>LR990039.1:27533096-28133096 GCA_905147135.1 Blastobasis lacticolella
AATGGCTAGATGCTAAACTGCTTTATTACCAGCCACCGCTACCATCAGTTTATTTCCCTTTTACCCTAAGGAGGCACACGATCAGATTTTCCGCCTGACCGACCGACTGGTCGACCAGGACTGTCCATGACCATATATGACCAACATCAGTTGGTTGCGCAACTTCTTTTTTACAAGAACTAGCCAGCCACTTGACCGCCACGATGAAGATGGAGCACGCCTGTCTAGGAACAGCTCTAGCGTTGACCTGTTCTTTGATTACCAGACAACGGCAACCCCGGCGGGCTACTGTCCAGCCAGCCGGCGCCTGAGTACTGGTGCTCGGTTGCTTACTTCGAGCTCGACACGCAAGTCGGAGAGACATTCAAAGTGCCATCGAGCCGACCCAATGTCACAGTGAGTTTGTATTATGTGTTTTCGTATGTTTTGTACAATGCAAGGCGGTCAACGTACGCGCCATCATTATTTTTAAAAAACGCGTTCATATGTCGCTACAGATAGGTATCAGGGACTAAGTATAAGTTTTGCTTCGGTTTTACTTTACTATTGCGTTTGAGTTTACGTGAAAATGAGTATGGAAAAAATGTATAGCGTGGTCTAGTGGTACGTAAATGAAGTTTTTTCTCCATACTAATAGTTAAGTAAAATCGAAGCAAAACTTACACTCAGCCCTCATTACCCGAATTAATATTTTACTTTAATTTAATTTAATATTTTATTTTATTAACATTAATATTTAGTAAAAAGAAATGAAGTAAAGATCATTTTTTCCACTCAGGCACAACATTAAAAAATATTCATAGAAAGAAAGAAAAGTAAAAAGAGACATAAAATGACCGTCTTTGTTGTTTGCTATCGGACGTCCTAAGCGTCCAAGACGCACGTCAGATAAGTGTGCACAATGTAGTGCAGTAGTGCATGCGAATAGTGTTGTAAAATATTAGATTTTGTCTTGTATTTTTCTGACAAGACTCCTTATTTTACCTGTATTTTCATTAATGAATATGATTTCGGTCCACAGGTTGACGGCTACGTAGACCCGTCTGGT
Organism: Blastobasis lacticolella; assembly: GCA_905147135.1. Lineage (NCBI taxonomy): Eukaryota > Metazoa > Arthropoda > Insecta > Lepidoptera > Blastobasidae > Blastobasis > Blastobasis lacticolella. The sequence goes on from LR990039.1 coordinate 27,534,145, forward strand.
GGCAACAGGTTTTGTCTCGGTGCTTTGAGCAACGTCCATCGGACCGAGCAGAGCGAGCGAGCGAGGTGCGTTGGACAACCTATTATTACTGTCTCTCTTCTCTCTATTTGTGAGAAGGAGTACGGGGGCATTTTCCTAAATGCTGGATCATGATTGTGTAAATTTGACATTAGACATCTTTTCGATACCGCTACCCAATTCGAAATAAGAGTTAAGGTCTGCCCGCACTCATTAATCTGTGGTCGGAGAAGTGTCGGTTCCGATTGGAGTTACATATGTGTTAGCGAGCGGCCACACAGAAAAGACTCAGACACGTCGCGGACAGGGCACAGACGGGACGCGGACGCGACTTAAAACATACAGAAAAGACAGGGCACGGACGCGGCGCCGTCGCGGATCAGTCGAGAGCGTAGGCAAGACAAGGACAGTAAGCGCTGCGGGCGAGGCCCGGCTCCAGCGCCCCGCCCGCACCGCCGCTCTCGCCAGCGGCGCGCCCTTGCCTCGTCTTTTCTGTATGTTTCAAGTCGTGTCTGCGACGCGTCCTCGCCCTGTCCTAGCCCTGTCTTTTCTGTATGTTTTGCGTCGCGACGTTTCTATACATTTAGTATGAAAGTAAATTGAACGGGCGCCGCGTCTGCGACGTGTCTGCGTCTTACGTCTTTTCTGTGTGGCCGCTCGCTTAGGCTATTAACAGATCCGTAGACGATCTACGTATTTCGAATCGTTTCGGCTCTGTGTCATTTAGAATAGCAAGTCTTTTTATGTTATATGGCAGACAAACAGGCAAGGCCTACCTGATGGAAAGTGGTCACCGCCGCCTGTGGACATCAGCAATACCACAACAAGTAACCACCGCCACAACAGCAAGTTTCTGTCCATTGTGGCCATTATTATTTGATGATAATTTTTCGGTCTAAAAATGATATTCCCTGCTGTTGACCTGGAGACCCTGAGACTCTCGGCAGCCGATTGGCGCGACGGTATATTGGTTGACGACCCTAGTGGTTGAGTTGGTTAACATGCTGGTCTGCCACGCATAACACAAGCTTTCCCCCAGACTGCGCATAGGCAAGGGTGTCCAGTTAGACCTCCGCGACGAGGGCGACGATTGGCTGCGCTGTCTGTCGGACCACTCTGTATTCGTACATTCCCAGCGCAATCACCTATGTGACTGTTTTTCATTACATGAAAACTAAGCACATGGATTATAGGTGTCCCCATTAGGTATAATGTCTGATCGTTTCTAAAGATGAAAGTGATATTCCACGATATAACATTTCAGACTATCGCGGTTATTGTCACACATTTTAAAGGTTTCTTACTCGTCATCACGTTGCGCGGTAGGGAGCCCGCGCATACCCTTAAAGTGTGATATTCCACGACGTTGACTGAGGTCTTTCCCTGAGGCTCTCGGGAGCCAATGGCCACCCCGTGACGGTATATTATTCTGTCCCCCAGACTGCACATAGGCAAGGGTGTCCAGCTGGACCTCCGCGGCGAGGGCGACGTCTGGCTGCGCTGTCTGTCGGACCACTCTGTGTTCGTACAGTCCTACTACCTCGACCGCGAGGCCGGCCGCGCGCCCGGGGACGCCGTCCACAAGATATACCCGTCGGCTTGTATCAAGGTACGCACTTTGCGGCGGACTGTACGTAGGTACACTTTAACACACGTGACAAACATACCCGTCGGCTTGTATCAAGGTACGCACTTTGCGGCGGACTGTACGTAGGTACACTTTAACACACGTGACAAACATACCCGTCGGCTTGTATCAAGGTACGCACTTTGCGGCGGACTGTACGTAGGTACACTTTAACACACGTGACAAACATACCCGGCGGCTTGTATCAAGGTAGTTGGCTGTGAACTGTAGATAGATAGGTACAGTTTAACACATGTGACATACATACTCGTTGGCTTATATCTGGGTATTTATGTGAACTGTAGATAGATCCACTTTAACACATGTGACACACATACCCGTTGGCTTATATCTGGGTATTTAGTTGTGAACTATAGATAGATACACTTTAACACATGTGACACACATACCCGTCGGCTTGTATCAAGGTATTTAAATAAATAAAAAACAAGAAAAATCGTTTATGACACCTATCTCACACGTGGCATAGTACATACATTTGGCCACAATATATGGCATATTACGGCATACAAAAAACAATGCGAAAGGGATAATGCTACCGTTACTTCGTTAACTGTACTTTCCTGTGAAAATGTGTTGTGAATGGTCACGGTCATCTTGGCGTTAATGTCTCGCCTGGCTTGACTATGATCCTGGATTTGGTGGATCGTGTAATGAAAGTGGAACGGCTGCCATCTGACCCTCTTAACAGTGACAAGATTGGATCATGGTTGCATATTGAGTCGCCTGAATGTGCAGGTTTTATCACGATGTTTCCCCTCACCATAAGAGTATCGGATAGTGTTCAGTTAATATACATCACTCAGGAAAGGGTCATTGGTACATGTTAGCCATTGGTACTGTGATTCGAACGCGGTACCTCCTGCATACAATTTGAACACCTTAACCACTAGGCGACCGAACTCAATTGACGTAATTCCATGTAACAACAACACTCGCCCATTCCCGCCCAGGTGTTCGATCTGCGGCAGTGCCACCGGCAGACTATCATAATTTGAGCTCATTTGACGTAATTCCATTTATTCCATTGGGTTGGCCGTGTGGTGTCCGGCAGAGTAGAATAGCACCAACCCCTTACACTCATGGGTGTCGTACAAGGCGACTAATGCTTTCGAGGCAAAAGATCAAGAGTCTCCATAGTCGGGTTAATGGGCAGCAGCATTTTCCATTGTTATATTTAAACACTGCGATCTCCAACCCGTCTGCCAAGCGTGGAGATTATGGCGATAACCTCCCTTTTCGTGGGAGAGGCCCTAAGTCCGACTGTTACGGGCTGTGATCATTAATTTATTACTAACCGTAGACAGCACATGAACGCTTGAAAAGTGGGTCGGTGAAGGACTGCTTAATCGGTAGTCAAGCAGTCCTTTTCCGTAGTCCGTCATTAGCCGTCGGCACGTAAGCATGCCCAAGTGCGCGTTCAAAAATTGTCGAAACAATGGCCTTAAATGACGAAAAAAGGATGGGATTTCATATTTTGTGTGAATAAACACATTATACATCTTATCATGCATAAATATAGCGATTTACACATAATAAAACATCAAAAGTAATTATTTTAATCATAGACATATTGTCAGTGTCAGACATCACGTCAGTTGTCTCAATCATGCGCATGCGTTAAAGCGAAAACAATGATTGCTCACTAAAAGAAACGGAGTCGCAGCATTATCCACAGCGCGAAAAGCAATTTTGAGCTTTATAAGTATGAAAAAAAGTTGATATTTGGTAAATACGATACTGCACGTAATGGTATTTTGATTCGGGCGTGCGTATTTAGCTAATAAATTGCTACGTACAAATGTATAGTCAATTAGGTTACAGATTTCAAGTGCATTTTTGTATGAAGTGCTTTATCTACGGTTGGTAGTAAATCAATGGCTGTGATGATGATGATGATTACATGTAACAACAACGCTCGCCCACTCCCGCTCAGGTGTTCGACCTGCGGCAGTGCCACCGGCAGATGCAGACGCAGGCGGCCACAGCGCAGGCGGCGGCCGCCGCGCAGGCCGCCGCCGTCGCCGGACACATACAGCCGGCGCACCCGAACGTCAACAAGTGTATGTCGCGCACAAGTAACTATCCCGACACTTTGTTTACACCGGGTTTGGGTTTATGTGGTGTTTTATTGTGGCGTGTTTGCGATTTTGCTGCTGTATATTTGGCTTGAACTCTTTATTGACAACCCCTAATGTAGCTGTAGTTTTTAATCTGAGCTGTAGGCCTAGCACAAGTTGCTCTCGCGCGCGATAAGCGAGAAAAAGCGCGACATAGGTATTGCTATCTCTTTCGTCTTCACCTAATATAGCTGTAGTTTTTGATTTAGCTGTTGTTAGTATGCCTGTGTAGGTCTTAACGTTTGGCTTGAACACTTTAACACCCCTAATGTGGCTGTTGCTTTTAATCAGCTGCTGTATGCATACCTGTAACATTGTGGTCGTAACATTTGACTTGAACACTTTGACACCCCTAATGTAGCTGTACTTTTTGATTGCGGCAGACTGTGCAATTTAGCTGGCTTGAACACTTTAATGACACCTCTAATATTGCTGTAGTGTTTTATTGTTGCAGTCTGAGAAACTTAGCTGGCTTGAGCACTTTATTGACACCCCTAATGAAGTGTAGTTTTGAAACCTTTATAATATTGGTTGCTTTAAAAGCCTCGATTTTGTTCAGGTCTGACCGCGGCCGCCGGTATCGGGGTGGACGACCTCCGCCGGCTATGCATAGTCCGGCTCTCATTCGTGAAGGGATGGGGGCCGGACTACCCGCGGACCTCCATCAAGGAGACGCCTTGCTGGGTTGAGGTGCATCTACATAGGTATGTGTGGTATTCTCATCTACATTATATTGTATGTTTTCGTACGACATCACGTTGCAACGCAACATCATCGGGTAGGACCCAAAGCTATACATTGTATTGCTTTTGGTCCTACCCGAGTGGGTCAATCACGATTATTGATTGTCTATGGCAGTATTACGTATCAATCAGCGTCCGATAGCGCTGTCTCGTTCTAAATAAAGCAGTTCTGTTTAGGTCCTGCTATAAGAAGTCATGGTAGCCCCCCAGTATGTGTTTTTTATACCACTAAGGCGGCAAACAAGCTTACGGCCTGCCTGAATGTATTGCCTTAGGCTCTACCCGAGTGGGTCAATCACGATTATTGATTGTCGATGGCAGCATTACGTAATCAATGACCGTCAGAGACGTTCACTCGCGATTGTCAAGCTGTATATATTGCGTTTTAAGGCACTACTGAGGCGGTCAATCATGACTGGCGATTCCCTATGGCAACATCAAGTTTATGCGCTCGATGAAGTCACGTCAATCAGCGTCCGAGACGGGTCACTCGCGATTATCAAGCGGGTACTCGACAATCATGTTTGACCGTCTCCGGAGATATTGCTGGCCACGCGTTTGACCATCATTTCAAATTCTGATGGTAGGGAGATGGCGTCTACCTAGAACGGCTCTCTCCATGGTGCCAAATGAAGAAAGCTTAGAAGTTATTCCCGGCCGGTTTACATAAACTTTAAACTTCCCGACCAACTGATGCATACAGGGGGAACAAAACCCTTAACAAGACCGTAAAAAATAAATATAATTTTTGACGACATCCACCAGCTGATTCAAAGGTACCATTTGTCATGTACACAGGGCGCTGCAGTTATTGGACGAGGTTCTCCACACAATGCCGATCGACGGCCCTCGGAACAACATCGAGTAGGAGTTGATAGGCTTCTTTTGAGGCCTTGGAGCGACGGCTGCCGCGCCGATGGCCCGACGTCTCGCCATTCCACTCTGGACCCGATACACCTGATAGAACCAACCGCACTATTTCACCTCCTACAACTATGGCTGTCTAGTCACTGATCGAAAAAGAAATCGGAACAAATAAGCTCTAATGGCATATTTTCATAAAGATCTCAAATCTAGTGGCATTTACAAAGATCACAACCGTAAAGTAGCTGATACACGTACGGACTTGAAGTACGCGGTTTTTAAGTTCACAAAATAACTCGGCACGTTTTTCTGTGAATTCCTTAAATAATTCGAGTTAATGGCTTCTAAAATCAGTCACTTTTGCAACAGAAAAGCATAAAGTTGATTAAATTTAAACTAATTTTATGAAAAAAGAAACAACTTCACGAGATACATCACAAGAAAATGGCGGCACGCGACTCGCGGCGCTGACAGACAAGCGAGCCGCGAGCTACGAGCAAACATCAAACATGTTTAATCACCGGCGAACTTACTCGGCGGTTTTAAAGTACGCGTACTTAGGCTGACACACGAGCGAGCAAGGTCGTCGAGCCACAAGTACGCGTACTTACTCGCACGTCTATCAGCCACTTAAGGTTCTATTTTTATTCTACAGATTGTCAATGTCTTTCTTAACCTGACTGCTTTTACATTGGGTGTAGACGGTCCACTTGAATGACGAAGCAGACTCGGGTCACACATGAACATTTAAAATGTGCAAGTTTGTTTCTGACAAAGAGTGTACTGTGTGTGATATGATGGTTCGGACAGTGTTTAATGTCAGACGTGAAGTGGCGGAGATATCGGAATATATAGGTTATTTACTAGATGCCATATTGAATCATGTATTTATTACAATATTTTATTGTTTTATGTAGTCATGTGATAGTTTCAGAATTTCAAAAATTCATTTGTTGGTCTTCCAATGTCGTGTCTTTATTATTGTTTTATGTTGGTTCCGCGAATTGGAGTGTTGATGTGTAATATGAAATTGGGAAATCGGAACAAACTGCACATTGTCATTGTGCATCGCTCGCGATTAAGAAAAGGTGAACTTATAATTCATGTCTTGTATTTTGTTTACAGTAAGTAGTTACAATGTAATAGTTTAGAAATACAATCGTGCATTGTATAACAACAGTATTGAAGCTGAACAAACTAACATAACTATTGTATGTGAGATCTCAGTTGAATATTCTTTACAAATGCTAAATATGTTATTGCTTTAGATACTAGTACTATAGTATATTTACTGTATCGATGAGTACTGGCATCCCGTCACGGGCTCGCGCGCTGCGCCAGGGCTATGTCGATCGATTCTTTTTACTGTGTTAAAAAGCTATGTATGAATTTATTGACAGCGATACCAAAATAAGGCATTTTATAGTATTAGATTTAAATGACAAGACATAATTATGGTTCAACTTGAAAGAAGCCAAATGGAATATAGCTTTTGATTTAAATTTAGGCGGTAATTAATGTTAGGTGAAGAGTAGGGTCGCTCAGGATGGGCGGCCCCCTCAAAATTAGTGTCGTGACTTTGTGGTGCAATTGTGAAGCGTGTCCATGCATCGTCGTCTCGCCTTGGCTCGCAAGGCGCTCTGTGGCGATCCCCTGAGGCTACGTCCGCACTGACAGTCGGCTTGCTTAACCAGTCAAAGTGACCGGGTGCAAACATTGCAATATTCGCTAACGTAACTTTGCTATCGCTATGCAGATAACCAGGTCCTTGGTACCATTTACCAGCAAGCCACCTATGAGTGCAGACAGCCTAATTGTTAGCGCCGATGTTCTGCGAACTTGACCTTCTGGGGTATTCGTACCGCCGCCCGCGATTCCACCAGAACCCCACACTGATAATTTTACTGGAAAACAAAGGTTGTGTGTAACTGTGTCTCTAGCTTAGTCTGTTGATGTCGTAGCCGTACTATTTAGATGTCTACGTTACGAGCAGGGTATAGATGAGAAACTTAACTGAAAGCCCCTCTTGCTCTTCCGTGTGTGAGTGAAGTGTCCGGATAAACATTCCATGTTTGAAATTGGTAATATAAGAAGGAGAAAATAACTCGGGAACAATGGAAAATGACGAGCAAAATTATAAAAGTCAAGTCTGAGGTTTTTATAATAAGTGTTTCCTCAGAAGATGTGACATTAACAATCAAATGGCGAGTGATTAATTTAAAAAGATGTTGTAGATTAGTAAGCGATTAAAAAGTTTGCATACTGTACAGTGCAAGAGGTGTGGTTAAGTTTTTTACCTATATTTGTGTGCGAAAGATAAAATATTTTCTATGGACAAGAGCTAGAAGTTGGTTTAGTAGCTCAGCTTTCTGATGATACTAACCTAATATTTGATTTTTGATACAATGTCAAAGTTTTAAAAGCGCTGTAACAAGTATTTATCGACTATATCGAGGGGCTAAATGGGATTTTAGGTGGTCTCCTAGCCTCCTGGGACTTTTAATGATATGAATCGATAGAGCATTCGTGTTTCAAATAAAGTTACTCATGTTGTCTATATTTGGGTAATATGGTCGTATTCAGTTAGTCGTTTCTTCTGTTGTACCAAATGTTTGGAGTATACCAATTTTAGCCAACAGCGTTACTTTGAAGTGACAGGGTCATACGCGCCCGTGTCGCCAACTGGTGGACAAAAGTGCGTCTGCCCCCATTCGGTAAAAAACTCGAAATATGAGCTGTGAAATGTAGATGTCCATTGCCCGTGCATTATTTTAAAATGGCTATAATAGTATTTTCCAAGCAGAGTGCTCTAAAATGTATCAGTTTTAAAAATAACATGAGATAACAGCTTAACTTTCTTTGTAGCTCTCGCCGGGTTTTTAGACTTGATCATACAGTCTGGGGTTTAAAGTTAAGCCACATACCATCAAATATAATTTAGCGCTAAAAAGAAACTGTTTTACCGATCCATGGGTTCCTTATAACACTGCTAAATAACATATGACGGCAGGTGCTTAATATAACCATCCGATTGTATACACTGGACTTTTTCACGAAACAGTAATATTATAAAGCTTTGTTTCTCGGCCTTGACTGGTCTTACAAATTTGACAGGGCTACTGATATCGAAATACAAAATTGAACTTATGATCCGTGAAACTAGCTCCACCTAGCACTAAGTATGCGTTTTTAAGACTATTTTTAAGTAATTTAAGGATAAATGACATATTTTGTGTACGAAATCGTAAACGATTTAGGTAGGTAGTCGTTAGTATGTAAGGAGCGTGTAATGTGTTTAAATGTTTTCGAGATTTCGTCGTTTGCTTAAGATTGCTTTAATTACTATTACTTGGCAGATTTGATATTTGTGTTGAAAGGTTGAGTTACATTTAATGACGCAGTTAGTAGTGACCTTAGAGTTTTTAAAATAAAATTATTATATTCTATAATTATTATTATGGTTATGCAATTAATTTTTTACTCTTTTTAATGTATTTGATAATGTTACCACAACTTCTTTTGCACTTCGGCATTTTTGTAAATAGTGCAATTTATTAAATTTATGTTAATCGTTTTGTATTTTTAGTTAGTGATTTTGCATTGCGGCCTCTTAATATTTCTTTTCATTCACGTATCGAAAATACCTCTTACTAGTGATCGAAAGGAATCAAAGGGTTTTAGATGATATTAATACGTGGTAAGTTTTAAAAATGATGTTAAATGTTTAAAATAAATTAATATTTGAAATTCTACATACCACCGCTGCTTATTAATATCCGACGTATAAATAAATTAGTTCCGCCAAATGTTGGTATTTATGTAACCTTTAGTTGGACTCGAATAAATCACAATAGTATAATAAAAAACGCAACCAAAAAAGTAAAGACAGATCGCAGAGGTATCTCGCATAGCGTCTAGTATTTTGAGCTAACACAATAATCTTACCAATAAAATAACGTCAAAGCAGTTGTAAAAAGACTATGAACTCTTTGGACGAATTGCAGCCATTTGAACGCAAAATCATATGTTAAGACCGAGTACTTGTTAGAAAAATATGAGCTAAGTTCGTGCGAGACAGTTTTATGTGCAAGTATGCGAGGAGTATCCAAGTCAAAATTGAATAGTTTCACTGGTCGTTATGAAATAAGGCTCAGAATCGAATTCGCTATGAATTTTATAATAGTAGCCGATGTCCTCCGGCGCCATGTTTAACCTCCATATAAGCTACATAAGAAACCAACAGATACCAATACACATGTGAATGTAAACGTCTTACTCCAATATTTTCTAGGACCATGTATTTTTTTATAATATATATTAACACACTTTTGGCTTGGAATACCCTTGGATATTTTACTTTATGTAACTGTCGTCTAGGATAGGATAATAAAATGTAAGCCAACAGCAACATTGCTATCGAGTATTAACTGTTTTATTTTCCTATTATGCTTATAAATTAATGGACAAAGTATGTTGTTTTCTCGTCTTGTTTTCCTGATTTTTTCAATCGTTGAATTAATGAGATATTTTCTCAGTACATGAACTGACATTGAGTTAATATGTTAATGGACGCATGTTGTACTGAAACAGCACTAGTAAAACTGAATAGATACAACATTTTTGTGTTTAGCTGTACCTAAGGGTACTAAGGATAAGGGTGCTTGTAAGGTAACGTAAGCGGGTCCAGCGACCCACGCATGTTACTTGACTAGGTGGGACGTGGAGGGATTTTCGGACTGCCGATTTTAAAAATAGGAAGTGTAGGAAAGGATTTAAGGAGGAAAATGTCACAGTCATTGAGGAAAGAAACTTCTTTGTAGTCTTTACGGAGTGAGGAATTATGTGCAGAAGTTTGCTACAGTAATGTATCTTATAAATGTGTTGTTTGTAGTCAGGTTTTATTATAAAAGTGAATCATTATTTTATTTTATTTTATTGTGTAATATTTTAGTTATAAAAAGATTTTGTTGCATCACAACCATATATGTATAATTTACGCATACTATTCATCACTTTTTTGTTACCTACTGATAATAAGTAAAGCATTTATTTAACATTTAGGAGGATGTTATACGCAATACTTTCAGAAAAATCCAGCTTTATTTTGTCTTCTCTGGTAATGCTTTATAATACTCAGATAAATATTTATGCAGTTGAACGATTGAACAAATCAATTGAATTATGATTAACTTTGGATTATAGATTTTATTTATCCAAATGTACACTAATTATATGATTTTTTATTGTGAAAAATGAAAAGCACAAAGCTTATTTTTTTATGGGTGACCTAAAGTTTCTATAATGTATTTTACAGATCTAATTTTTTTTTAACTTTTACTGCCACAATTTATACATGTCATATGTTGCTCCACACAATTATGTAAGACAAAATATTATAGAGTACCATAAGCGTAGCCTAGACCTAAGCTCATAATGTAAGTGTGAAGCTATGAAAGAAATTAATATAAAGGTTATTCCTCTAATTACATGTTTTATTTCAATGGGCGAATCATACCCATATGAACGAAATATTCCAGTGATTTAGACAGAACGTACTGACAAATTACGTGGACAAGAAAATGTTTGGTCATGCCACCTCTATCCGGTACGAGAGGCCGGATTATACGCATTTCAACCAACTCACTACCAAGGATGCCAAAGACCAAGCGGAGTGGCCAACGAGAAGTAGGAAGTATATAGGGTCCGTGCCGTCGCAGTTATCGCTAGAGATAAGTCGCCAGGATAAAATATAAATGATCATAACAACCACAACATAAAATACTATAAATAATTATCTTGGCATCAATATCCCGGTTGTACTTTTGCGAGCGAGGTCCCGGGGTTCGCCTTGACCATGATTTAGCTAGGATTTGGCAGATCAGGTAATTACAGTAGAGCGACTGTTATATGACTTCTCTGACCCTGTTAACAAGGGAATCTGACCTTGGATCATGGTTACACATTCCATTAAACAGAACATGGACAACTGCGGTTTTATTGATTCTTTTTAACACATATCTAATCTCATGCTAGGCGTGGCGAATATGGCAAATGTTTCCACTAATGTGATAAAGGTTGAGGACCAGTAGTGGACTGTTATGGGCTACCTGTGATATCACGACCGCGCCTTGGTTACCCTAACCCTCACACATAGGTACAAGCAGTACCTAGTGGTTGGATTACAAAAAATCACTAGCTCTTGAACCTCAAAACGATGGTGCTAACAAAAATGAAGGTGGATGTTGATTGTTTCACTGATCGGTGACAATGCAACTTAAAATAGTCTTATGACCTCGAACCTCCGTCTAACAAAGCCAGTGCACGGCAGTGAGACTGTCTTGTTCGAAGACTCATAATTTTCTGTATGGCTCACCACAGTTAAAACGCAAGAGGTAGGTAGGTACCACAGGTAAATCTCGATACGTTTTTCGCTCCTCGACAGAGTATCCTCAGGAAAACGTTGACCGTTGGCCGTAACGACAACCTATTTCGCAAATGTAGGAGAATGTTGGCGACGCAGCTCGATGCACTGCTCAGCAATGGCAGTAGGTAGAGTAGTGTGGCTTTACATTCTTCGTAGAGTCTACAGATGATGATGATGATAGAGTCTACGGTCATTGTGGTTGCTCTTCTGCTAAATGTGTCCGATGGATCACATCGAATCGAATGTTGCGGTTAGCTGAATGCGGGCTACGTAGGACCCATCAACGTTGAGCTTTTTGTATAGGGGTCGACGGCTTTCCGACGTAATCAAATGTATTTTTAAAGAAAATAGGGAACTTGGCGCCGGAGCGAGCATGTTGGCATGTTTTGGTACATAAGACCTGTTAATTTTAGCTATGATTAATCATGGTCAGCTCAATGTTTATGCTCATTGTCCTTTCATGTGGCTTGATTTAGTTACCAGACGGCGCGCGGTGGGATTAATGAGCAACGAGAGCAGCCAAACAGGTGGTCGACCGCATATGTGACCTAGATGGGATAGGTACTATTTAGTCACCCTAGTCTGAACCTTGAACGCTGTAGCTAGATTGTTGTGTAATTAAGAAATGATACTCGACGGTGAAGTATGCAGCAGCTCGAAAAGTTCGAAAACTTATTCACGCAATCAAAATCGCAGTTTATTCCACGTCGCTGCTCACTCATGCATTGCACCGAGTGACTTGGTCAGTCCTCTATAAATAGAGAAGCGACTCATTCTTGCTTTCACGGCACCATTCCAACGGACCGTTGGCGGTGGCTAGTGCGAAATCACTTTTATTCAATCCTTCCGATAATTGTAGCACTCGTCAGGAGAAGACCGTGAGACTCTGATGTTTGAGAGGCGCACACTTTACTTGAGCGTCTTGGATCGTTTCACGCGAACAAATAATGAACTATTAGGTAAATGTAATGAGATTGAAACGCTTTTATACTCGTGGCGTAAAGAGCGATACTTTTAAAAGATTGACCTTATTGTTTTTTACAAGAGCAAGCGCAGTTACTAAGAAAAGATTTTTCGAAATATCACCCATTATTGCCCACGCCACTGCCGTGCCAATTTTTATTTTAATATTATGCGTCTAATTCAGTTCTTGCGACATAAAGCCAGCGACGGTGGCGGTGTCAGCGGAGCTATTTTCGACTGTGACCTGTAATATGTGCGGTGGAGTCGAGGCGAGCGGCGTATGACGCTACTGTGCTGCATTGGTTTTATATTTTCGGTCGAGTAACGTGCCACGTTATTAGTTTACATTTTAGTAGCGGGTCAATGTTAATTGTTCTGCCCACGTGGCTCTTGGGTACAAAATCTCGCGTCAGACACTACCCAGTTTCAGCAGGCGACCTTACATCCCCACGTCATTGTTTCTCACGCTGGACACCGCGCTCGCATTCCGGCCGTAAGTGACTGCAAATGCCCGCGAACGAAATGTAAATGCCGGTGTGTCGGCAAAATGGCGAGCGATGCGGGAATATTCCAAAATATTAGATATTTTTAGTAGCCGAGGCCGCTCCTGTTTACATGTTTTCTCTTTACGACTGCGCTATTTCGCCGCTTCGCAAAGATTATTTTCTTGGATGCGGGATTTTAAAAGTGTTATGTTTTATTGCTTCTATACGAACACGTATAAGTCCCGGAATACGTATAAGTAACTATTATTGGCGAACGGCACGGCTATTTAAATTGCGTAGTACGTCCAGAAATAATGGATGAATATCTCCTGTAGTTTTCTGCTATTGGTCTCGTTGTCTTTCTCTAATCAAGTAGACTTCAAATTAAAAAAAGCCCTTGCACACGAAGGCCCGTTGTTTGCCTTGACCATGATCCAGAAAATTAGATAATTACAGTGGAGCGACTGCCATCTGACCTCCGTAACCCTGCTACCAGAGGAACCTAACCAGATTGGATCATGGTTACATATTCAGTCGCTTGAATCATTAATTCTCATTTTTCTGAGACGTAGTCGTTTATTGCGGGCCTTATACAAAGCTCACTATCGCCCAAAAGGCAATGGAAAGGGCTCTTTGAAAGGATCATGGAGAAATGAGGAAATCCACCCACCAAGGTCACCGACATAGCCCGAAGGATTGCCAGGCTTAAGTGGCAGTGGGCAAGGCACAGCTCGCAGAACAGATGGCCGATGAGGGAATAGAGTTCTCCAGTGGCGACCACGTACCGGAAGTGGCGACCGTGGACCGACGACCTGGTAAAGGTCGCAGGTACCCACTGGGTGCGGATGCCAGGGCCAGCCACAAAGTCTTCCGGCTGTTAGGATGACGATGACTGCCATGTTCAATGTCGACATGCCGATGACTTTCATTCTCTGCCAAACTCCCTGTTCTCTCTTTGTTCACCATCGTCACCATCAACAACCTGCCGTGAATCCCGAGTACCGCGACGTTTTAAAATGTTAAAAATGAAAGCGTGATATACCTACGTGTTTGCCTGCACGGTTACGTCAGTTTTGGGTGAGCATGAGTCACCCGATCAGAGCTTCGCAATCCGCGACTGGCAGCCGTTTCCGCCCGACGCCACACACGCGCATTGCGGTTGCCACGTAGGTTACCTGGCTCTCTAGTTTACTTTGCAGTTTTATAGGCATTTGATCTGTCTTACCTTATTTTTATAGATAACTTCATGATACATATAGTCAGCTCACATTTCAGAAATTAATTGTTTAACTTCTTACCATTTAGATTATAGGCAATAGACCGTTATTGATTTAAATAGTTTTGATTAGAATCCCAATGTCTGAATTAGAGTTGGTCAAGAAAAATTCAAAATGATTGCGTACAAAATACTTTATTAAAGTCCGCATTAGCGTCTCTGTCGCATATAGGAAGGTACTTATTCTGAAACTGAAGAATTGAGTAGGTGGTAATGCGCGAGTATAGGACTGATTTTTTTAAGAGCATCATTAGGAGTATTATTGACGTATCTAGAGCTATTTTCCAGGGGGGGCCTGGCCCCTGAGGTGGCCGATGAAACCGAGTCGATCGCCAATGTACAGTCAGTGAGCACGAATCAGCTCGATCAAAGCCACCATACAAGCCAAGCCACAGGCGTTAGTTTTACATAGTCGAGCTCTGTAATTCTTTTTTAATTTTTGATATACCTATTTATTCTTATAATCTGAATTAATGGGCGGTAATCTAATCCTCAGTCTAATGGTTAGAGAGTGGGAATGGTTGGATTCATGATCCAGAAGTCGCCGGTTATAAATCTAGATCAGTAATTATTAATTTATTTGTCACAAATTCGAATCTATAGTTGTTATAAACTACCGCGAGCGAGCGAAGGCGCCGCGGCCTTGGTTCTAGAACGCCGGCGAGTTCCAGAACCAATCACAGGCGTCATTCGCTAATTAATTTAATATTCCTCTAATTTTTTTGAAATGTAACGATTTTTTCAATAGTGTAATAGATGAGTAATAGTCTGCGTTAAAAAATAATTTGGCCTTTTTTTAGCGGAGTGATAAAATGAACGAGCGAAGCGAGCTCGTTCATTTTGGGTTTTAAAACGTGGTAGACAACAACGAATGTGTTTATGACATTTCTAGTTTTAAAAGCTTGATCTGAACACTTTTTGAGTAAGCAAATATTGCTTGCTGTCCATCGGAGAAACATTTGACTATATTATACACTGACGGACTAAAAATTTTCTCTTAGGTTTTATTACCCGACTTTTGGAAATATAACTCAATTTTTTTTTTAATGTCATACGGTAGGCAAACAGGCAAGCGGGCCACCTGATGGAAAGTGGTCACCACTGCCTATAGACATTAGCAACACCAAGAGTATCGCTAATGCGTTGCCCACCTCTATAACACGTTGCTCTGGCAGCAAAAAGCAAATGTCACTCCACTGCCAAAGCCACGGTTCCCCAAATCCCCACCCCATGGAGCACTGGAATCTATCTAACTGGAGCAATCTACGTAGCTTTCATAGTAATTTAATTGTAATGAAATGTGGTTGTCCATTGAAAGGGCTAGTAGTCGCTTTTCAGTATTCGACATTTTGTTTAAAATAATGCGAGCTAAAATAATACAAGCTGAAAAGACCAAAAGTCAAGAAACCAACCTAGAGTTGAGGTTTTAGTTCACCACTATACAATATATATACTTACACTCCTTTGCAAAAAAAGTAGGTACCGAATACTACCTAAGTTTGTGCATTCCTCGGTTGTATTTCATTGAAATTATGTTTCTGTGAAGTTTTTTATGTGTCCGCCCAGAATTTCGAATCGGTACATCCTGGGGTGGGCACGGCCCACCCGGCCCGTCCCCTTCCTACGCCCATGAGGAGTATCAGGGATTGTTTTGTTCTATACAGTTATAATCCAGAGCAATCCGTGCCTTAGCAAATCCCAGCGTTTAGCGTTGTCGGATTGAATCTTCAGGTACTGTAGCGTGACAAAGAAGTAATTGTTCTACAATGTAAAAAAAACGTTCCGACGTATTTTATACGAGTTCTTTCTAATGGCTATTTTTGAACAATTGAGGCCGTAGAATAAAAATTAACGTAGGAACGGAAAACGTAGGACGTGAAAAGTGCCCGAGTTAGAATCTGCGGGCAAAGTCAGAAATAAAACTATTATCCGAGAGATGTCTAGCGTTTGTCGAGTTATGTAAAAATGTAGGCGCGTTTCTAAATATACTTATTTACCGTTCATAATCATTATTTTCAATCATTCAACAGGTTTGAAAAATATCTATGTTTAAAAATTTTTCTTTCTTTTACTGGATCAAAATAAACCTCAATCGCTCGGTTATCGATGAGCGGTTTCTTGAAAACTGATAGAAAATCGCATCAGTGTTAACCAGCCACAGTTACTCGAATTTGATTGTAAATCACATCACTACAGAGCTTCAGCCTCCTCTACATTATTGGAGGGCATTGCCTCTAATAATGTAGATAAGAGTTACTGGTGATAGAGTTACGGCAGGCAGAAATGCCTATAATCCATCCTTGACGGGCGGATTCGTGATCGCAGTCTCAACAAAAACTTTTATAGCCAATCTGGTTTACAGCGGTAACAGATAGGCTGCTCCTGTGACATTAGCCGCCTCTTGTGACACCTGGTAATGTATGGGGTAGCTATTACATTGTACTATGGCGGTCAAGTAATGTAAATACTTAGTCCAAACAAGTGGTGAAACAAGCGGAAACTTTGGGTACCTAGACAATCGAATTGAAGTCGTATTTTACGAGTCTTTACGTCAGTTTCGCAGGTGTGACAGATGTCATCGCTATTCGGACATCTGCTTGGAGTTGCGGCTGCTCCAATAGCGGTTCTGAGCTGCATCTTCATTTTGAGTGAATTGTTGGAGTTTTGTTAGTCTTAGACCTACAAATAAATAAATAATAGTGGACAAATTCACACAGGGCCATCTACCCCCAAATAAGGCAAATCTGTACTTTGGGTGCTAGATACCTGATATACTACTTATATACTTTCAAGTACATACTTATTTTACATAGAATACCGTAACAGAAATTAAAATTAATAATTTCAAATTCTGCCAGGTCGGGAATCGAACCCGGGATCTCTTTCGTGGCAGATGTTGACCACTAATCCACTCAGGTCGTCCTCTCAGAAATGAATATTGTCAAGTTGAAGTTGAATATAACTTCTTCTGTGGAAAAAACGCAATAATATCGATACGTGTACGCGCATCACTAGCTATCCCGGAGTCCCGTCCCCGCGGTGCGCGCGCGCATCGTACTGCCCGGGCGCCCGGCAGCGCTGTCGAACGAACGAAACGCAACGCGCACCATTTGCAACACGCGAGCGTGTTTACGAAACCAATTTTTTTTTATTTATCCAACTCAACTCAACTTCAACTCTTTCAACCAGTGCCGAGTGACAATTTGGATTTTGTTTACCTATTTTTAGGTGAGTTACTATTGTACCCTAAACGCGTTAGCTAAATGCAAACCCTTAAAACTTCTAACAACCATCTAAATGTGTTAAATCGAAAGTAATGTTACCTAGATAGGTACCTAATTTTTTCGAAACTTGCCGCTTCGCACATTTAAAATAATCTATCTTATCTATATGTAGTATATTGTTCTTAGGAACAAATTACTACATATAATACTATACTATATATAATACATTAATACGAATACTTGATACGAACGATGTTCCTAAAAATATTTAATTTTACTTACTTGCGTAGCTATATTAATCACATTGTTACTGAAGAAGTTAGTTGTTGTAGGTGCCAAGTCAGGCGTAGGTAACTAAATATCAGATAAGTTCAGGAATTATTCACTTCGTCTTCTCTCGACTTATCTTCAAAAGATGGAAAAGCTCAAGTTTGTCTATCTAGACTAGTGGATCTTCCTGCAGCGGGAAATCCTGACAGTGTAACTTTTTGCCGGTCGCTAGAATAAAGCCCGATTGCATTAAACTTTAGACGACGCTTTAGTCGATTTCAGATATTCCTACCAAGAAAAAAGCATTCCACCAGCATCAACTTTAAGTGAAAACTAAACTCACTATGTCACTCTTTAATTTTATGATATTGATTTTATATTTTAAATGACAGAAAAGTGTGTACTTAAAAGTCGCAAGTTTAGTGCAATCGTGCAAAAAACAATTAAGTAATGACCTTATCTAAAGACATATTTATTTTCATGACAACGTAGAAGCAGTTAAAGCAAACGGACATGTGGTCTTAATAAAAGAGGTTCCTATTTTACTTTTCATGAAATTTATTGAATAAACTTTAGACATAATACAAAAAACAATTCCTAAAGGCTGACTGAAACAAACCTACCTAGATTAGGTACCTATTTAGATTAATTCCCAAATTTTGGGTTACGATGTAGGCCTATTTGTTAGCTACGCGTGAATGCCGTGTATTTTTGAGGTGATTTCTCGTCGCAACGTTTTTGCCTTCGTACTGATGATAAGGCAGTACTACTTAGGCAGTGCCTACTTAGTGTTGAAAAAGTCCGTATGACACTCGTGTGCATTGATTATTACACTCATATATGCGCACTGGCTTGTACAGTCACGAGTGTAATGTAATGACTTATATAAACACAAGTAAACTACTTGAAATCAGAATAAAAGTAAATTCTAGAGAGTGTCCTATGTTGGGACACGAGGCAGGATTGCAGGCTCAGTTGTCATCGAGGGTGTAAACGTACCTAATGCTGCCGAGGAGACCGTAAGTGTACGCGAGTGTACACCGACGTTTTTCAATAACTATTTATTTCTAGCCAAAAACATTAGAGACTTAAAAAAACATTTAATAATACCGCCTTTAATCCAAAGACGTGGTACGATGCGAATACTCGGTCAAGTATTTAGTGGCGTAATACTGAATTGTTTACAATAAACAAGCTCCATTGATAATATGTCTAGTTGGACGGTGTAAGTTGGAAACTTCGTTTAGATAAACCACGTTGGGAGTGGGCTGGAAAGGGCTGCACTTATACACAAAGTAAAAAACAGCCTGTAACTTTTATTATTTCGTGTGTATAGTCTAGACTTCTCAATTCATATACTATTCTGACACTTACAGTTTTTAGCCAACGGTTTCACATACACTCATACAATCCTTAAAAAAAGAACTATGTCGCCTTGGTCGCCGGCTAGTACTTGGCCAAGAAGTTTGTAATAGTATTTGCTTTTAAGCGATACAAGAAAGGACGTAGCTTGGCCCTGGGGTCGTAGGCTAAAAACTTTCGGAACAGCCCTCGTATACCTATCCAGTGTGTGCACCCCTTGATAGGTAACCTGTCAGCGCCCTGTCTGCGCCGTTGTTCCTGTCATCTTTAGCCGTTGACTCTCGCATACGCCTTGCGATATCAATCCATAGCATTCTTTTTGGGTCTCCCGCGAGTGACTCTTTCCTGATACCGGTTTAGGTACCTATTTTCCACATATTCCTGAAGCTTACGCAGCACATGACCAAACCAGCGCAGGCGAGCCTCTTCAATTTTATCCACGATGTTTCTCAGGCCAAGGCTGTCACGTTGTGTTCCGTTTATTGTGGTCAACATTTGCGTCATAAAATGTGAAACAATACACTGTTCATAAATAAACGACACAAACAATTCTTTTGAAAGTGAAGTTGAAGGAAACCAAAAGAAAACAAGTTCTTGTAGGGTTTGGCAAAACTCATTTAAGTTCTGCTTTAGATCCTAACAATTTTTAGCACAACAGGTAGAAACTTGAAGGTTTTCTGTAAAATGTGCCTTAGTATTTTTATTGTGCTTTTTCTCTATTGAAATACTTACAGTAAATATTAACAAAGACGCGACGGCGTGTTGTTGGTACGGTGGTGAAATTCTGAAGCTACCCGAACAAATTCCTAAGATTATTCAAATTAATTATTTTATACTTACCTACCACTGAACATTTGAAAGCACAATACTTTTTAACAAAAATACGTCTACGGTCAGATGGTCTACACAAAAAAGTAAATACTATGTATATAAATAGGAATTTTTATAGGTATTGTATTTATATACTTGTGTTTATAGTAATATTGTATTACAATAGTACTGTAGTACGTTACGTTGTCATTCGTAGTTCATCTAAATATTATTATTAATAATAATATTTTTTACTTATTTAAGTAATTTAGAGTAAGGTTTTTATTGGTAGGTAGTTTTTTGTATATAACAATTATAAATTAATAAACGATATTTGTTATTTATGATAATAATATTATTTTATCTGTGTCATTGTCGAGACGGACACCAGGCCCCCGGATTAAGAAAATACCTGCATAATTTAGAGTATTTAGTTAAAAGTAAAAAAACAACATCACAACCCGCGCTGACAATACAATACGATCATTTACAACGTACTGTTACCTTTGCAATCAAATGGCTGAAGCTAACGGGTCACACCTGTGAGCCCAAAATCCCTGCAAAGGAGCTCAAGAGACATAAGAATAAAATTTTAACGGATGCGAGAGCTGGGCGGCGTTGACGAAGCATTCCGCGAAGTTCACGAAACAAAATGAAAATGCTGCGGTGCATTTGCGATTTTACCCGACTCGACCTAATCTGTAACGAGTACATCCGTGGCGTGGCGTGAGAAACATTGTTGATAAGATAGATGGAAGAGGCTCACCTCATTATCTCACATCAACTAGTTCCTTTTTTTACAATTGGACTAGTCAGGTACTTATTTGACTGACCTCACCTTGTGATAAGTGATGTTGCGGCCGATGATGGAACATGCCTGAGTTAGGTGAATGTGATGCGTAAGCCCCAGAGATATGTTGGTAAATAGGTACCTTAACCTGCCGCTATCAGGAAACAGGACCCGCTGGAGGTCATCGCTGGAGCATCGCTGTGTCGGATGCTAGACCCGTGAGAAAGCTGAAGTCTGGGCGAAGTAGGATTAAAGCTGCAAAGCTTTAAGACGTTCTCGAAACCGCCTCTCTCGCTCAGCGCCGGACATTGGGGTACCCACGTGTGGCTCCTGATTTCTGACGACAGCCGTGATTTGTTTTTTTACTATAAATAAAGTTGCTTCGTGCAACAAGCAAGGATAGAGGATGCAAGCAAGTGCAATTATCTTTATCGGCTTACGCCAATTTTGGCATTTGTGTACATAGTTTATCTTTTCCCTGTGTCTCTATCGATGATCAGCTTCTCGAGACCGTGTGATAGAGTATTTTACCAACTAAAGTTTACTTGAAATGGTATCGAGCGTTGAAAGCGTGTACGTGAAAGATACGCTTACTATTGTTAGCGCAAGGACGGCGAATTGGGGCACGATGCGCAGGCACAGGTGAACGCGAACGCTCGTCACGTAACGTTATATTATAACTCATCTCTTGAGAGGTTACCTGGAAAAGGTCGATGAAAAGTAAGCACATTCTATTAGATGCTAAGTATAACAGTCCTCAGCGGTTTTAACCCCCGCGCAGTTCGGATCTCTGTAAAAAACTGACCTGTCAAACAAATTGTATTCGCGATTTTACACATTATTAATTCCAAACAACTTTCATTTAACACATTTTCGGTTTTCGCTTTTTCAACAGTCCGTGACATGCCGATTCTCAAATAAAAAAAAATCATTACGTTAATTAGTGTCAACCCATCGTAGACCCCTATGGATATCGGCCTCCCCTGGCGTGTAACGGTCAAACCGATACTATCTGTAGTACACTGTGAAGGCTGAGGAGCCGTTGTTATAGGTACTACCGGATTATCAATGTCTGCCGCCAAGCAGACAGGGCTCCCCTATGTCCCCTATTTTGATCAGGGACCATGATCTTTATTTTTGAAACCGCTCGCATCCACGCGAGCGCTCGCGTTCGCTACCTATCCTTTTCACACTCGTGGTAAGTTGCTCGAGATAGAATAGAATAGAATAGAAATCTTTTATTGAAGGACACTGACAATAATTTCTTATTAAGTACAGTGTTGTCCATTTCAGACGTACAATATTCTACATGATAGTATAGTACCTATTATAAATAAGCTGAGACTAAAACAGACAAGTAGCTTCCATTTTAACACTTTTAAAAGCACGTAGAAGTTTTAACATAATAACAATTTATATCTAAAACAAAGCCTAAATATTTAGAAATTAACGAAATAGGTATTTCTATAATTATAGAATTCAGTTAGACTGTAGAATGACTTTTGTAACATCCAATATTTAAGTGTTGATTTAAATTTGATACCATCCAACTTTTTTATTTCATAAGGTAAATGATTAAATATTTTAATACCATTCACGTATGTGCTTTCAAGAAATAAGTTATTATTAGTTTGGGGTATAACTATATTATGTTCATAGTTCGGTCTTAGTAATCTGCTGGTATTTCTAAGGAATGTATTGTGGTTTGACTTTACAAAGTGACTTATTTCTAGGATATAAATACCAGTTACAGTGAGTATATTATTTTCTTTAAATTTGTTACGCAATGTTTCCTTTCGGCTCATTTTAAATATATTCCTTAAACATCTTTTTTGAGCAACAACAATTGATTGAACATTTACAGAGTTGCCCCAGAAAATGATGCCGTAACTTAGATGAGCATAAACGTAACCATAATAGGCATTTATAGCAATCGATTCAGATGTTATTACCGAAAGTATTAAGAGAGCAAAACAAAAGCTTTTGGAAATTTTGTTAGTTAGATTAGTTATATGAGGCTTCCAGTTTAAATGGGTATCAATAGTTATGCCTAAAAATTTTGTTTCGTTTTTATCTTCAATGACTTGCCCAGAGTTAACGACTATAAGTTTTAGAAGTGATTTTTTGTTTTTAAACTGTACGACTTTGGTTTTATCCAGGTTTACTGTAAGATTAATAGAATGAAGCCAGTTTTTAACTTTGTCTAGTGTCTTATTTATTTCATTTGGAAAGTCTATTTCAGAGTCGTGGGATATGAAGATTGTGGCATCATCTGCGAACATGACACATGTATGATCGACGAGAGTAGGTAGTTCATTTACATAAATTAAAAATAGAAGGGGTCCTAATATGCTACCTTGGGGAACTCCCTGACTTAGTTCATTTACGTAAATTAAAAATAGAAGGGGACCTAATATGCTACCTTGGGGAACTCCCTGACTGAGAAAAGACAAACATTAGATGTAAGCGGTTTCAAAAGTAGGGCCCCTCTTGCCCATGACATAGTAGAGATATTGATTTTTACTGAATATGTCATACCTATATAAGAACAAAATATGAATAAAGCTTAAAACTACAACAAAAATTTAAAACGAAATTAAAATCGGTTACAAAACATAGGACTTTTAGGATCTTCAAGATCATTGTCTGTCTATTTTCGCTAAACGGAGTTTACGTGTATTTTAAATGGCAATACTCAACCGTGACGGCACTTACGGACGCTATTCATAATACGACGACGTTCATATCTGCACGAAGGTTCAAAAGAATGTTTTTCGCTCGTACTATTCGAGCGTGGAAAGATTTCCCAGGCAAAGTGTTTAATTTTAATAAACCTCTTGAATGACTCCATGTCAAATCATTCAAGAGGTATATTAGAGGTGGCAACACATTGCTGATACCGCTGGTGTTGCTGATGTCCATAGGCGTCGGTAAACACTATCCATTCTGTTTAGTTAATTCTATACATTAGTCTGTCGTATAACATAAAAAGCAACAATGTATGAGGCATACCTATCATCTTGGTTCTCAAAGTGACAACTCACCAGACGGCTTGCTCGAATTGTAATTGGATTGCAATCGCAGCTCCTTCGCAGCTTGACAAGTGTTCGGTATTACGCTACTAATAAAAGACTCATTAAATTCGATTGGTTTTCGATTGGTGTTACAATCGTAGCTCAATTCGATTTCGGTTCATAGATTAGCGAAGCAACTGAGAGATTTCAGTGTTGTGTTTTGGCTTAAGTTATGTACAATTGTAACAATTAATTGGTACAAACAAACCATTTACAAAACCATAAATAACAATTAAATTAAAACTAAAACTAACTCTAAAATTATAACTTTAAAAAATTAAAATGTCGTCCACATCACTACCCCGGAATGGTGCCCAGGAAGCTGACTACGTTGTCTCGTTTTTCTATTCAAACTTATCCTTTGTCCGAGGAACGAGCCAGCTCTCCGGTCACCTGTTATAAAATTGTAACAATTAGATTCCATAAGCAATTGGTTTCGGAAAAAATCACTATGCGAGTTAATGACTTAATCCAGATTTCGATGTTAAAAATAACGACTAGGTACCTGCAGTAACAAACAGCTTGAGAAAGTCCGTTAATGTTAATGAGTCAAGTGAATGGTCGCTCAGAATCTGGCAGAGGACATTGAAATTTCAACCATTTTATTAATCTTTGTTAAAGCATAATAGTCTACGCGAAGCAAGGCGCAGTACCTAAAATAATATCTGGCTTGTGGCCATTGATAATTATAGCGAGGGAGTGCCAAAATTCTCTGGCCATTACATCCCATCACTGGCATCCTATGTTTTATGGAGTTATTTTGTAAAGCTGTGACTAATTTTGCATGCTGGCTCTGACGCGGTCAGACTATTGCGAGTAGTGATTCAGAATCTACAGTCGTAACGCTGCGTTCGATTTCGAACTAAGGCGTTGCGTTTGACTTTAGCGATAACAAAATACAGTATGGCTTTTTTTCTACTTGGAAACTCTAAATTTTAAAACAAATTTTAAATTATTTATAGGTACTGGCTTTGTACAAACAAATTCAGTGCTACAAGGTGGTGGCTAAAAACGTGATTAGTTATTCTCGTTTTTATTAGTTGCTAGCTTTTGCCTGCGATTTTCCGGAGATTAGTGTGTACAAACAGACAAAGATTTAAACATTATTTTTCTATTACTATTTCTTCATGCCCTAAATTACTTTTTAGTAAATATATGCAATGAATAGATTTTTAACTCATTATAAGCAGCGCATGTAAGCTGGCTTCGTAACCGAATGACTCAAGTCGGCGGGTACCTGCGGGCAAGGACGAATTCCTCACAAATAACTTTTGCCGACCTTCCGCGCGCGCGTAGCCGCATGATGCAGTGTTATTTCCGAAAAACATATGTGTGTACTGAGATCGTGATCTCATTTCAGAAGCTGATCGGCGCATGGGCTGCTGATCGCTGCTGTACATGGCACAGAACGGGTGAGTGTCATGTCTATGCATGCTTATCATGTTAAGGTATTTTCTCTGGAACAACCACAGAAAATTTAAAACATCGGTCTGTCATAAAAACTATTATTATTCCCAAGCTGCCATGCTCCAGAACGAAATATAGAAGTTGGGAAAAACTGTGCGGACAGCTAGTCACACTCAAAACTTAATTGTGTATCTACATATCGGATTTCTCTAGGTACATTTAAACGCTTATTGAATTCGATTTAATGCGATTATCTCGACTGACTAGTGTCGTACTAAACCAGCCAGGGCCTCCGTAGACAGAAAATAGGACGCAGCATTTTCTGTTGAATATTTTCACACTAAGATCTCCAACCCAACCCAAACAACTCTAACGCCTGCCAGGCGTGGAGATTATTGAAAACCCTCTATTAATATAGACGAGGCACATGTCCAGCAGTGCTGTTGATGTGATGTCATGTGGGAACCTTGCATACTTCAAGGTTTCCTCATAGCTTAGGGGTACTTGCAACTTGAATTATATTTGCAAAGGCGACTTCATAGGCAGTAAACCTACCTTGATCTCGATAGAAATAAAGCGATTAAAGAAATTCATGGTCAAGTTAATAGTTATTATGATTAAATTTCCTTTGCAAATACTAAAACCTTAAATGTACCTTCAAGGAACTTTAGTACTGAAATATAATTACGCAAAGTGGAATAGGTCAACAAAGTTTGTCCCCGGACCGCATAGCTGGCCTCATCTCGAAGTAATCGCGAAAGTGAGCTTTTACGCAAAGGGATAGGGTTCACAATTTAGTGGAGAGTTCCCGTGCTCTTGAGTAAAAATAACTGTGATGTTGGCCGCTTTCCAGATACGGACCAGCACCTATGGCGGGCCACATAGGAAGGATTCCTAACTATGGAAAGACTCAGGTTAATGTGAGTATTTCTTAATAGACCTTAGATTTTATCACTATGCATTTTCTTATTTTAAACATTTTTTACTGTCGCACTGACATACGATACAATTTTCCCAGTCTGGCAGTATAGACTTCGATTACCAACGTAATCTTACTGAACACTTACAAAATATTAGTTTTTTGCATAAGTTATTGTATTTAACACTGTTAACGTTATCTATCAAACGCCTCAAATACACATGTTCATGTACTTTACGAATTGGAGATTAAAAGTTACAAAATATGGAGTTTATTGGTTTGTCACGAAATTAAATATTACCTTTTTCGGTTTCAGCCAATGGGAAGCGCCGAGCCGCCGGCGTGCATCCAGAATGCGATGATGACCAAGGACAAAAAGCCCTTCACCTACACTCCAGGGGGCTTGGATCTTTCTCAAATTAAAACTCCAAGCATGGCCCGCAGGCTGGCCCGGCAAAGGTCATTGGAGGAGCAGGAACAGGCCTACGCTCAAGCCAATCCTGGCGCTGGCAATTATCACCCGCAGGGAGGCCCAGCACCGCCCCCGCCGCCGCCTCCTCAGATCCCGGCGCCCCCACCGCCGCCACCTCTGGTCATCGAAGCACCTAACGCGAAAGTCGTGAAACCGGTAGCGCTTGGCGAAAGACCTGAAATTGTGATCCCTGAAAACCCTATTGGGATGCTGAGGAAAACAAATAGCCCCTACCATTGGGAGGCTGAAAAGGCTGACCAGCAAAAAATGGGCAATGTTCCTAAGTTTGTCGAAAAGGTGCCCAGTCCGCTGACGGTGAAAATGCCTCCCTCCTCATTTTCGCAACAACCCCCACAGTCATATAATCCTCAAGGTGGAAATAACTTCCAGCGTCCTAACTACGGTGGCCAAGGTAACCAGACTCCTGACAGTCCGCTCCATCGACCCGAAGCTCAGTATAGCCATCAGAAGTCCTCCTCACCAAATGTGAATGGATCTCCGCAGACAAGGGAATTGCTGCAACGACAAGACTCACAATTTAACAAGAGCCCGCAGCCATTCGCATCTCAGTCACCAATCAGCAATGGATCACCTTACTCACCATCTCCAAATAACAACTGGAAACAGCCCGAGAGAAGGGATTCTCCTTCGGCAAATGTGCATAGTCAGTCACCACAATTGAGTCGCAATCAGTTCTCGCCAAATGTTCAGCAATACTCTCCCAATTATTCAAACCAGCAATCTCCTGCAAATTCGGGTCCCACTTATCATACTCTTCCCAGGAGCGCACCAATGGTTCACGATAGCAATAGCAATCAAAATAATAAAGCCATTTATAACAATGTTTCGGCAGCCAATCAAGCCCAAGCAGATGATAATCCTACACCGTGGAGAACAAATACTTTGAATAGATATCCACGAGAACCTGATAACGTACAATCCGTATATCATAACAGCCAAAATGTCAATCAGCAACCGACTTATTCACCTCCATGGAAAAGTAATGAAAATAACAATAATCAAACTGAAAGCAGCTACGTTCCGCCATGGGTCCAAGACAACAAGCCTGTCAATCAACAACAGCAGTACAACCCGCCTTGGGTTGCATCACAGGATGCCAATAATAACAGAACACAAGACAGCTATAGCCCGTCCTGGAAGCAACAAAATAGTTTCGAAAATAGACCCACGCAAGCGCCTCAGTACAAGCAACCACCATCCCAAAATCAAGAACCGCGTTACCAGTCCACGATGTCTATTCCAGTCACTCCGAGGAAGCCGGCTCCGGAGCCAAGTAACAACGCCCCTCAAAAGGAAGCTGTTTATGTCAATCAAGAGCCCGTATATTTCTGCCCTGAGAGCCCGCAATCGATGCCACCTTGGGTGAAAACGCAGAAAGAAAAAACAAAAACACCACCACCGGCCTGGTGCCAAAGACCATTGGAAGGCAGAAAGAGCGCTCCGAGGGAACTCGTCACACCTCCTAGAGAAACAAACCAGGAGCCTGAGTGGGTAAAGAAAAGTAATGAAATACAAAGAGGTGCCCGTGAAGTTGTCAGTCCTCCGAAATATCAACAGCCCGTTCAGCCGACATGGTCGACCAGGCCATCAGAAAATCGTAAGAGTTTGCCGAGGGATAACGCTCCCCATTCACAATCACCAGGCGCTAGGGTTATCCCCATACAAATGGATATGCCGAGCGGTGATCCAAGGGACCAAGGAAGATATGGTGGAAGCCAACAGCCTCCGTTGAGGATTGTGATAAACATGCAGACTCCTCAGGGTCAGAATAATCCAGGGCCCCTCTCTCAGCCGACGCAGCGCATTATGAGGGTACTGTCTCCGCAGCTGGTGCGGCTGGATGACGCGCCTTCACAGTCTGAATTGCCAACGCTCAACAGAAGCTTCCAACCGAGCCAAGACCAGGGTCAGTCGAAAACACGGATCATCCCGATACAGATTGAAGGAGGTAGCAACGGTGGACCAAATAAGAAGTAGGTTTTATTTATTTTACTATTAAAACACAATATTTTGCTGTCGGTCTTCGACTGGGGACCCTGAGACTAGTTGAACAGTTTCGGGAGCCGATTGGCATCCCATTACGGTACATATAGGTACTCGTACATATTTAAATTACAATGTATTGCTTTTACAACAAACGGCACAAAATTAAAATTGACAAATGATATCATATTGGAGTCTCAAAAATATATCCTCGTTTCAGCTTCGGTGGGCGGTACTAAGGGAGCTGTTTGCACTGGTCCAAAGTAAACAACATTTTTATTGCACTCGCTTCGTTGTCGATGAGTCAGTGTTACGCTTGCTTTAAATTTAGCATCACTCCGCTTCTGGGGCACGCGTTAATTTTGTTTACATCACTAATCGAATCATTTTCACGCTATCGCCTCTAATAAATTGGTGTTAAGTTACTGGTTTCATATTAATTGGGGTCACAATTGTAAGTTTACAATGCGAATTCTATAATTTACTGCTTCATGTTACTTTGAAACTACTAACCTATTTTTCTATAAGTATTTGGATAATACATAATAACAAGCAAAGCGAATAATTTATGGAAATGTGGAAATGACTGCTGCGATTAGTAATAGCCATTGCGATTGAATGTTTTTGACGGTCCTATGTTATTGATGAAATTGCCGACGGTACATAACGAAATTCATACAAAAATAGGTCATGCCAATTCAATTATGAAGTACCCACTTAGGTACTGAGACCATTCTGCAACGAGATTTTTGGTGTGATGCTTTAAAAAAAAATACTTTAGTTATAAATACATTTGATTCAAATAGAAAAAAGCAAAACAGTAGAGAATCATGAACATGAGGCTGTGGTCAGTGTCGTTTCTTCAGTATCTTCCCTTTTGGCAGCATGTTCTTAGGTACGCCATATTGACATTATAACCTATGTCACACTTTGTCGTGTCCATACAATACGTTTTAGTGATGGTCATATAACATTTCAGAGTGTACTACCACAAGTTCTCCCAGCCTGCCCCGCCTCGACAGTCCAAGGCGTTCAGGGTGCTGCAAGTCATCACTGGCACACAGGACCTTGACGATATCCACCCTCTGGAAGATCAAGGGTATACGGATCTATGACCTATCCACGGCTCCTGGCCGAAACAATAATACGATGCGCGTTCGAAAACCGACTTAATAATAACAATATTTCATCTCTTTGGACACTCCTTGCAAATAGAGTAACGCCATTCTTTACTTGTAGTCTAGTAGTAGAGACTACATAAATATTCACTATTTTTTAAATGTAGCCCGAAAAGCTTTTTATATAAAAATGTGTTAGAAATTTGTAGTTAGCTGGAAATAAGGCAAACACTAGTGAAAAAATAGGAAAACATTAGACCTGTTACTCCATTGAGAAATAATTTTAAATGTTTTTTTAATAATTCTCAAGAGCTTGAGTAACAGTACTGTGCGCCAACTTATTTGTCTACCAGGCAAAATGGGAACTAAGGCATTGTTGTACCAAAATGACAGATTGAAATGTGCACTTCATAACCACTGGCCACGCCGTGAACTGAACAAATAAGTTGGAACAAATAATATATCGTCGTAGGTGCGAATGTTACAGTAAGAATAGCACGAATTCAGCCCAGGTCTGAGCTCTTTCTGGAACCAAGAATATAGGTAAATGCGGAACTACAGATGTATTCAAACTACTTATAATATGTAGGTACATGTAGGTTCAGTACCTATTTTGCGTCAGCTATGGAAAGGCACTTTTCCTTCCCCTTTCAAAACAGCTACGAATTTCGCCTAGGGAATGGGTAGAAAAGTACTAGTTGCATATTGAGTTCATTCAATTTCCATACGTACGAAACGCACGAATCTACTATTATGCAACCCAACCAGCCAAAATTCAGCACATCAGAACCGTTAACAACCAAACAAGTACCCGTGGTTCAAACATCTACTAATGGAGCTTACGGAGCTTAGTTAATACACTTCTAAATGCACAGATGGCGTTACGCGAAACAAAATGAAGCGAGGTCTGTCCAAAAGGAGTTAATTAGTTTTCCTAACATTATAAATTATTGACACGAAATCCTAAAATGGGGAGGATATATTTATTTTTATGCTTAGTTAGATACCATTAAAAATTATTTTAGGTAAAAATAAATGTAGAGTAAACGCTTTATTTTGTGATTTTTACTAATAATGCTCATATTGATTACGAATACGGCTAGCTTACCAAAGAATATTTTAATAAATTAATTGTTATAGTTTTAATTATTGCGTTATTTATTTTAATGATAAAGTGTATTTTCTTAGTATTTATTTATGTTTAGGTAGTAAAATAATTTATGGTTACAATTTATTTTAGGTATGATTAATACGCCTAGCGTAGTTAAATTGAGTGATGGAAGAACAAATGTCAGCAAATAGTCACAAAGCAAATTGGTTTCTTCATCTCTATATGAGTCTCCCGCGACTTTAGTATTATGATAAACGTATTACGTTTATTGTAGGTAGTACCACCTAATATATTTTTGTCGGTTTGTATATTTGTAAGTATTTATAGCTTTATTTTACGCCGCATGGAAATTACGGCCAATAATATTGTTTTATTGTTAGTATGTGTAGCCTATATAATAAGCTTTTACCATTGTATTTATTTGTATAATATCTACCTACGTTTATATTTACGTTTTTATAATACCAATAACAAACTAACAGCTAACTGAACCTACATGTACAATTATATGAGTACTTATATCGAATCCTATTTTATACTGTACTAGTTTATAAGTGCGTTGTTTGGCCGAGAAGAGTTTACGCACATGTTATCATCGAAAATGAAAATTATAAGAAAGAAGATAGTATAACGTCGAGTTTGCATTCAACGGCCGATGATTCAATGATCATCATCATCGTCCGAGCGATGATCCCGACTTCAGTCAGGGTCCGCCTTCATGCTCTTTATTGATATTCCCTTAATATTATGGATGGGAACAGTAAAATTATGGAATGGAACACTCCACGTATGCCATTCCAAAGTGTTCATAATTCAGATTTGCTATAGTATTACTCCAAAAATGGTGTTACCTACTGTATGTAATTTCACATCATATCATTGTCGTAGAGTACCTATACAGTACATAGTGTTTTTTATCTGTACTCTGTGTTAATTATGTTTTTCTACCCGATTACGTCTTCCAATGTCCCTCGAACCATATGTAAATTGATATAAACACCTATGAAAAAGCATTTTCCTGGTACGAATTATAAGTGACTAACAATAAATAATTTAGCTAATATAATAATAAAACACATTAAATAATAACGTGGGTATAAATTAAATCAAAAAGAGTCCAAAGGTCCAAAGGAATGGTCAGAAATATTTTTGCTCTTGTCCATATAATAATTTAAGCCATGAATAACTTGCTCATAGCGACTCTGCATGTAGAGAATTTCGTGTGTTCGAGAAGTATATAACAATACTGTAACTTTCCACATCAGAGTTTTGTCCGCCATACGTAGGTACGTATGTAGCTACATAATTAGTGTTTGTATTGGTTTGACTATACTATAATGTACATACATACAGTGTACATACACACTACCAATATATGTAGAATTGGTGTTGCACGGTGAAGGAATTTCTATGAAAAGATAGTTGATAGACGTACAGTTAAAAAAAGAATTCGACTCGAAATAATAGCAAAAAAATTGTCTATTCATGTGACAATACAAGATAAATACTTTGTCCTTTGCGTGTCGAAGAAAAGATAGTTGATAGACGTACAGTTTTAAATAAAATTGAAATCGAGTTTATAGCAAAAAAGAATTGTCTACTCGTGTGACAATGCAAGAAGATTACTTTGTCCTTTGCATGTCGGTTCTACATGACACGCAAAGGGCTCCTGGTTCGATGCTCGGCCAAGGCAGGATGGGTATATTTAGATTTCTTTTCTGAGCCTAGTTGTGTTAATATTTTTTGTGTTTCCATTTCCAAAGAACTAGGTGTGGATCAAGATAGATCAACATTTTGCTCATAGAATATTACAATATCAATCCCTTACAGAAGGAACACATATGAGCAAAGGCCTTATCGGTACAAGCGATCTCTTCCAGGCAACCTTTACAAAAGTTGGGACAGGGATTTCAAAAATTTCGATCAAGCAAGTGGTAGTATGAGCGTATATTTTGGAATTTAAAAATCTATGTTTTTTTTATACCTACGTTATTATTTAATGCTACAAATTACTTTCAGCAGACAAGGGGTGTGGCAATCTAGTCAGTGTGATCTTTTTTAAACATTACGAATATATAAGTATCTTGTTTTTGTTTGGTTCTAATTAAATTGAACGTGTTATTAATAGTTGATCGAACAAGCATGGTGATTCTGCAAAAATTTATACATTTTATTACATAGACTTTAAGTAGTAAGTAAATGTTATTGTAATAAAAAACATTGTTGTAAAAGTAGAATTAGTGTTTGAATTTTATGATAGAAATTTCTCATCCTGTTAAAATTGTTACATAGGACTATAATAAGTAATTCATACATTAAATAAATGTAGGTTAAATTTAATAAATTATAAGGAAAAAAGGAAGGACTTTGAAAGGCTTGGGAGTCGCCGGAGATGGACGTCACTGTTGCGACTCGCGATGCTCGAAAGTGAGCCTTACAAGTAGATATCATCTACCTACATTCTACAATTATCATTATCACTAGAAATTTAGGTTATAGCAGATAGAACCCCTAATATTTAAATCACTTTGCTGTGTAACTCTTATGAGGCTCTATGTTCGTTATGCATCTGTAAACAGCTAGGGGCTCCATTTTTGAATCACTCCATCGATTCGAACGGTTTTAAGTTTTTATTTTCGGCATGAAAAAATCAATATTATATCACATTGGCAACACCGAAAGAGTTTGGTTCGAAAGTATGGGAAATCACCATCATGCATAATAATATAGATTTTTACATGCCAAAAATCAAAGTTCAAAACCGCTCGATTCAGAAATTAAGCGGTATTCAGGGGATTTCCTCGTTAGAAAATTAGCACTCATAGTAATTCTTTTTTAAATCCTATTCAAAGTTTGGGAGCGGTCTTTTAACAAAGAAAGCCAGACACAGAATGTCATCGCCTATCATCAGTAAACCGTGAACCGAGATTATCCATTCTTCCATAACAATCGAATGCTGTTCGTTTGATAAGGACGCTGGACGGATGATTAATGATATCGGCAATCAAAAATCATAAAGTTTCATTGCCATTTGGTTTTCGTCGTCCTTTAATAGGTTTAATTTGATCACATGGGACCCATTTTGCATTTAGAGATATTTTATTATTATTGACTCAAATTTTAACAACTTTTTAATTTTAGTTAGAGACCACAATCTGATTAGAAAATGTACTTCATTAATACTGGTACGGCCACCAAAACACAAAAGATTGGAATTAAGGCAAGGTAGTTGAAATAAGATATGCTTCTGCTTATGTAACGAGAACGAGTACCTCAAATTTATTGTTTCGCCTTAGTAACAGATAATGTGGCAATGCGGACGACTGTTAGGACAAAAATGTCCTTAACAACAAGAGAAACATCTGAGCCAATATAAATTCGGGTGATTATTTCTTGGACAATAGAAATAATAACCCACGAATACTAGACGAAACTAAACAAAAATGATACATTTATAAATATTCGAGTTAGTTTGGACCTCTCCGGGGTAACAACAGAGAGATTGTGACGGAAAATACCCGATGGAAAATCCCCGAAATATTGCATTACATTACACGAAATATATCTCCCAATATATTTTTACGAAACAAAGCTAGAAACTGCTGTATTTATTTATTTATTCGTATGGCATTAATAGCCGAGTCGCTATTTATAACCTAGGTATTATTAATTAACACTAAACCTACAAGGAAATATTTAAATTCTTCACCTGTTGGGCTGCATTTTCATCACTAGAGAAACTCTTTGGACTTGTCCAAAGAGTCTCCAGTGTATTTCCGCTTTGGACATTCATGGATGATATGATGTTTCGTAAAACCGTGTTTCGAAAAAAAAACACATTGTAATTGGTTCATCGGGAGCTACAATGCTAAAAACAGGCGTCAGATACGGGTCTGTACACTCCCATCCGACTTACAACACCCTCGCTTTGCGTTGGGGTTTAAATGCGCAGATTATGATGACTCACGCTACACCGGGTCCAAGCTGAGTCTGAGCCGGAGCTCGGTCTAGTATTAGTAGACAAGTACTGACGGACGAACGGACTTGGGTTCCTTGGTTTACTACAATACCCTAAAAAAGTTACTTTTGTCTTATCGGTTCTATTTCATACTCAAACATTTATTACGATTTTTAATTTTTTCGTTCATTATCGAGAATGTCGAAATATTTACTTCACACTAGCTTTTGCCCGCAACTTCGGGATAAATTATATAGTAGTAATGAATTAGCTCCCGCGGGAACCACATTGGTTTTTGGGATAAACTATAGCCCTTGTGCTATTTTGGGCTTTAAGCTATATTGCTGCCAAATTTCATCAAAATCTGTTAAGTAGTTGGGTGAAGGAGTATCAAACATCCAAACATACATCCGTACAAACTTTCGCATTAAAATATTAGTAGGAGTAATTTCAACCTAACACCGCTACCACTCCTGTTTTACCTAAATCTACTACAGCAAGAAAATATATGTCTACAGATTGATACGAATACTGTGTCAAACTCGCCAACATACAATTTATGGGTCAGCAATCCACGCCTGTGGGGCGCCCAAAAGCACACATAAAGTTAAGGTATATTAGAAGTCACTATTTATTTATTTATTTATTTATTCATTTATTTCAGGCAACTCAGTCCCATATCTATAAATACACAAACAATATAAATACAAAATAAACTGATACAAAATACAGACATATAAATAAAAAAAAACAACCTAAACCTATACCTAAATATTGAGGCGGGCGGTGACCACGCACCATCAGGTGGCCCGCTTGCCTGTTTGACTGCCGTATAACAAGCTCACCGACAAGAAAGCAACGGAAAACCTACTAGTAAATATATAGCCAAATATTTCCTTAACTACTTAACCGATTAAAATGAAACAAAACTAAACACCACCTAGATTAAACGGCTTTAATAAAAAATATCACAAATCGGTCCATCCGTTCGGGATCCCATTCACAGATACACATGTCAAACTAATAACAACCCTCATTTTCCGTGGGGGGTTATTAAAAAACGA
This sequence comes from Blastobasis lacticolella, assembly GCA_905147135.1. Classification (NCBI taxonomy): domain Eukaryota; kingdom Metazoa; phylum Arthropoda; class Insecta; order Lepidoptera; family Blastobasidae; genus Blastobasis; species Blastobasis lacticolella. The sequence goes on from LR990039.1 coordinate 27,570,269, forward strand.
GATATTTTTGTCCCAACCCCTCCTTCTAGCTAGCTTTTGCTCCTCTGAAATAATGCCAGGGCACCGGAAGGGCAACATGGGGTGAGGGTTGCGGTAAGTGGATGGCTGGCTTATGGCTTATTCCTCGAACCGTCAAACTTAACGCGAACTGTCTCTATCGAATTGTAATTGGATTGCATTCGTAGCTAAATGTTAGTTTGACACGTTTTTGGTATTCTGCTACTGTTCAGCTTAATTGAATTGTAATAATTGGTTTTCATTCATCATCATCTTGGTGTTAATGTCCCGGTTGTGCTCTCGAGAACGGGAGTTTGGGGTACGCCTTGACCATGATCCAAGATTTGGCGATCAGGTAATTACAGTGGCGTGACAGCCATCTGACCTCCGTGACCCTGCTACCAGGGGAACTGGACCAGATTGGATCATGGTTACAAATTCAGTTGCCTGAATTTGCAGGTTTCATCACGATGTTTTCCCTCACCGTAAGAGCATCGGTTAGAATTCAACTAATGTACATACTCAGAAAAGAGTCATAGGTACATGGCCGCAGCGGGTTTCCAACCCGGTACCTCTCGCTTACGAGTCGGATACTCAACCGCCCGGCCACTGACGCTCCAACGCCCTCTGTAAAGACTTGGCAATTTTGTTTTGCTTTTTGTTTGCCGTCATTGGGCAGCCCATCGGAATTGAAACCGCCTCTTACCTACGACTGTCTGTGCCTCTATAGCGCGCGGTAAAATACAGGCAGCGCCATCTCACGAGTACGTTAAGTTACTGCACCTTGTAAGGTATCATGTCCTCTGTCGATCTGTTGTGTCAAGTTTGCAAACAAAGGTTTAGATATCCCTGGCTTCATTTTAAACTTCTAACCCTTAATTAATACGAACAAAGATGTGACAGGCTCCTGCCAGAAAAAAGCAGAATCCTTGTTAATAAACAAAGTAATGTTATATTGCACGTTAAGAAAACGAAATAAGTTTAAAAGGTTTACTGTAGAGCAGCTGTTAGTAGAATGAAATAGAGCTACTTAGCTGGCTGGATGCTGATGATGATGTGAGCACATGCATCCATTAAATTTTTGGTGAGTGTGTACAATGTGTAGTGTGTAAATCTAGAGGTACAATCTGCTGCAGAGTAAACCCTGGTATACATTTAATGTAAGCTGTTCGATCTATCTGCACCTGACTGTACAATGGTGAGTGCGGCTCTCTAGATTTTAGTCTTGAGCAGATAGGCGGCGCACAGCCCGTAAGGGCATCCGAAGTGCGGATTTGCTCCGGGCGCTGTTATTGGCTTTTGCCACGTGCTAAAACCGTAAGATGTGCCAGGCTCTTAGCTTAACGCAGAGGACGCACTGCTGCACTCCATTACTGCACTTCGATCTGACCTCGTTTAGAGTAAGGCTGCGAAGGTAGACTTGCGACACCGAGGAATTGATAACACACAACGGGAAATGCTGATTTGTGAACAAATACACCAATTTGAAAGTTTTAAAGGCTTGCCGTCCACAGTTGGACATGAGCTAAATTCGACGCATCTAATACCTAGCCGACAGGAAAACATACATACACTCAAATAATTGTTGAACTGATTTGAAATTTGTCTAATAAAACCATCTCGATTAAACTAGATTTTAAATACAGAAAACCGCTTAGAAATCGCCCCACGCTTTCGAAAGCTACGATGCCATGGACTGCACACCCATAGGTAAACAGAGCTGCATACACACGTCAAACCTATAGCACTCCTAATTTTCCGTTGGGGGCTACAAAACAGAAACGCTTGCACATTGTCTGGTCCAGGGGGAGCAGACTTTTTGACTATAGCCTATATACTTACCTCTCCCTTTATCAGATTAATTAGTTACCCTACAACAGGGAAACTCGTTGTTCGAAACTCGAAAGCGATTATCAATCCACCACACGGATGCTTCCCACACGCCTGCGTGATTTGCGAGCGTCCTCGCTTCGGAAACCGCGGCTATTTCGGCGTCACGCTCGGAACGTTCTTCTTAAACATTTCATTCGCAAACGAGACGTCTATAAGCGCATGATGTCTCCGATATGACGTTATGTTTTTTTTATTACACGCAAATATGCGTATGCGGTGTCGTGAGTATGTGTGGGCCGTTATGTGACGCGATTGATAATGTCCTGCTCAATACACTGGAGCGTTCGGTTTGGAATTTTGTTTGGGAGAACTTGTGCACTTGTAGATTTTATGAATATTTAAATTTTGAACGTCAATTTTATATTTAGGGAAATGAATAAATGAAAGGAAATAAATCATTACAGTAGTTGAAAATGAAATAAACGATTAACAATGCCAAAAAATTACTGACGTAGGAGCCCGTATTAAGGACAGTAGCGGTGACCCCCGCGCTGGCTGGTTCAGTGCTGGTTCGCCATTGGCATACCGCGTGCAAATGACAACCTTGCGCCGGGAACAATCAGCAGGTTTGATTTTTAAAATTAGAATTGTTTCAATTAGGTCCTTCGAACTCAAACTTATATACACATATTCCGGTAAAGTGGCCCGTGTTATAGTAGAATAAGTGTTTATTGCGAAGAGATTAAAATAGTAGTTTATGTAATATAACAATGGGGTATTAAAACATGAGTGTTACGCCTCGTGTTTTATAGTTTGAGACGAGTGTTTTAGTACCTAATTTTATGCAGTTGCATACACTATTTTATCTCTCATATTTTTATGTTAATATGTCGTATGGGAAATGCTGTAGGTATCTTAAAATACAATTTTTTTAAAGTTTTATATAATTGCGTGGAAAAAGTTCATCCTTAAACGAATGCTTGCAAGTATGTAATTGGGATATTAGGCTACCAGTGTAGATAAAAGAATTTGTGTTCTAGCGTACTCTTGCTATGAAGGTAGCTTTTTAATCTCTTAGCTGCTTTTCCAACGGATCGCGAGTTAAATTTGTAAAGAAAAATGTTAAATGATATATATATATTTTTTTTATTATTACCTCTGTGCAAATGACAAATAAAAAATTGAAACCCGACAACCCCTTTCGGCAAGGTTTTACTCAGAAAGTATGAAACATTGATATCGATCGAAGCTGCCCGGAACCTCATTCTAGGTAACACTCTTCTTCTAACCAGCCTTCAACCACGCTATTGTAAGGATTTCAATAACACCTACGACGTAGCTGTAATTTTTAAATCAGAAACTAATCAAGAATTGGAAACGAAAATGTGAGTCTTAAATATACTTTTACGTTGATCTAGTTTTCATAACTCGAGAAACGTACGTATGTCGCTTCACCAAGACGATTGGCCGAATCCGTGTATTGCCAACAATTTAGTGACGCAAGTTTGCATTGTCTCAGTTCGTGATAGCTAGAAACTCTCCATTGCAACGTCACAATACGAGTGTTTATCGGCTGTGCTTTCAAAACCCAGTAAGAGACTATGAAAAAAATAGTTTTCTTTTTAAAAGAGCAGACAGCCCACCTGATGAGAAGTGGTAACTGTCGCCTATAACATCTACAATTATTACAGGTAACAAAAATGCAGAACCGCAGGTGCGTTGTCACTGTAAGGACTAAGATGATATGCCTAATGTCTATAATTTTTTTCATTTTGGGTCTATCACTGAGCATCCTGAGGCTGGTGGGACAGTCTCAGGAGCCGGAGGGATTATTATTATTACATTTTATCAGGTCATAATTCACATCGACAAAATGTCTATGAAAGGCCTTAGAACTTATTATTTATTATAATCCTACTGACAGATAGAGTGTCGGTGGCCGAGTGGTTACTCTCTGATCTCTACCAATGAATTGATAAACCATCAATTTCATTGCATACGTAGCCTTTGAAAGCTTAATTGAAACTCTAACTTATTTAGTCGATGCCTGTGACTACAAAATTGTAGGTGCATTTTGCAATTTACACAGATAATTGAATAAACGTATCTAGGTCATATTGCTCGCCGTTCCCGGGCCGAGGTTTCCGAGGCTTGCAATATCGAGTTATGTAATGATGTGCTGTATTGATTTATTGCAGTCGTCAGGTGGGTGGATGCGCCTTCCGAGAGGCTGGCCGTCTGGAGGCTCCGCCTACTACTACCAGCCCCCCAGCGGCGACAAAGGCAGTCCGTATACCGGAAGCCTATGAACGAAAGGGAGCTGTTTATATCATTGCATCAAAGTCCTTATACCCCCCCCCCCTGCACCCCTTTTTCCAACCCCCCTCCCGGTTGCATCTCCCCTGATCTATTTTTAGGATGACTTGGTTGGTGACGAGGCTCTAGGCATAGCTCTCCCGGGCAGGATATTGCATTAGCCCATCAGTATTACGGACAACTTGGAGAACATTTTTCATTTATTTCACGTATAAACTTGTGTACGGAAAACTCTTTGACAAGTTTGATGAACTACTTAAGTAAGTTTTCCAATAGTGATAGGTAATTGAGTACATTTAGCTAGGATTTTGTTTGCCTTTCAAAAGATAGAATTTTACACGGTTAGGTAGGTTAGCGGCAGTGTCGGTGGACAGGTGGTTAAGGTATCCGACTCGTGAGCGAGAGGTACCGGGTTCGAATCCCACTCCGGCCAATGACTCTTTCCGAGTTATGTATATTTGTTGAATGCTAACCGATGCTCTTACCCGCACATTATGAATGTGTAACCATGATCCAATCTGGTCAGGTTCCCCTGGTAGCAAGGTGACGGAGGTTAGATGGCAGTCGCTTCACTGTAATTATCTGATCTGCCAAATCCTGGAATATGGTCAAGGCAGACCCCGGGCCATCGTGTGCGAGAGCTCATCCGGGACATTAACGCCAAGATGATTATTTTGTTTACAGGTAGGATAGCAGCAGATAGTTGCACTCCACGCAAGAGCACTTATAGAAAGTATTATTACCCGTAAGATAATTAACGTAACTTAACGTAATAAACCTACTGTATTCAAATATTTTTACAATCCACCAGTTCGCTAGAAATTACGTTAAGTTATTATATGTTTAAAGTTACAGTAAGTAAAAATCGTACCGGAAGACGCAGCGTGGGTAGGCCTCTCACATGGTGGACCGACGACCTGGTAAATATCGCAGATACAAGCTGGATACGGAAGGCACAGGACTGGCCTTTGTGGAGATATCTGAGGGAGGCATATGCCCAGCAGTGGCCGTCTTTCGGCTGATATGATGAAGTAAAAATCGTATTTAGTTAAAAACTGTACATATTTAGTTGTCAAGGACGTCGCCGCGTCGCCTGGAGCTACTGAAAGCTAGCCCATAATAAACTATACTTAGGGCGGACGCTACATAGCCCTAAGCCACATGTGTTATATTAATACCCAATTAATCATTACACAAAAAGAAAACAAAAAGGGATAGACTTACAAAACAATGGTAAGTAATATTTCTGCAACTATCTTAAGTGGTCTCTCTCCTTCAAGATCTCTACGCTAGATTCTTTAGGACTAAGTAAGCTAAATTTTTCACTAGTCCAAAATGCATTGCCAAACTCGGAACCCTCCGTATACCGATACACCTCCAGCCCTACATTTGCGAAGCTACAACAATTTTAGTTCCAACATTCCATCATAGATGGCGCTACGGGTTACCTTATTTGAAATTAGAATGTTATTGGACAATGCTTGACGGTGATAATCATGACTAAAAATAAACTGTGAAGCGACGAAGCGACGTTAAAATTATATATTTGAAATTGAAGATAAGCTTTAGTAATTTGTATTCTATAGTTATGCCACATTCGGCACGTTGCAAAAATATTGTCGCATAGCAATCCATTACTGCATTAATGGAAAAATTAATTAACAAACATAATGCACTGGGACTTGCAAAGGAAGGATAAGAATAAAGAAAATCCTAGCTAGATGTAGTTTTGCTTCAGTTTAGTAACAAATTAAATAAGGGCCCGCCCATGGCCGCGAGGTGTCCAATTGCATTATGTTTGATTGCTTATTAACTGCACAGATCCTTTTGACATACGAGCATCGTAAGCCAAATATATTGGCTTTAGTGGACTTTGATCTCTCGGTCAGAACTAATTTGTAATTATTTTAATGATTGAAATTGATACGTTACAATTTAATTAACTAAGAACATTTTATAAAAGTTTTATAAGCGCGTCGGTGGCCGGGCGGTTGAGTATCCAACTCGTAAGCGAGACGAATCGAATCCCGGGTTCGAATCCCGCTGCGGCCATGTACCAATGACTCTTTTCTGAATTATGTACATTAGTTGAATTCTAACCGATGCTCATTACGGTGAGGGAAAACATCGTGATGAAATCTGAAAATTCAGGCAACTGAATTTGTAACCATAATAAATAATAATAATAAATAAAAAAATTATTTTCTCTTCATAACTGCAACATGTGATACAATAAAGCACACCATTTGATAAGTATAGGTAATTACAGATCATGAGAGAACTGACGTCTGAAGTAAGTTTGTAAAACAAACCTGTAACACAGATCGCCAGGTCTTCCCCCTATTTAATATTAGTTCACAGTAATGTTCAATTTAATGATAAAGCAACAGAGTAAAGCTGATTTTAGACATATTAAGAAAAAACAAATCAAATCAAATCAAATCAAAATTTCTTTATTGATTAGGACATTAAATATCTCTTTCAATCGTCAAAAAGGAGGGGGGTTGGAAAGTAGGAAGGAAACACACAGTGACACGCTGACCGCCCTATGGCCGTAGATAACGTATCCCTCGCCAACCACGACCGAACCATGCTCGACAATGCCAGTCAGAGCCGGAACGCTATATTATATTATATAGGTATGTCTAGTGTAATTAAGAAAAACCACCTAAAACTACAGCAAGAGTAAGCCAGTCCACCAAGGCAGCACCCGTTCACGAGTATAACGCAGGGCCCAGCCATAGTCCAATTCAACCATATTTGAGGGAAAAGAGCGACCCGGCCCCCACGCCACCGCCAGACAGACTTTTAAGTGAGCGTGCATCACACATGCTGTATGTGGTAGGTAGTCGCTATCACCCTACTCTATCCTATCCCTTCCCTATCAATACCTTACCCCTAGCCTATCCTAACATTGCCTTAACCCTACCTTACCCCTACCCTAACACTACCTAACCCTGACCCTACCACTATCTTACCCCTACCCAACCCTTACCGCTATCTTACTCCTACCCTACCCTACCCTACCCCTACTCTAACTACTACCCTACCCCAGCGCAGACAGGAGACACCATGTGTGGGAGAGGAAGGAAAATTAACGCCGCTTCCAAGGTGGTTCTCCGTGGGGGAAAGAAACGGCAAGAAACCCACAGAGCCTACGTTAATTCTTTTTTTTTTTTAAACATGTCTTATGTACTAATACATTATTTGTCCTATATACTATCTTAAAAGTAAATACCTGTATAGAACAGCAGTTCAGTCCCATGGACTTTTGTCATTTACATATTCAGATATACTATAATAACTTTTTTGACATAATTTGTTTTTTATAGCGACTTTAAATTTATTCAATGGTAAATTCTGAATATCTGTTGGAACCTTATTATAAAAGCGTACACATTGACCCATAAATGATTTGTGGACTTTGGCTAGACGACAAGCACCAGCAACAAGCTTATCTTTATTTCTCGTATTAATATTATGAACATCACTATTCTTCCTAAATAAGTGTAAATTTTTATGAACATACATTAAGTTCTCATATATATATTGTGACGGCATTGTCATTATATCAATATTCCTGAATTTATCTCTAAGTGAAGTTCTAGGTCTCAATTGATAAATCGCGCGAATAGCCCTTTTCTGCAATACAAATACATTGTGCCAGTCGGCAGCGTGTCCCCACAGCAGTATGCCATAGGCCATAATACTGTGGAAATAACTAAAATAAACTAATCTTGCTGTAGCCTCGTCAGAAATACCCCGTATTTTCTTTACAGCATATGCTGCAGAACTTAGCCTTTTCGCCAATTTATCAATGTGAGGACCCCATTGCAATTTATTATCCAGAGTAAAGCCTAAAAATACTGTAGAATCAACAAGATTTAAATTTTCGCCTTTTATTTGTACATTAGTGGGCACTGATCTAACATTTGGCAAAGAGAATTTTAAACATTTTGTCTTCTTGCCATTCAGTAATAAATTATTAACCGTAAACCAGTTTACTACTCCTGCAATAGCCTTGTTCACGTCTTCATATGTTAATTGTTGTCTTTTTACTTTAAACACTAAAGATGTATCGTCCGCGAACAAGACAATTTCATGGGTATCTTTTACAAAGTACGGTAAGTCATTTTCATAAACAAGAAACAAAAACGGTTCAAAATAGATCCCTGGGGGACACCCGTAGAGACAACAGACCCCATAGATCTCTCTCCGTTTACATCAACTTTTTGAATTCTATGACTCAAGTATGAATTTAGCAAGTTCAGGGCCAAGTCCTTTATTCCATAATGTTGTAATTTCCTGACCAAAATATCATGATTAACGCAATCAAAGGCTTTGGATAAATCACAGAAAACCCCTAAGGCATCACGTGATTCCTCCCAGGCCCCAAAGATATGTTTAATAAGTTCAACACCAGCATCAGCTGTTGAACGACCGCGAGTAAAACCGAATTGTTTATGATGCAATAGGTTACTTCCATAAAAATGAGCTTTTAGTTGATTTAATATGATTTTCTCAAATATTTTACTTAGAGTCGGTAAAATTGAAACTGGTCTAAAATTTGTAGGATCCGTTGTATTACCAGTTTTCAACAATGGAATAACTTTACTGTGCTTCATCAGGTCAGGAAATTCACCATTATCAACACAATTATTAAATATATTCGCTAAGTGGACAGCAATAACATCAATTACAGAGCTAATAATTTTTACTGACATACCATCAATGTCGGCAGTTGCTTTCATTTTTATGGTTTTAAAAGCCTTAACTATATCTTGAGGTGTTGCATGCTCGAACTTAAAATCGATGACACTCTCGGGTACATTTTGCTTTAACAAGGATTCAGCGAGAGCAGGAGACGAATTTAAGGATTTCGTAGTTGACACTGGAATGGCTGTAAAAAATTTATTGAACGCCTCCGCAACTTCCGAGTTTTTGTTAACAACATTATCATTTATCTTTAAACTGTACTTAGTATCGCGATTTGTTACTTTTCCAGTTTCACTATTTATTATCTGCCATGTGGATTTTACTACATCTGTGCTATTTTTTAGTTTGTTTTTAATGAAATTCGATTTAGCTGTAGCACAAACGCGTTTAAATAACTTCGAATAATGTTTAACATACTCAGCAAATTCTACGCTATTATTATACGCCCGTTCTGCATAGAGCTCATATAATTTATTTCTACTCTTATGTATTCCTGCTGTCGCCCAATCGCTAAACATAAGTTTGCTGTTTACTGCCTTCACCTTTGGTTTGAATATACTATTACTTTCAGTTTTTGTCATGTGTAAAACTGAATTATAATATTCATTTGTATCATCAAAATACTTTAAATTAGATGATTTCTCTATAATGTTATTTCTAAAACTGTTTAGACGGTTGTTGTTAATTGGTACAAATTTAATAGTATTTTTTGTTTCTTTCCTCATATTAACATTAAACACAGCTAATTGACCACAATGATCGGATTGCAATTTGTTTATTACAGACTGGCTACATGCCTGGATATCACAAAAAATGTTGTCTAGACAAGTTGATGTAGTACTTGTTATTCTAGTAGGCTCTAAAAATAAGTTGATTAAATTATGACACTTAAATAATGATATTAGCCTACCAGTATATTTACAAGATACGTCTAATAAATCTATATTAAAATCTCCACAAACAACAATATTTTTATTACAATTGCTAACTTTAATAAGGGCTTCATCCATAATTTTCTCGAACAAATCAAATGATGAAGCCGGAGGTCTGTATACGCTCATTACAATAAGTCGCTCAAGTTCTATACAGGCAATTTCAGCAGTTCGTTCAACAGACAGCTTGACAATATCAGTGCGTTCCTTGCATTTTAGGCAATTACGAGCAAGTATTAGGGAACCTCCATGAATTGCCTGCCCTCTTGTAAACGAACTTGCAAGTTTGTGGTTGTTAAAGCCAAATATGAGCTGGTGATCTTTTAACCAATGTTCAGTAATGCAAAAGATATCAACATTCTCACAGTTCATGAATAGCTCAACTTCCAATTCCTTATTCGTCATGCCTTGGATATTTTGATGTACTAAGTTAACTATGCAATTTTGTTTATTATTATAACATTTTACTTTACGTACATCCAAAGGCTTATTACCACTATTTACTAATGACTTTATGCCAGAGCAGTCCTGTATATTCTGAACAATATCAAAAGATTTACTGTTCAAGTCTAACAGTGGACTGTTATATGCTGCTGATATGATACAGGACGGCTCCTTTGTCTTACATACTAGTTTAAAGAGTGACCCTTTTTGTTTATTAACAAATCGGCACTCTGGTCATATCTACCTACGGTAGGAGAAATCAATAAATTAATATGGTACGCTAACATTGTAGCCAGTTTGACTTTGTACCTACGTCGAAGATACATAGTATCTTCTGTTAAAACTACTTTATCTGTAAATTTATTACAGTCAAAAAAGGTAAATGCGTCTTTCTGACTGCAAGTCAAATTATACATCAAAGTATTCAACATGTGAATACGGTCATTTTCAGTATTATAAACATTTTTTATGAAGGGAAATGCGCACAATACAATTTTTCCTGCAGACAATCCTTGCAACGCTTCAAAACCCTTGACTATATCATATTTTCGTACTTTAAGGCTATTACTTATTATATATATGATAACATTAATAACAAAAGACATTATTAAATATATATATGATAACATTAATAACAAAAGACAAAGGTGTGTATGTGTGTTTTGTGTGTGTATGTGTGCGTGAGTGTGCATGTGTGTGTGTGGGTGTGGGTGTGATAGTATACGTACCCCAAGCATCTCTATGACGGAGGCTTTAACAATAATTCGGTCGCTTCATAATTCAAAGTCTGCAACCAGCCCTTGACTATAATTTTACACTTGTTCTTGGTTAGGTCATGAATATGCAAGATACAATTAATTTTATTGTATAGGAAGTTTCCCAAGAATCCATAAAATCGATGAGCAACTTCTGTGGAGTACTTTACATCTCTGCAGCAAACCTCGTATCGCCTTCGTTTACCTACGTTACAGAGACCGTTTAGGGAAGAATGCTTCTTCATGATAGTGTGGAGTATGAATAGTTGCCTTACAGTCAAAACATCACATTTTTTATATAATTCTGTGGTTGGATTTAAGTACGGTAGAAAGTATGATACTTTAATTATCATTCTCTGGGCCCTTTCCAAATTCAAAAGATTACCCTTAGTTGTTCCACCCCATGCAAGTATGCCATAGGTAACGATCGACTGACACAAGGCAAAATAAGTAGTACGAATTAGTTTTGTGTCAGCTACATGCCTTAATGTTTTAAATATGTATAAGAGCTTACGTACTCTTACTGTGGTAGCCTCGATATGAGGTTGGAAGGACAACCTGGAATCTAAATGAACACCGAGGTATTTTATACAAGTTGTTTGTTGAATGACCAGACATGAGCAAGGGTTTACCCCTGGTAGAGCACATGTATGAGCTTTTATATGATGTTGATGACCATGATCCAATCTGGTCAGGTTCCAGGTGCGCTATTGCCAATTCATAAATGTCTTAAAGGCTAAGCGGGTAGAACCTCCGTAGAATAGCGGCTCTAATTTATGAACCGCTCGTTTCGATTCGAACGGTTACCAATATTAATTTTCGGCATTAAAAATTCGATATTTTGATGTATTATGCTGATTTTCCCTATTTTAGAACTATTGATGATTAAAAATATATTAAATTTTTCGTGCCGAAAATCAACGTTGAAAAGCGTACGAGTCGAAGCGACCGTTGGAAAAATAAGGCCCTAGAAAATGGAATGGGCATTTTCTGTTGTGTTGTAAAGACTGTGATTCAAAAACCGAAACGGTAGGCGTGGCGATTATCGCAAAACTGACACAATTCTAACATTGAGGAGGTCAAATCCAGCAGGGGGGCTCGTGATGACCATACAAATTTTGATGCTTTCAATGAACGCCGTTTTTTCTTTCAGATATTATATTCGATTAGAGCGAAAACAAAATTTAGCAGAATATAGCAAAAGCATCCATCTTGAGATTTAAATTATTAAAACTTTTTATTTGTTTAGCACGTCTCTGTCTCCTTATGACTGTATGTGTGTAACTCTTAACGCATATTCTGTAAAAATTTCAAGTGCCTAGCTTATGGTTCCAAAGATACAGATAAGCCTTCGTTATGGGATCAAGCGACAACAGACAAACAACGAAGAAAGTAATTTTTATATAGGAAGTAACGTCCATCTAATATAAAGCAAAGGTTATAGTTATATTATAATTGTAATAGCGAGTGGCCACTCCTCCCCGGGATCAAAAAATAACCCTCGGATCCCCTGGGATAGCCGAATGATGAATTTCGAAATGAAAACCGGTCGAGACCGAAAGTGTATAGGCAGTATCAAAGCGAAATTGGTAAAAAAAAACAACGAAGTAGGATTTGACTACAGAGCAAAAAAATAAATTGATTGAAACTAACTTTCCATAGTTTTTGGATTTGACCAACGATTTTTTTAAACTTCATTTTATATTTCGATATTTTGAAAGTATTTTGGAGTTCCTTACCGCGTACCTTGATTTACGACTTATTATACGTGTGCATGTATTGTCATTTAATGACACCAAACCGAAAACTCTGGCAAGTAGTTTTAAATGTCCTATAATAACCGCGATAATTCAAAGAAAGATACGTTACTTCTCTGACTACTCAGATAACTGTGAACAGGGTTAACAGCTACTAATGTACCTACAAGATATACAATGACCGCTTTTCGAGAGCAATGCTTTTACACACAACAGCACCTCAACCTACCCAGTTCCGATTTTGAACTATCACCGGTTTATACGCACATTCGTTGTGTAGTGATGTTAGCTCATGTATAGAGGTGGATAGGTTGATCTGCTGTCTGCTGTACTTGTACCGTACGTCGGTCGGCGCGTTGGCGGCCGCCCCGACAGCTGCGGTGGCATTGCGAGCATCAAAGTCGTGTGTACGCCGTATATTCGAAGCGCTCGTAAACCCGCTGTAATGCGCGACCTTGCTTCTTTCAGATGTTGTTGTTTATCTCACTTTTTATCGACTACGTCCCCGACCGATGTTTATTGCTGGCTCTAACTGACATTAAAAATTATCCAACTGAGTTGAGGAGGTAATGCTGAGTTCTTTACTTAGGGTATTGTGACCCTGTAGGGAAATATAGCAACACCCTACTACCTATGTATAAGAAATATTCGATTTTTTGTCTCGAACCGCTCGCTTCGAGTAGAACGAGTAGTAAATTAACTATTCAATATTAATGTAAGCATGAAAATTTCAATACACCGAACCTTGCCGGCTGCCTTGGTACACTGGCTTACTCTTGCCGTAGTTTTAAATGGTTTTCAATGTATAATATACTCGATAAAGAAGATTTGATTTTAGGCACGCTTGCGCTGGCTTGGTCACGTACTGCGTAAACCTTAGGTTTACCTAGGAAATAGGTGTCTAAACCTGCCTGTATCAGGAAAGAGGTGCCGCGGGAGCGCCAAGAAGCGATGGATTAACTTCGCCGAGTCGGACGCGAGAGCCAATGGCTTACGACGTAAGGAAGCCGAAGATCGGGAAAAGTGGAGAAGAAAAAGTTGACCGGGATTAATAAATAATAATAAATAAATAAATAATCGTGAACAAATTCACACAGCGCCATCTAGCCCCAAAGTAAGCAAAGCTTGTGTTATGGGTGTTAGATAACTGATAAACTACTTATATACTATTAAATACATACTTATTATACATAGAACACCCAGGCCCGTAACAGAAATTAAAATTAATCATTTCAATTTCTGCCCGGCCGGGAATCGAACCCGGGACCTCTTGCGTGGCAGACCGGATGTTGACCACTGAACCACTCAGGTCGTCACCGACCGATTGACCGCTCGGATGATGATGATGATTTGTATGGATTGGGAAACTTTCATACTTAACCCCCACTTGCATGAAACCCACTGATGTACATCATTCCAAGAAAACAAAATCCTTCGCAGCTACAACTACATATATATTTAGCGCATCGTGCCAAATTGAACTGGCTGAAAAAAGGAGCCATTAGTTGTACTTTTTTTTTCTCTATGGCTGTACTTTACATTTATTTTTTATTTATGCATTTACGCTCTTGTATTGTTACTATAAAAGCGTTATAAAAGGCGCACTTCATAACTTTATCTGGCATCAACCGGAGAGTTTGAATAAAATTACCAAGACGATGCAAGAAACTTTAACATGATGGGCACCAGGTGTACCTATCCTTGTGCAGAAAACAAACAATAACTCTTCTGTTCTATTTTTATATTATGTAGTTGACACTTTGTGTTGCGCATTCTTGGTAGAGCTCCATTATATTAGATTTAAACACTTTTATACGCTAGCTCCACAGAAACCGATTGCAATTAATAAATATATTAGATTTTGTGGAACTAGTGTATAAAAGTGTTTTAATTTATATTTTTATATTATAATTCCTTGGCAGTCTTGGAAGATTAGCTTGACACTCTTAGAATAACCTAAACGACGGAACCTAACCAAGAAATATACTCAATATTTAAACAAAACTAAAAACTAAACAAAACTAAACACTCGATGAAACTGGCTTTCAGATAGAGAAAACCGCATCTAATTCGATTCATCCGTTCGGGAACTACGGCGCCGCCACAGTCAGACACACACCTCCACAAATACCTGTGTATCGACAGCTACGCAACACACACGTCAAACCTAATACACTTCTCTTTTTTCTTCGGGGTTAATAAAACTAAGTAACTTCTTAATTTCCAATATTCACGAACCGAAATTACATGTACGTATATCCAACTAATCGTTGTATCGGATTCTGCTACTCGTACAATGCTCTTATAACACAGAAATTACATCGATGTGGAAAGTTTGTACGTATTTAAGTTTTGGTGTCCGGAGTATACTCCTAAACTATTAAACAGGTTTCGAAAATGCATTCAATATCAGGAATCTACGCTGTTCCCGGGTGCCAGGGTACATTGAGCCTGCCAACGGTAGTTGGATTACGGAGATCCGAACTGGGCGTGGGTTAAAAGCGCTGGGGACGGCTTTTATGGTTAAATATTTCGAACAGAGTAGTTCTAGTTATTTATAAAATTTAATGTTAGGTTATGAAAATGAGACACCCCAATTAACTTCAATGATATTCTACGATGAAATATAATATTTTATCATCAAATTCGATATTTGCAATTACTTTACTGAAACATGAATAAAATAATGACACATGAATCTACTTAATTAATAATAAGTAATGAATAGACCGTCAAAGTTGATTTTTTAATATATTTTATGGCCTGGTAACTGTCAAACTTGACAAAAGCGAATATTGTTGCCATTTGAAAAGTACGTTCCTTCTATTCGGACATGCTCAAAATGGCAACACTAAGATTAGCGTCCTTAAAAGCAAGTGCATCAGGTTCCCTATTATACTCATGATCTTATAATAAACAAGTATTCTGTATGTTGTTTAACAATTATGTTTTTAACAAAAATACACAAAGTATAACACCAACATTTCTGAGATCATTTTTTTATTTAAAATGTTTGTTCTAACATAACTAAAGCTATGTTACGCTATTTTCGCCTTTACTTCTATTGGTCTCGACCTATCTAATCTGGACAGACAGATACCGTAGCTAGTACCTAACAGAATAGTAATTAAAATTTTACTTCATCATCATCATCTTGGTCAGTCAGTCAATATTCCCGTTGTGCTCCCGCGCGTGACAAGATTTTGGGAGATCAGGTAATTACAGAGGGATTCTCGGAGGGAGAGCCACAGGGGAACCTTACCAGAGGGTATATTTTTGAATAGCTCGCCTCGAGTCAATTGGTTTTCAATTTTGATTTTAGACATAAAAAATTTATTACTTTTTAAATTACGTTTGCGACACCGAAAGCGTACGGTTTAAAAATAGGGATAATCAGCGTCACGCAACAAGATACTGAAGTTTTCATGCTGAAAGTCAAAGTTGAAAACCGTGCGACTTAAGGCGACCCAAAATAGACCCCAGAATAGAGACAGCACCTGAATGTGGGAACTAAAAATTTCACTTATAGGCTTAAAATCTATAAGGCGAGGAAATTATAACGCGATATTGTCTTATTCAATATTGCTGCATCGTGTAACTGGAACTGGCCGAAGTTGCCAGCGATTGTTCAGTGGGCGGCCAAGGATGCAATCACTGGAGTTTTAATAGACGCGGCTGGACGCGCGAATGTTATCATGGCCGACAATACACGACCCCGTTTCCTAAAAGTTTACAATACGGTTACAGCGCTTGTGAATATAATAATAAACCAGGGGCGCAGTGGTTATGGGCAGCTGTGTAGATGGACTCGGGTTTGTTTGCCTAGTACTAGGTCCGGGTGATTGTGTGCTAATTCATTATGCTTCGTTCTCACATTTGGAATAACGCAATCACGTTCACGTCGAGTAAAAATCATGGCACGGATTTCGTCCATTACACACCTATTCAGCATTTATCCCTCGAGGTACACCCAGCGTTCAGTATAGTTAAGAACTGGTTGCATAGTCTGGTCAAGAACGAATTGCATTTAGAAAGTTCAAAAGAATCAGATCTCAACCTCGTAGTTCGGATTCGACCGCTCGCTTCGAAGGAAATTATATTTATTTATTTTCATCGAGCCGGCTCGATGCGAACCTTTGAGTTCAGAGTTTCCACACGATGATTTTTACTCGTTTTCGAGTAAAGCCATCGAGTGTTAACGAATTTGAGTACGGAACATTAAAGTTTCTCGTGTGAAAAATACAGTTCCTCGTATTCCAAACAGACGGGAAAGAGGAAGTATCAGTGATAATTAGCGGCGTTCAGAAAAGAAACATTTTCTGTCCCGAGCGCTTACCCTTGTATTCGAACTCGACGAGAACTCATTATAAAGTCGATCGAGTATCATTGCTTTGAAACGAAAGGGGGAGCTATGCAAAGTTTGCGAACAGCGTTTTTCTATTAGTTTACATTTTGTCTAGTATTTGCTGTGTTCTTTGTTGTTGTTTTATCTTAGTCTGATTCATTATTCTTTTGTGGCAGTGGTTCCGCTGCTGTTTACCATTTCCTTTGCTTGTATTTAAATGGGATCGATTTGTTATTACGTGTAATGGCGCACCAGTTATTCCTGCCGCGGTTGTTCTGGATCTGCAGCGGGTATTAAAGATTCACTAGTTTTGAATCATAAGCGATCCGAGGGCCAGCTATAATCTACTCTCCAATTCTGTCATCCATAGTCTACGAAAATATCTCACTTAATTTAAAGTACATATACGAATTTAGACTAAGAGCCTCTTTAGGAATAGCGCCTTCAGCAATTTAGGATGGATACTCAGAACCACAGAACAACAGAAGCTCCGCTTCGCCACCCTGAACGTTGGTTCTCTAACGGGCCGGTCTCGGGAGCTGGCCGACTTGTTGCACAGGCGCCGCGTTCAGGTGGCATTCCTGCAAGAGACGAGGTGGTGTGGCTCCAAGTCTAGGGAAATCGGGCATGGATACAAGCTCTTGTACACCGGATCCGTAGAAGGGAGGAATGGGGAAGGACGAGTTCCAGAAAGGTATTCTGGCGGTTAACAGGGTGAGCGATCGACTCATGGTGATCAAGGCGTAAATTGAGGGTATAACAACCAACCTCATTAGCGCCTATGCTCCCCAGTCCGGCTGCGCCGACACCAAAAAGACTGCCTTCTGGAACAGTTTCGAAAATACCCTGCGACGTATACCATCCACCGAACAGGTCGTGGTTGGTGCGGACCTCAACGGTCATGTGGGCCGAGGAGCGAGAAGTTCGGTCGGGTGCACGGCTTTGGCTACGGCCGCCGAAACAGTGAGGGAGAAGATATTCTCCGAACCTCACTGGCCGCGCTGGCTTGGCCGTAGTCAGCACTTTCTTCCAGAAAAAAACCTGAACACCTCATCTCCTTTAAAAGTGGCCCGCACCAATCACAGATCGATTATCTGCTGATCCGAAGACGTGAGATTGGCTACATATCCCAGTGCAAGATCATCCAGGGGGAATGCCTCACTACATAGCACCGAATCCTTGTCATGGACGTCCGGGTATATGTAGACGGCTTACGGCAGAACGCTGCGTACCGTCTATTAAGTGGTGGACTCTGATCAGCAAGAACCAGGAGTTCATGGTGGCAGCCGAAGGCCTCGATTGGAGCGCAAAGGGCAACCTCCAATGAGCTCTGGAGTCATTACAAAGTTATTAGTTAGTTGGACGACCTGTCACGCAGAGGTCCCGGGTTCGATTGCAGGCAGAAAGTGAAAAAAAAATTTAATTTCTGTTACGTGTCTGAGTGTTATATGTGTAATAAGTATGTATTAAAAAAATCTACAAGTACTATATCACTTTAGTGGTACCCATAACATAAGCTTTCCTTACTTTGGGGCTAGATGGCGCTGTATGTTGTCCAAGCATATTTATTTTATGAAGAAGTGAAAGTAGTAGGACCACTTGTCTCACAAAACGACAAACAGAGGTTCGGGAAAGAAATCGATGCGTCCGCGGCGCTGGCGTTACGCAACCGGCGCTCGAAATACGCGCGACCGCCGGCGCCCGCGCAGCCATGCGCCGACCTTGATGACGACGGTGATGGATCGGCCCCCCGCCCGCCCTCTCGCCCCCCTCGCTACCCGTGACGGAGAGAGAACGAAATATATGTGTTTTGTTTAACACTTTTTCGGCAATCACATATAATTAAACGGACATTTCGGTGTCAGTATCCTATTAATACGCAGAGGGCGAAGCGCTGATGTTATTTTCGTGTCTAATGGAATTTTGAATGGATCAATTTGTAAATTGTTGACGTGAAATATTTTATTTTTTTTTACCCGTATGCGACGCTGCGGCTGTTCTTTTTGTAAATTGCATTGGAGTCGGCATTCATCGGTGCATACATTTCTTAAAAGCAGTAAGTAGTTTAGGAGCTTTATTTTTAAATCGTTCGCCTCGATTCGAACGCTTTTTAATTTTGATTTTTAATTCACAGTATCAACACCGAAAGAGTTCGGTTAAAAAATAGGCTAAATCAGCACCATGCATCAATATATATAATTTTTCATGGCGATAATCAAAATTAAGAACCGTTCGAATCGAGTTGAGCTATTAAAAAATAGAGTCCCTGGTCCCTACCTAGAGAGAGGCATGGAAACAACCTAGGCTATAATTATATTATCGAAACAAAAGCTTCTCGTTGTGTTTTAAGACTTTCGGTGCTGCTACCGGTAATCCAACAGTACTAATTAAATGAAAAATTGTTTTCTTTATAAAATATGCCAGCTAGAGAAAACAAGGTATAATATTTACATTTAGCTCCGGTTTCCCTGTTAACTGGATCACGGAGATCAGATGAAAGTCGCTCCATTGTACCACCGGATCTGCCAAATCTTGGATCATGGTCAATGGTCATGGTCGCATGCGGGACATCAACGATAAGATTTGCAGTCTGCCATCAACGCTAAGATTTTATTAATTACAATTTTACTATAGCGTTTATATGTGGTGCACCCTCTTACTATGAATATCCGTTAGTAGAGTATTATGATCCTGACGGGTAGCTTACCTACAATGTCTTTGATGTCTACAATGTAAACGGGCTTTGCTTACCTTGATCGCGCGCATGCAAAAAGCAATTTACCGCAACAACGAAAAATTAAAAAACGCCTCAATTTTCTCACAACTTTTTGTTAAGTATTATAGGTTATAATTAAAATTGAATGTTAGCTTATAATAATCATCATAATCTTGTCGTTAATGTCCCGGTTGTGCGCTCGAGCACGAGGGCCCGGGGTCCGCCTTGACCATAATCCAGGAGCGACTGGCCATCTGACCTCCGTGACCCTGCTACGAGGGGAATCTGACCAGATTTGATAATGGTAAAAATTCAGTTGCCTGAATTTGCAGGTTTCATCACGATGTTTTCCCTCACCATAAGAGCAACGGTTAGAATTAAAAAAAGAGTCATTGGTACATGGCCGCTGCGGGATTCGAACCCCGTACCTCTCGCTTTCGAGTCAGATACTCAACCGTCCGGCCACCGACGCTCCAAGACAATGAATTTTAGCTTATAATGTAATTTATTAAATAAGTATGCTTTATGTTTATTACCGCACTCGTGTACCAATTTACAACCTCCAACCAATGTCCAATCACAACAAAAGTCCAGCAAGACAATAAAACTTTTATGAAAATTGAATTCACTTTTTCACTGATTCACCGCAACTCCGCTAAATACATGTTGCCGTATACATCTGTGAGGAGTTTTCGCGTGGCCCCATCCTTGTCTTTGGGTAACTAGAGTGAAGCAAACGTGACCCGATGTCAGCGTCGCTGTTGTTGCCATTGAAATATAATTTAATTTGAATTTTTCCACAGTTCCAGTTTTAACCACTTGGTCAGTTAAGTTTGTGGCATCATGTGTAATATCAGTATTTTATTTGCAAGTCTATTAAAACGTTACGCTCTCGTCCTGGGCTGGTTCCGGCCCTTTGCCTCAGGCTACAATGGCGCCCTGTGCATAATTACCACGTAGCACATTCAAAATTCGAACTTCTATGGAAGCCAACGAAGTCCGGTTATTTCGAATGGAATGTCTCCATTTAGCTTGTAACCGTGTAAATTATTACCTCTATTATTGCGATATACGAGACATTGGCTCGTAAAATTGTTGGGTTATGATTTATATTCTCAAAGTTCAGCAATGGTTAAATAATAGTTTCCATCTTCCATATTTTAACGCACGAAATAAATTGCACACTACTCTGGCATTTACGGTCGGAGATAGTGAGTTGCTACTTACATTTCATAATCTTGTAGTATCGTTGTATATGTATACCTATTATTATTGTAATATTAGGCTGAATCATCCCATTGCTGGGCAAAGGCTTTCCCCCGATTCTTAAACTCTTCTTGATCAAGTATACTTATAGCATAGCATAATGAAATATACATTTCAAACCCTGCAACTCTCACATTACAATATTGTATGTTCTCGACGCAAACCGTAGGTAGGTTCTAAAAAAACAGAAAGTATTTTTCTATAACATCACAAATTAAAAAAAAGGTTCGCTCCAAAACGCCGTACAGCAAGCACATTATAAGCCACACTTAAATTTCGAATGATCACCAGTCCGCTTTCGTATTTCGCTCTCCCCATTATTGGCGACCGGCGTCATCCATCCAGCGCCCTACTGCACTCGCAAAGTTAGAGTGACCTTGAACTTGATCCAGTGAGGGTAGACGCATGCGCGCCCCGCACCCCTCCCAGCCCTCACACGCTTCAGTCACGAATTTGCTGTGCAGGGGGATGCACGCGTTTGGTGCAGCGGCGAGCTGCGATGTCAATAAATTTACCACAAACTTGTATAAAGTTATTTGAATGCACCCTTTTTCTTCCAGGAGCTAGCGTGTAGGATGCAACGAGTGCTGCGAATGCGTACATTGACATTTTAGAGATGGTCTCGTAAGATGCGCTCGTTTCATCATCATCATCATCATCACCATCATATCAGTGAATGAATTTTACGCATGGATGAATTTTATCAAACTATTGGATGACTTAGGTAGGTAGACATTTATGTGAGGTAGGTAGATAGCTAAATGTAAAAAGTAAGTAGTTCAAATACAGGTACAAAGAGAATTTGCAATTCTGCAATCTGTTAAAAGCTCAATGCGATATTTTCCAATTTTCGCTAAAACGAAATCAGAACATAGTAATATCACAAAAAAATATTCTCATTTTGTCAGTATAATAATATAAAATATCTACTGAAAAAGTAAAAAGGTAGCCATTTAAGGGTAACTGCATTAATATATTCGAAAACGATACCACAATGCCCAAGCCATAATGTAGCTTTAATAAAATGTCGTAGCAATTCGTAGCACTTGTCGTAGCGGTTACGTAACCATCACTCCGTACAGGGAATTAACTTACGGGATGTTAACAAGCATTTCCAAATAGGCAATTAGAGGTGACAATATTATTGTAACGGATATTGATTTTTCCTACACAGAATTTTCCCTTTCATATACTTCTTCACCCACCACGATTTTAGCAGAAATTATTAGGCTTTTTTTCATATTACTGGCTGATATTGTGTGGTAGGGCTATAAATCACACAGTGTGCGACAGAAATAGCTATTCTTAGAGTGTCACTACGTGATATGATCATACAAAGATATCTGTAGCAAAACCAACACCGACATAGGTTCAGAGTCCCAAAACTGAAGTGGCTAGGAGTAGGGCTCGTAGTTCGCAGAATCGATGTCTGATAGGGCGGAAATGTTTGCAAGTGGTGACCACGTATGAGAAATCGCAGCGTAGGACGCCCCGCGTGATGGACGGACAACCTTGTAAAGATTGTAGGCAGCCGATGGATACAAGTATTGCAAGACTGCAGTCTGCCATGGATGAAAGTGGTTTATATAGACGAACTAAGTCGTTCAGTTGGTTAACGTCTGCCACGCATAGGTCCCGGGTTCGTTTTCCGACCGCGCAGAAATTGAACGGCTGAATTTTTTAAATATTTAAAAAATATAAGTGGTTTATCAGTTTTCTGGTAGCTAGATGGTGCTGTGTGAATTGTCCAAGTACATTTATAGGTTTTTATTTATTTATATCAACGATAAAGTGGAGCTTTCGAACACAGTAGAGATCCAGACGAACACATATATCTTTTTAAAGAAATAACGCAATTAATTTAGCATCAAGATACAAGTTTCCGTCGAACATTCTACTAAGTAATAATAAAGGAAAGTAGTGTACAACTCATATGTTTAAAAATAAATAGTGAGAAAATTCTAGGCTGGAAAATTCTTGTCGCTAGCGTTTAAGCGTAACAAGTGTGTACATTATGGAAAAAGGGTTCTAAGCGGAGGACCTAGAGTACATATTTGTAAAACTATCTTTAAAGATATGTACGTTTATAAAGCAACAAATATTTAAGTATTGAGTATTGACCTGATGTTTAGACGTGTGTGTGCGCGTGTCGCACCACCTTCACGGACTGGAGAATGAACTACTTAATTATTTTACTTATTGATACCATCTATGGGCGGGAACAAAGGCATACCAGCTTCGTCCTTGTGTCTTGATCCAAAAACGTACTGTGAGAATTGTCGACGATATCATGCTCACAAGTGGTTGAGCTTGTTAAGTCTGCGGAGGGATTTCGCCTCAATTTCCCGTTCTACCGCTTGTACAATAGTGTTTTTCCCGACATGCCTGTTTGACACGATGTCTACTGGGAGACATCCTTACACCTTGGAACCAAATTGGGCGCGAACTTTGAGGTTCCAAAGGAACTTTCTAGGTTCCTCACACTAAGGTTGTGGAATGAGCCCAATGAGATGGAGAGGTTTTTCATGCAGAGTACTACATAGAGTTCTTCAAGAAAGGGGTGAAAAGGTTTTAGCACGGTCGGTAGCACGTGAGTGATACCGCTGGTATTGATAATGTCCATAAGCTTTGGCTTAGGGTTTCACCCGCGCGAACTTGGGATCTCAATAAACACCCAACTATCCCGCGGGACCCTATCTTTTTTCGAAGATGAGAAGGAGTGTATGCCACTCGGGATTAGTTGCTTCCTGTAAGAATTTTCAAAATAGGTCTGGTAGTTTCGGATTTTACACCCAACAATCCGAACATATTTACAAACTCATTCTCTTTATAATATTAGTATAGATTGGAGATTGGAGCGTCGGTGGCCGAGCGGTTAGGGTATTCAACTCGTATGTGAGTGGTACCGGGTTCGAATCCCGCTGCGGCCATATACCAATGACTCTTTTTTGTTCTGTACATTAGTTGAATACTAACCGACCTACTAAGCTCTTACGGTGAGGAAAACATCGTGATGAAACCTGCACATTCAGGCGACTGAATGTGTAACCGTGATCCAATCTGGTCAGGTTTCCCTAGGTAGGTAAGGGTCATGGAGGTCTGTTGGCAGTCGCTCCACTGTAATTATCTGATCTGCCAAATCCTGGATCATGGTCAAGGCGGACCCCAGGCCCTCGTGCGCGAGAGCACAACCGAAACATTAACGCCAAGATGTTTTTTAAAATATTAGTATATATTGTAATCAATTGCGTATATTTTTATACATGTAATTTTGTTTTTGCTTAATTTTTAGATTTGACAACAACAAGCAAAAAAAATCTGGTAAATTTTTGTGAACGTTGTTTTGTTTTGTTTTTTCGTAAACAAGTCTGTTTTTTGATAATCAGACGCTACCTTAAATTACTGAATGTTTAACAATTCCAAATTAGTAAGTCCAGTATTTGTAAATAGCTCATCTTGGATAGTTAATGTTTTGTCTGGACTAGGTATTATCTTCGTCTGTTTACCTTGAAATAAATTAATGTTTTTCTAAAGCAAATTTAATTTAATCCTGTTGGTATTTAGTTGTTCCGTTTACAGCTGTTTAAATTAAAACTATCGCGTGCCAAGGCATTGGTGTCAACCAACTAACAATCGTGACAATTTACGTATTGTTCACTATATGTTCGTGTTCACTGACCGACAATATGACCTCGCGGGTATTCCTGTGGGCACTAGATATTTTTGTTGTTTGTGGTATAGCGCATAGATCCGCATCCGAGCCGGTGCATGCCATCGCTCCTCGGCCCGTAACATATCGATCGTATTACATAAATTCCAAGAGGCATTGGCCGGCGGCCGTGACGCTGCACGAGCTCTTATTGGAGCAAGGGTTCCGGAGGCTAAGGACGCCGGGGAAGTTGTGATTTGGCATTAGAAGTGTTTCGACCGGCGCGCGCACTTGTCGCCTTCGAGATTTTCGCTCAAACAATAAAATTATAAGCGTATAAAAATAGCCACGCAGCGGCGGCGGACGGCGGGTACGGCGTAGTGCCAGTCTGGAGGTCTGGAGGCGTGCGGAGCGCGCGCGCAGCGGTAGCCGACTGCTCTCAGGTTTGTTGTCCACCTGTCTCACCTCGCAATGTCATTATCACTATTATTATAATACACCTCGCGCAGATAACAAAGCTTCAGTCATCGCCCGCGGCCGCCGTCCGCCTTCCGCTCGCGTCCACATTTTTGCACACTTAAACACACGAAAAAGTTATTTCCGAGCTTCATAACCACTGGATGTGAGTAATGTGAATTTTAACATTTAAATAATAATGTACCAATGTGCAAGTGGATGATGTGAATGAGTATTGAAATTAATTTTAAGGATTTGTTTTAATTCGCAAGAGATGTTTGTGTCGAGTATTGGTGGAGAGACGTTACGTTCGCAGCTAGAGTTGCACGTTTATTTTTGAGCATTACAGTGGGCGTTTAACAAAGTAAATTGCATATGTGATTGGAATTTCAAAATACAAAGTTCTGGAAATGATAAACCAAATCGATAGCTCGGCTCTTTGGAGTCCCATCGGCCAGTATCCGCAGCCGCTGTTGCGTTCTCGTTTGGTTGCGAAAAATATGCTTTATTTTTATTTGTGAGTGGGCGGAACCATTCCGTGGGCTCTCTGGATCCGTGGCGGTATCTTGCAATGCTGAATTAAATCTATTTCGAGGGGCGACCTAACGACACCCGTTATACGCGCCCGGTCGCGGTGTCCGTCGGCCATACATAAACAATTGCCCGTAAAAATTTCCTCGCTAAACGCTTTCAGAACGTTTGGCAACGCTCTCGGCATAAACACGTCCGCCGAACACAGTTCCGTTTATCGGAAATTACAAATAAGTATACACAATAATTGGCTCGTAATAACGCCGAACAACTGCTAAAACTTCTTTACATAATTTTGACTTCTTCCATCCTTTTGCTTTTGTTAAGCGCTTTGACAAACTTATAACAAGCTTCCAATCCGTCACATGAATTTGTTGTCAATATAAACCTACTTTGAGTTGTTAAAACTTTTTATAAGTAAATAAGTACGAATAAGTTTCATTGAAAAGTTATATTTTAATATTTCGAAGGTTATACTCGATACCTCGTTAACGCAGAGTTGAATATAATTTAATTACCTGAAAGCAGCCTACCAGAATAACGATATGTTAGCCAAGGTTAAATTACCTATATTCGTATTTTGTGAAAGAATTTGGTAGTTCCAAAGATAGCGCTTACAAACTAACAGATGTTTATGATTGATACATACATAGCGCGGAGGAAATCTGTGCCACCGTTTGCTCTTTTTGTGGATGTCTGTGATCTGTTGACATGTCGTCGATAATCAATGAGATGGGGTTTGATGTTGGCTTGTCAATATTATGTAAAGTGAAGCATGGAAACTAGGTAAAAGGAAATTCAGAAATGTAAGTCAGTAACAAATAATAATACAATCATCTTGGCATTAATGTCCCGCGCACGAGTGCTCAGGGTCCGCTTTGACCATGATCCCGAATTTGGTAGATCAGGTAATTACAGTAGAGCGACTACCATCTGACCAATACCGTATAAAAATGCAATCTGCATTCAAAATTCAGTGAAAGATTACCTTATTACTATTGCATATAGTAGGATCGGAGGATCGGGAGCAGTATATTAAATTAGAATCTATGTAACGCTGACAAATCTCAAATATTGTTTCTAGAATGATAAATTCAGAAACCGATCGTAAGAGTATTGGTATTGATCGAAAATATTGATGCATTTTGCAAAGAATCGAGACGTTTCTCGCAATGTTTGTTGTTTGCGTTACCGATGTACAGTCATTCGACGAATTAGTTGACCACTTAGTCCTTATTATCACACGGTTAGGTCAGCTAATTCGCTGAATTACATACTGTACGATTACTGCGAGTTTGGGCAACGGCACGCAGTGCTTAATTCTGTGGTGTCTGTTACCTTGATAGGTAATTATATAAACCTGCATCATCATCATCTTAATATCAGCCAAAAGACGCCCACAGCTGGGCATACTCCTCCCCCAGAGATCTCCACAAAGGCCAGTCATTTGCCTTCCGCATCTAGCTGGTACCTGCGATCTGTACCAGGTCGTCGGTGCACCTTGTGGTCCTACACACGCGTCTTTCTGTACGTGGTCGCCATTCGAGAACTTTACTGCCCCATCGGCCATCTGTTCTTTGACCCATGTGCCCTGCCCACTACTTTAGGCTTGGCAAACTGACAGTGCCACAAATTTATCCGGCCCGGTGGTCAAAGCTGGAACGACGTGTCGCTATTTTGAAATGTCATATCAATTCAAACAACAGTAACGCTGTCACCGGGTCAGTACGCTATACTGCTTCATTGCTAGTACATACCGGTAAATAATGCTCATCGATTAGTCTCGGTTTCGTATTCACTCACACGCGTCCGATGCCAATCATCATCATCATCCTAGTGCTTATCACGGACTCTGCCAGGGTCCGCTATCCTACTCATACTCCTCCACTATGCCCGGTGTTTGGCATCCTCGCGTCGTAAGCCGTTGGCTCTGGCATCCGACTCAGCGATGTCAAGCCATCGCGCATCGCATGTAAATTATTTGCCAAAGTACTTACTTTCGCCTTTTGGCTCTAAACTACGCAAAATATTTCCTAACAAAAGATACAATGAATTACGAGGAAGCGTTGTAGGTATTTGTAGTTGGTACTTGGTAGGTACTTGTGCACAGTCAGGACGGGTTCATTTGTAAAATCAGGTAAGGTAATCGTTGCTTGAATATTATTGAATATTACTGAAGTGAAATTATGCAACGGGTCTTTATTTTCACTGCGATCAAAAGTATGTTATATCACTCGGGAGTGATAGCGATCAGTTGGTCTGACAATAACACTAATGCCCGATTACACTAAACTAAGGCGACTCTTAAGTACTTCTTTTGACTTGAAATTTAGAAAAGGGAGCTCGCTCCAAAATGCAGAAATTCAAAAGATTCGGAGAAATGCATCCACTAGTTCCCTGTTTATGAGAAAGAAAATGCAATTATATAAATAACTCTGAAGTGACTTTCTTGGTTCGCTAGTTCATAGGATTTCCATTTCCCGGGAAGCTAGCATTGGGAGAAGTATCGTACATTTTCAGCGGATTTTGATACCTTACAAGATGTAATAAAATAAATAAAATATATATTTTTATTAATTTAAAATATGTTAACTTGTAGTGCAATATTTCCTATCTATTGCTAGCGGGGTCGTTGATAAAGATAGTTTCAAGCCATCTTAGTGTGACCTACTTGCAACCGATTCTTTACCCCATTCTACCGCTCTATGAATGGTCTATTTCGTACATGTTGACGGATCGCCATTCAAGTCTTGGCCAAACTTTGCGCGCAATCTGAGACCTCATCAACGTTTTTGATGAAGATACACAAGTTGGAATGAAGCAGATTTATTCTTGTGCTTTATTTTAAGCAATTCGTTGTTGTACCACAAAATGACGGTAGATGCTTTTGTCTTGGCCGCCTGGGTGTAACTAGTATCCTGTTCAGTCATCCCTTATGGACTCTGACTGACATTGCGTGGGAATGTGAGGTCCGGTCGATTGTCGCTCGTCGCCGCTTATCCAGTCGGCAATAATTACATCAATCGAAGCACTCGTTTCCGGGTGCGATGCCGAGTGGAGGTGTGCTTTACGTCATCCGGGGCAGGCCCTGGTGCGCTTGGCGCGGCGCCAGCGTGACGTCACAAGGTGTGCGTGCTCACCTGCGTCTACAAACACTGCCAAGTGTTAATGAACTTACGGAGTGCGTACACCTCGATGCAGCTTACGTTACATCAGAGGCACTTGTGGCTGGATCGCGGGCGCAGCGGCCACGTGCTGCAAAAGGAAGTCAGTAAACAAGAGGTCGGCTGACTGGAGTTGGTGAATTTCGGACATTTGAATTTTGTATTGGTTGATGGGTGCAAACCCTTCTAGCATCTTGTTTCCTCCTCCTATCCCCTTCCTTTTGGCACAAACTGCCGAAGGGAACTAAATTTACTCAATTTTATATAAACGTAGATTCAGGATAAATAACTCTTTAAACTAAATTACATCCGTGACAGAAGTAATAGAATAGGGAAACATGTAGACATCCGGCAGTAAAACTAACAGGTATATAGCCAGTCCATATACCTGTTTGTTGAGAGAATATTCCGTTTGTATTAGAACGGAATGTTCTCTCTAGGTTTGCTTTATTTCTTTAACTAAGATCTTTGCAATGCTACACGTTCAATCTGTCACCCTAATCGACAAGGCCCTGTCAATAAAATTTACAAGTATCATGTTAATATTACATTTATCGGACACCACACGCGACGTACCTTTTCGATTTGCGTTTGATTTGTTTTAATATTATGTATAAAGCACGAGTTTAGTTTGAGACAAATAGCATGTTGGTGTAGTGTCTGAAATTATAGCGCACAGCCCGACGTTTTATAGTTACGACGTACTAATTTATCTTGGATCACAGTTAATGTGTTTGTTACAGAGGCTTTAAAATTCGTTTCGCGGGTAATGCACGGCATGCACGGTGATATATAAGACGGTTATCCGCCATATTGCACGTCGTAACTAAGGCTAGGCGCGCTGGCAGCCAACACGCGGCCGCACCGCACGCTGCGAACACCACATCACTCAAGACGCAATATCTTCGCCGCTACACGCGAAATTTCTCAATAACATTTTGGACACGTTTCAAATGTAATAACACTAGTTATTATGCATTAAATACGGCGAGCGCCTTGGAAATATAATACTCGTACCCTTTATTTCGCGCCCGAGATCCAAACTCGGTTCACTGCTTCAGTTATAACTACAACAGTTGTAACGTGTTTACCTACACTCGAATTGTTGAAATACATGTCTATTTGCATGCTGTGATGTTAGAATATTTATTCGGTGATTGAAATATACACAATATACGTATTTTACCATAAATAAAATTTGCGAGCAACGAAAATCCCTGTGCGTATGTGTTTGTGCCATGGGCTATTCTGGGGTATTTCATAATCGATTTTATCTCCCGAGACTCAACATGAAGTTTATCCTTGAGCATCCAGTAAACAGTTATAAGGCGCTCACTCGTTTGTAGTACGGTTTGACAGCGACTGGTGTAAATTTAGCCGTTTCGTTCTGGATTAGTATTCGATCTACGTAATACCTAAACGTACGTATATTTAATTCCATCTCAAAGCCGATGCATCTCTCGTTCGACGGAAAATTTAAAACGTTCTTTACGCCCACCTATCTAGGAACTAAGACGGTGGCTTCTAAAGTTATTAAAAAGAGTAAGAAAAGTTTGAGAGGGTCTTAAAAAAATTCGTGACCGTCGTAAAAAAATTTAATGTAACAAATTGCTAGGCCTTTGGCACTGGCTTGCCTGTCGGGGAGTTTGGCCCGACGAAAGTATGTGAACAACTGACTTTAATACTTTAAGCTTAATTTACCGTAATGTAAAGAACTTTAATTTAAAAAATGTACATGTGGTAACCCATTGATAAAATGTTCCTAATTGACAACACTTCTAACTATGAGAACATGTAAGAGCAGAACCACGTAGAGTCATGAGTAAGGAGTTTCTTTCTTCATTGACAATTACCGTCTTTATCATCATCGTAATTATATATTCACAATATTGATATACACACAACGATGTTACAGGCATTGCCTGTCAAACAAAGTTATGTTCCAGAAACCCTAAAACACATATTTTACAAATACAAAATACAAAACCATTTATAACAATCATTTCCGAGCAAATGGTGATAATTTTGTTACAGTTTAGACGCCCCTCTATGAGTTTTAGAGCTGTTTTGGACACATAACACATTTATAGGTAGATTTTAGTGTAAATGTAACGTAGGCCATTTCAAAGGAACGTGGTGCTTCCTGGTAAAGCCTTTTACCCTGTTTTTTTTCTTGTTAATCGGGTTGAGTACTTGATTAGTAATGGCTTTTCTTTTAAAATACTGCTCTAATTAAGGCAAATACTTAACTTGTTTATAATAGGAATTACTTTGTCTGATTCCTTCTGCGAAATCTATTTTCATAGCAAATAGGTGGGTGGTTCTTTTTACTTACTTACTTAGTGGATTCCAGGTTAGAATAAAAATTGTTGGAATGAGAATTTTTAGATGCCTCATTGTTATGTCTATTTAATAATAGATTGTTATAAGAAATTTACATTTTGTACTGCGAAATTACAAAATACAATGGTCAGATATTTAAACTCACAAAATTATAAATATTGTTTTTAATTAACTATAAGTTAAAATAGACAATTTCAAAAACTCCCCAAAATTGACTGTGTCTTAGCTACCTACTGTTATTAAAAGGCCCGGCAATGTTGTCATTATAAAAACATATACGGACGTATTACAGAAACAAATAATTGTATATATTTCTAATGGGGCCGTACCAACCACAAGCTAGGAATTCCTTTCCATAAAGAAACAAAACGACCAGTACTGTACTCGAACAGTTTCAAGCGCGAACGCGTATTTCACGCAGCATTAGGCAACAATCCAAGTGGCGGAGGCACCCAATAACCCGGTTTAAAGACCTGGGAGTTTCATGCACATAGAAGCAAATGGAAAGATTCATGTCATAATAAACTATTTTTCGCGGGACCTGCGTGCGGACGGAAATAGGAACGGTGGTTGCGCGCGCGCAGCTGGCTGGTTCATTGGTCGCGGTCGCGGCGGTAGAAAGTGGGGAGGCATCCTATGAATCAGCTGACCGCTTGACCGTAATGATAGTATTATGGTCTAAGTAGTTAGTTAAATGGATGAAAGGTGGTGAATGGTGAATAATTTTCTAACTGCTTCGTTGATTTCGTTCTAAGATCAATCGATCTATGGAACAAAGCTATAGCGTTAAAGAAATTAATTAAATACAGAGGCAGTCATTGTCCATCTCATATTTCTTCCTTATATATCCTTATCCAATGATACCACAACAATTTAAGATTGTTTTATTGATTAATCAATATCATAAATCCTGACTTAACCACTATTCCGTCCAACCGCTCTTTGTTCCTCTACGATACGTAACGTTTAGTAAACTAACTTTCATGTGGAACAATGTGGTCTCTGCCTACCCCTACGCAATAAGGGAGAGACGTGACAGTATATAATGCGAGGGATGTAGGTATGTAAAGCATGCAATTTTCATTTACAATCTAAATTAACACAACACACGTCGTAAGTTTGACAATCAGTAAGCATCTTATAATAACGCCAATTCACTGGCTAAAAAATAACTAAGCGTCTTATTACGCCAATTCACTAATATACTTTAGCGATAAACCGAAAATCTTATCGTCCAGTAACAGATATTAATAGTTTCGGCCCCAATAATGTAAACTCGATTTAGAATAATCGCCACCCAATAAATTGGCCAATTTGTATCGGCTTAGAGGGATTAGAAGCGTTTGGAAATAAGGAAACTTTGACCCAAATGCCTCGTTTTCACGAGCTAGGGGATACACGTGATAACTTGGCGCCAGACGTCTATTTTGTCAGAGTACCGTGCAATATTATCCTCGTAATTATGGAAACTAGACGAAATAAATCGTGCTCGTGATAACGCTAATTGGGCAATTGAGTAGGCGTTACAGCGTCTGAAGTTAGAATATCGGCTAGAAAAAACTTACAAACTCTTAACATCATTATCTTGTTACAGAATGGCGACTAAAGCGGAATCTGCAAAGACAGAAGTGAAAGTAAGTAACTTATGAGAACGTTAATTTGACACACGATGAGCAAATGATACCATGTAACATGAAACAGAATAATCCTCCAACAAGGTTGTGGTATTTTATATAAAGTTCAGGCCATGACTACCCAATTATAGCACACCACCGCCACCGCCACCGGGCCTTCACCCAGGGCTGGATTATTTCGGCCAAGTTTAAGACGACGTGACGGAGATCGTGTGTTCTCCGCGACGATCCCGATGGTTAAGATTGTTAGCGAAGGGCGCGGTGTGACGGAAGTATAAGGAAAAATTTAAACGTGTTTTGTATTGTATACTACTACTACCGGATGACTTCGCTTGGGGACGGGTGTGCTATGGATAGACGGTCATAGTAAATGAATGCAAAACTACTTTGGCGCCGTCATCTGGTTCTCGGTGGTACCGGTGGATAAATGACCTTAGGTAGAGACCATTACTGCCTCGTCCATAAAAAGGAGAATGAGTAGGTATTAATATTATTTCCTTAAACCGTTTAACACCTTCCATCTACATTCAGTACTGTGTTTCGTAACCAGTTACGAAAATTATAACAATGTACTCGTGAGCACGAAAATGCTTGGCGATAAGAACTCCACGTCGACTCCTCACTTTTCTTCCTCCAGTATAGTCATACTATAAATGATTTATAAGGATTAAAGACGAGCTTAACACAGAGGCGATAATGCGGTGGCAGTGCAGTAAAGCGGCTAAGAATAGCCTTCCAGACCTGCCAATTTGTTTGCCTATCTCCCGCATCACACCCGCAATGCATCCGCTGAGTACGAAGTACTTGATAACAGAGATTCGTATTAAGCGGATCGCTCCCGCACTAAACTCGCATTCGAAATTCGCATTGTCGCCTTTATATGGTCCGTCCTTTAAATTGAGAAAATAGTAAGTAATATTTACCTGTCGTCCAAGTAGCACCAGTCCCGTATTTGTATACCTAATACAAGACATGGCCATCGTACCCGACAGACTTTTCGCCAGTCCGCTGGACAAATAGAAAGTTGAGTGATAAAAAATCACACAACTATTATTAAAATGTGATCCAATTTTTTCCCCCAAAATAAATTGCATTTGAAGACAGTCGTAAATTGGGCCCATAAAGAATTGCCTTGAACTAATTCGAAGACATACTTTTCTCTCATGTTGCGTGATACTTTTATTAAATTGGGAATTTTTTTTAAATAGGTAGTTGTGCTTGATATATTTATTGTTTGAATTAGGATGTTTCTTGGTACGAAGAACAATTGACTAAAATGTTTACCTACATAAAATAATAATTATTATAGCTTGATCCCTATAGTAGTAAGCAGGTAAGTATTGTATTTTTTTAGGCAGGGAAAAAATACAATTATATGAACGTAGTACGAAATTCCCGATGATAGTTTTCATTTTATTCCCAAGCCGTTTCTTAGGAAATTGTATGAAAAATGTAGCGCAAAATGTACATGTATTTTTATGTATGTACAAATTAACAGTTTTGGTTTTTCCCCCTTTATTTGGACTATGTGACCTAGCTTGTTGCCAAATTTCATGATAGTAGGTTATCGGTATCGCTATATGTTTGGATGAAGTTGCTTTGTGAGTATGACATCAAGCAAACTCTGATTCTCGGGTGTTTTACGGGTGTAAACGGTTGGGAATTTGAAAAAGTGTGTAGGGTAAAAGTTGTAGAGAATTTTATAGGCTTTAATTTTGCAGTAGACCATATAACCGTAGCACGCTCTTCTTTTGCAATGAACTTAAAATAACAGAGTTGTATGTTTTGAACACCACATCCAAAGGTTTCACATACATCACACAAACTTTATTAATTTGTTTGTTTTTCCCACACATTGATTACATTAAATGACTGAACTACTTAACCGCACGCGTAAACAAACGTAGCCCATTTACGAGTAAGTGTGTCAAAAAAAATAACAGCTTCTATTTTTAGGTTATAGAATTCGACATTCGTCGTTAACTCGGTTACCGTAGTTGGTACCTTTTTCAATTAAAATAACAGCAGTTTATGCAACTTATGAGTGTAGAAGTTTATCACAGGGAGCGTAGCCGAGTTTTTCTGGATTTAAGATTTGTATTGAAATATAAATAAAATCCCTTGCAACTTTGAAACGATATATTTTAACGAAAATCTGAAAAACCACAAGAGATAAATACTGGTTTCTGGATCACGCCTACAAAATTTCATTTTCTTGGATAGCTAATATTGAAAATATGATCTAACTACGTTTGTATGGAGCGCGCTCGCGAAACGCTCCTCTTAAGTAGACTCCTTAATATAAAAGCATTTATGATCTGTTTAAACTGACTTGTCTTATTTGGTGAACAAACAATGCCCAAGATCACGACTTGCCGTATCAATTACGCTACGTACCTACATTGTGTATAGATGTCGAGAATTATACAAGAAACACATAGAATGTGAATTTCAACGAATACTGCTGCACATTATCCATTTAAATACGTAATTTCCTTAACCAAATAAGACAAGTCAGCATGGACAGATTATAGGTATCACAATATTTGTGTCATGAAGTAGAGTGACTTGGCGAGCTTTGCAATGTGCAATGCTTTTTCTTGTTAGGAATATCTGGAATCGACTTAGGCGGCGTCTAGTTTAGTGCAATCGGGCATTAGACAGGCAGCATATACGATTTTGATAGGATACGGATTGAAGCTGTCTTGTTGAAACGAATTACTAAATTGGTACGGGCAGTTGCAGACGTCATGGACTGAAATGTACTAGTAGATGAAACAGCATGCAAGTTAATTTTGGCCAAGATTTA
Source organism: Blastobasis lacticolella (assembly GCA_905147135.1). Lineage (NCBI taxonomy): Eukaryota > Metazoa > Arthropoda > Insecta > Lepidoptera > Blastobasidae > Blastobasis > Blastobasis lacticolella. Next base: position 27,605,932 of record LR990039.1, read on the forward strand.
TTATTATTTCTTCCACCAAGTGGAATATACCATTAATCTACCACTCATTCCCACTGCTGAAATTCTTGCTGGGCCTCCCAAAGAGACTTGGGGTTTCCCTGAGTATAATTTTAAAAAATTATTGTCCATTTGTACTAAGCCTAGTTAGATGACTCTTAAATTAACGGCTAACGATATTTCTGAGCAGTTGGGAGTCACAAAATCGGTGTCATAAAGTTTAGTGTGAGTTAGCGAATTTAGTTTTCATTTGTGGTGGGTGTTGGAGCAATGTTTTTTCTTTTTAGTATTATTTTAAAACAACTTAAGCGGGGTCTGAAAGTTTAGTGCTATCATGCAAAAGTGTAAAAATTACATTATGAACTTAAAGAGTCAAGGTTATAAAATATGCAAGACTGAATGATAAAATCGAACGTTCAAGCAAGTTCAAATCCTGAAATGAAAAAATCGTAAATTATTCAAGTATGAATTTTTAGTAGCATACTTTTTTGTGTAAAACACTGTTGAGTATAAAATAACATGTTCTTCCGTCTAATTTATTTCTTATCTTTTTTTTATTCCTTGGCTTGGCATAAGGCATTTTATGGTTAATAAATATGATAGTGAAAATTACTTGCGTCATTCAGACTGTTGTCCTGCAAATAGATCTATAACTTTTAAAAGCACCTAGTAGCCTTCCTTGAGTTTAAAGTTCATCATCCTCATAAGCATCTTAAACTATTTCAGATCGTATCTCTTGTGAGAAACAAGTCGGATCTGTTGGTTTGAAGCCAACATTAATAGTTGAATATTATTCGTGCGGAGTAGGTATACGTCGTAGATTTCTTTTCAAAACTTTCTTTCAAATAGCTTGAGGAAGAATGTTGAAATGTCGTTCAAATAAATAGACGAAGAAACACCGATGGAATTCTACTTGAGGCATGTTAAAATGAGAACCGTTGCTAAGAAGCGTCTTCGATACCTTTACATTATTTTAATTTCTATTGTATATCCGAAAAGGATAAACTGGCCCAAAGGCTATGTTGTTGCAATAAAGTACTTACTTACTTACATTAACGATTTTTAAATAGTAATATCAACTGTGACGAGATGTGTTGATAATTGTCGTTACAAAAATAATTTATGATTCTTTAAAGTATTGGGCAACAAATAATAATTATTAATTTAAGATTTATTTCAATTCATAAGCCTCTGCGAATGCACCTGCGTATATTTAGTTTTCGTTACTTGTGTTATGTTGTATTGCAGTGAGTTACCACCGCTAAGCTTCATGGAATTAATTCTGACACACAATTCTAAAATCTGTTATCCTATTTGCTAGTTCCCTCCTCGAATTTCCTTTGACAGCCCGATGCACCGCTAATGAGGAGTTTTGCGAGACGCCCTGTTGTTTACAATTTGTTAATGTTGTTGAAGCGTATCCAGTTTGCCTGTACCCGACACGGTACACAAACGCAGGTATCTGATCAAAGCTTATCAAATAAACATGTTATTTGTTATTAAAATAGTTTCTAGCTCAAGCGAATGTATTTCCAAGCTTAAACTAGTGCTCTATTGCGATGCTTTGACTACAAATTGAATTCTCAGCTTTACGTAGATTTATTTGAATAGGAACTCCTCTAGAATCGGTACCTATTTGCGAATACTCGTAGTTTACGAGTGTAAATAGTAAATGATTAAACGCAAACGAGTATCTACTGTATTTTAATAAAATGAATCGCGTAAATCGCTTATCGTTTAAATCGTTTCGGATACCGGACGGGCCAGAGAATGGATACGGGACGTGTATCACATATTAATCGCGAATATGTCGGAAGTGAGATCGGCGTTGTTTTGACGATTCGCCCAAGACAAATTGTAGACGAGGCGGCCGTTATTGGGGTCGCGACCAAAATACATGGCGGCGTCGGCGCAGACGGCAGTAGGCGGCAGGCGGCGCGCGCGCACGCGCCTTCCGCGCGCTCATCTCCCGGATTCGAGTCGGCCCGCGGTAACGCCGCGCTATATTTAACCGCTGCGACCAGATTCATATCTGCATGTTCCACCACAAAACCAGTGATCCGTCTCCGAACGGTACGCCCAATGCGACTCCCGGACCACGAGTGCTGTTCGCGCAGTGACAGTTAAATGACTGGAGATAAATAAAACAAGAGAACCCGCCGTTCTGCCGCAGCACAGGAAGTAAACGCGCCTCGCTTCCAACATCGTCCTTCGTGAGTATCTCATATCTATTTTCTACGATTTTGTCAAATTGCCAAATCGCGTTCATGCTTCTGACGTTCCGTACGTGTACCGTTTTTTGTATCTTTCAATAAATTAATATTTCGTGAAAACGCCTGAGCGCATGTGTAGTAATTTGCGTACTTATTTCAGGATATGAATCCGCCGTCGGCGATCCAGGGCGCCATGGGGCGGGAGCGCAAGCCGTTCACGTACACGCCAGGCGGGCTGGACCTGTCGGAGATCAAGTCGGAGCGCATGGCCAAGCGGCTGATGCGGAACGCCATGAACCAGGGCGTCCCCGAGCAGCCGGCCCAGGCGCTGCAGTCGCCGCCCACTCCCTCCACCCCAATAGCTGTCCCCAACTACAACTGTTTACCCGTGCAAGTGTTTCCCACGTTCAATCTGCCTGCGAACCCCAAGTCGCTGCTGCGAACCCGTAGTGTCCCCGACCCACAAAGAGAGCCTCCCGCGAGGATGCCTCCGCAGAGCCAAGCCCCGCAAGCAGCCAATAGCAGGCCGAGCGGAATAGAACATTTGCGCGATACGCTCAACAATAACGTGCCTTCGATTGTAAACAATAATAACTACAATAATAGCAGGCCCGCTTCATTATATGACTACAGCATGCCAGGACCAGGGAATCACGCTTCGTTAAATAGAACAAATTATGGAAGTGATGCATTTACAGCTCCAATATTGCCTGAAATTTGTTACGATGCCGAAATCTGCCACGTGTCTCAACAAAACAATAGTGTACCACAAACTTCGACAACATCGACGGTTGTTTCCACTCCAATTGATCCGACAAGAAATAGTGACAACAAGACTGCAATTGACAATTCAGAATTGTTGGATTTTGAAATTAAACCCATTGCACCCATAAATATAGAACGAGCTGTGAATAATGACGATGAACAGGTGGATCTAAAATTACTGTACACTTATTATATTTATATCTATATGTTTATTTATGTTGTATGTTATTTATATTTAGTATACAACATTAAAGACCTTTAGGATATATGTCTATTGTGAGTTTACAATATTATAATATTGAAATACAAATATATTTATTAATTCCCAATAAAATTATCTTTGTAGATATATCGAATCAACATAATGATGAATTTATTTTTTTCTTTTTCAGAAAGAAGTCAAGGTTGTAAAAAAGCAAGTAAAAAAAGAAAAGAAAGTTGAAACTCAGAATGGCGACCAAAATGGAGAAGCTGAAGCAGAATTGACTGTCAAATTGCCAGCCAAAAAGTCTGCAGCTAAAACGGAAACAAAAGTCGATGTTGTGAAGAAAGTTCTTCCTGACGGCTCCGTTGAAGAAGTAAAGACAACCACTACTAAAACAACAATTGATGGTAGAACAGAAATTAAAACCAAAACAGAAACCACAATTACTCCAAAAGCGGTAGATGTTGAAGAAGAAGAAGAAGAAGAAGAGGAAGAAGCTGGTGAAGTTGTGGTTCAAGAAGAAGAGCAGAATGGCGAAGAAGAAATTGTTGAACAACCCGAAAAGGTTGTAGTGGTGAAGAAAACCGTTCAAGAGAGTTCTCCTAAAGAGAGCAGTGTAAGGGTTGTGAAAAAAGAAGAAAAATCTGAGACTACAACGAAAAAAGTAGTAGTTGTTCAGCAATCTAAGAAAGATGAAGAGGAAGAAGAAGAAGAGGAAGAGGAGGAGGAAGAAGTGGTAGCCGAACCAGTAGTTGTGAAACAACCACCAGCTCAAAAACCGGCACCACCGCCAAAGGAAGAACCAAAAGTGGTAGAAGTAGAGGAAGAAGAAGAAGAAGAGCAGGAAGAGGAAGAAGTTGTTGAAGAGAAAGCAGAAGAAACTAAAGTGGAAAAAGCTGCACCAGTGAAAGAAAAAGTGGAAGTCGAAAAAGAGGAAGAAGAGGAGGAGGAAGAGGTTGAGGAAACTGAAGAAGTTGAAAAGGAGATAAAGCCTGTTGAAGTAAAGAAAGAGAAACCTGAAAAGACTGAAGCCGAAGAAGTAGAAGAAGATGAAGAAGAATACGAAGAGGCAGAAGAACCAGAGGAAAAACCAAAACCTAAGGAAGACAAGCCCGCAGAACCTGTGCAGCAAGTTAAAGAAGATGAGGAATCACCTGAGGAAGAGTCCGAAGAAGAAGAGGTTGAAACGGAAAAAGAAGTAAGTCCTAAGCAAGCTCCCGTGGAAGAGCCTAAAGAGGAACCCAAAAAATCAGAGCCCGTACAAAATGAGAAAAAAGAACTGCCACCTCAACCTGCAGCACCAGAGCCAGAGGTTAAAGTACCATTAAGAGAACCATCAATTCCTCTAGAAAAAGTTGAAGACGTTGAGATTAAGCCTATTGGCCTAGTATCTAAATCGCACACGGAAAGTACTCAAATATCTACCAATACTAGCGACAAATCTGGTCCACTGAGTACCCAAACAGAATTCAACCGCTATGAGAATATCGTGACAGTGAACAGAACCACTAGAACTTTAGATCACTCTTACGAGCAACTGACTCAACAAGGAGTACCTACTGTAAAAACTTACTTCGCTCCTGAAAGGGAACGAGTATCTACTTCACCTCAACCAGCAAGGCCTTATCAGCCCGTTTATCCACCCCCACAACAGCCAGAAAGACGTCATAGCTTACTGTTAGAGAGATTAAGTACAGAGCGCCAAATGCCATCTGAATTATATCAAAATAGTTACCAATTAAATAATCAGACTTACGATCAACAGAAGCAGTGGTCACAAGAACCTCAATCTGAGGTTATTAATGTCAGCAACGTGAAACCTAGCTCTATCACTAACCAACAATGGTATCAACAAAATAGAAAAGAAAATGTGATATACAATAATGTGTTACCATCGACTACTCCCGCACCTCCTCAACAACAATGGAGTCAACCACCACCACAACCTCAACCACAGACGCAGTACCAGCCGTCATATACTGACAATTTACCTCAAGACACGTCGAGACCTTATCAACAACAAAATAGTTATCCGTCTTATTCACCTAAGCCTAGTAACTGGGCCAGTAACAGTCTGAGCACCAGCGCTAACACGCAGTCGAACCAGTACTCCTTCCTCAATAAAGAATCTACAGAATCTTATCAAAATAGTACACAGCAATACTCGAGCTCTTATGTGCCTCCACCATGGGAACAGGATGCTAGCTATGTAGCGCCAGAAATATCTCCACAACAATATTATCAAGCACCTCCTCCTGCCGCTGGCACATTCAGCCCTACTGGGCAGTCTGGCTGGAAACCAACACCACCGCCGGCTAAATTTACTAAGCCTCCTCCAACTGCTTACATACCCCCTGCACCGAACCAGTCCTTTGTGAAACCTGTCATTGAATCGCAGCACCAGCCCGGTCGCAAGACCTATTACAGTGAGTATGAAAGGCGATACATTACCGTTCCAGAATCCACGTATATACCCAATGAAGCGAAGTTCCAACCTCAACCTGATGCATCTCCTCAATATTACTATGACAATAATGAGCCATCTGAAGCTGTCGAACACGAGTGGCGCAAGGAACTCCGTGAGTTTACAGAGAAAACTTCGCAAACTCAACAACATACTGAACAATCATCTGTGAATCCGCCATGGGAGGCAGAGCCGAAGTATGCTAAGACCCCTACTGTGCAATATACTCCGACTCCATCCTGGAGTCAAACCTTGAGGCCGCAATCATGGCGTGAGAGAAGTTTTGAATCTGAATACGTCGGCTCGAAGGAATACTCGGGTGTCACAAAGACTAATACTCTGGGCCGTGGGCGACCGCTGAGTTCTTACGGAAACAGCGCCCCGGAACCACCGACAGCGCAAAGGCCGAGGGGAGTGTCCGTGGATAGATACAACCCGAATAATTATCAAGGACCAATTACGTCGGAGCATGGTCCAGTACAAACCCATACTCACATCCCGACCCCGGTTGCACAGGCGAAGAGCTATCACAACCCGAACGTACCTGCATACCACAACCGTGCTTCTGCTGAACCTAGGTGAGTACTTTACGTAAAATTAATAATTACTTTAGTTTTTAGTATTTTTCTTATTAGGACATTAAAACTTTGCTCTTGATGCTTTTCAGGGAGCATCCTGTGCCTATTCCACAGGCACGCAACTGGGGAGACCAGCGCACCACTCCGCTTCAATCACGATCCTTCAAGTATCTTCAGTGGATCACCGGCACCGAAGATTGAATAGATGTGCCTATTAAGATGTAATTTTTATGTAACATTAAACATAGTGATTAGTGAGAGCAGCTGTTTAATCATACGCCAAACTTAACTCCATTAAATGTCTCTTTTAATTTGGGTTATAACGCGATACTAAGCGATGTGTCATTATGCTTATGCGAATTAAATTAACATTGTTTCAGACGTATAGAAGTAATTTATCGAGATCACAATCTGTGTAAACGTTTATACGAGTATGTACCTAATTGATAGAGACCACAAACGATACTAGCAACCGACTCTACAACTATCTAAATTTCATTATTAAAATACCTTATTGGCTGGCGAAATCATAATTATTTTTTAAATAATTGTTCATTTCTCTCAAGCTCTGTATGTAGCACTTGCGAAAGTATCCGTTACAGCCCAAAGCAGGGTTGATGTGTTGGTATACTTGCTGATGGTGGACATTTAATGGAGTTGTTTTACTTCGTACACTTAAGATGAGACTACTATACTAAATGTATTGTAGTCTGAACAATATTCATAATGATCCTAGAGTTCTTCAACGGAATTCGAAGAGATTAATGATTATGAAATTAGAATTTATTTTGTATTCGGGGAAACAGCTGCATGTATTTATTATTGAGGTTGTAAAATTCGAGGGAATAACGAATAGATCGATTGAACGTATGTTAATTTAGGATTAAGTTAGTCTCTGTTAGATTTCTGTTATCTTTATATCTGTCATTAATATTTGTTTTCCTTTCGATTTCTCAATCTTCATGATCATATCGCCGGGCAGTCCTTACAATACGTATTAGTGTAGCGATGGAGTCGGCGGAATGCGGGACGCTGCGAGCCGACCACTGCAAACGGAACCCATTCACGCGTATGCTTTACTATCACTGACTTAATTTATATCGTGATTTATGATGATCCGTGAGTGAACTGTTGCTATGTGATATTTTTAAATTCAATTCGTCTAACCTAGTCATTGGAGATACTTATATCGCTAGTCTTAGTTTGATCTTAATTATTTACATTAAATCAATGCATTTCTGCTTCAGTTTTAAACTAATTCGGTGTTTACACGATTAACTTTGTATACTTGGAGAATCTTCAACGTGTTGTTACGCCATAATAAGCTATTTATGTAGATAGGGTTTTTATGTAAACTGATTTTTTTTTACTTATAAATGGAGTTATAGTAATAATTTGTTGCTTAAATTTTATTTTCGTAGTCTGAAGTACTTACAAATAACTTTAAATAAGTGTGCCTAATAAAGTTCCTTATCTCGTTATCACTTTATCATCGTAATGTACTTATTCTCTTGCATTATCTGCGTTGTAATAACTCATTAGAGCCGTGAAATAATTTATGTTATTTGTGAAATAATTGTTGAGTTTTATTTAATAAAATTATAAATTACAATGGTTCATTTGCATTCCCTGACTGTGGGTATAATTACGGGGTATTATGTGGGGTCCTCCTAAATCAGATGCAGAATTCGGTCACGTAGGCGTCTAAATGAGGATGAATGCTTTCTCCCCCCGCACCCCGCGACTAACCGTAAAAATCTCTTTACGGTCGCCGAACACTGAAACGCTCTCCTCCATCCTCCTTGGAACTACTCTCGCCACCTCATGCAGTTAGCGCTAAATGCACTAAAATATCACCCACAGGAACTGCCAAGGACAAAGGCTGTCTCGTAATTTTTGCACTGTTTTCTTATCTCGATTCACAAATGGGGCAAAAATTGTGAAATATTTTGCTCGTGCAAGGGGAATGAATATTCATGGTTTCAAGTTATTGATTACCATATTACTGAAGTTCGGTAAACACAATCGTAAGTATGAGGACTGCGAGCACATTTGCATTTCATTTTGCAAAATGACAAAACGGCATTTGAATTATTTATTTCATTTGAAATGCAGTAATTGCACTCCGCGTAAACATGGTTTCAATTAAAACTTTCCTGGGATCATATTTCACTCTTGGTCTAGCATTGCACTAGTTCAGAGCTATTCCATAAAGTTAAGGCACAATCAAGATATTAAATTCCTACGCCGGAGTAAACTGAGTATTTACGTAGGTTTCAATTTACCTTTTACAAACGTTGGTAGTTCTTTTAAACTTGTTCGTTATGAAACAGTGTTTAAATACAAAAACTATATTTTATAGGTCTTCGTAGATGGAAAAGGACTTATTTTACAGCGCTGTATTACGTGTAGTAATATCCAAGTTAATGCAGTCTTGTCTTTATTGGTTTTATTATCTAGTCAGGCTTATTTAGTTGGCGGTAAAATACACATAAGCAAAATACAAATAAATAATCGGTCAAATTTACACAGCGTCGGGGGGGGGGGGGGGGGGGTTAAAGATATAATCATAAATATCGATCCGTAACACTCCCCCCTCTCTAAAAATAAGTAACTGAATATGAAACATAAGCGAGCGAGTTTTTCCAATGTTGGCTCAATTAACTCAGGGTGAACATAAATATAACAAAAACTGACTGATGACTAAGTGTGCGCTCAGCTCGAATTTTGAGTATGTTATAAATGAACGAGCGAAGTGAGCTCGAAATTTCTCAATTTTTTGTTAAAGAGAGCAAACTTATTAAAGAGAACTAATGAATTAGCGAGCGTAGCAAGCTCGAAAATTTTGGTATTTTTCGGGGTGATATGATTTCGGGGGGAGGTTGAACCCCCTGAACTCCAGCCCCCCGCCCCTCGCTACGCCTATGGATATACTTTTAAATACATACTTGTTATACATAGTACGTCCAGACTCATAACAGAAATTAAAATTCGCCATTTCCTTCACTGCAAGGCTGGGAATTGAACTCGGAACCTCTTACGTGGCAGGCTTATGTTGACCACTGAACCACTCAGGTCGTCATATAGTGTATACTCGCAATATATTTGTTCACGCGCCTGCAACAAGAACGGCGCTCCGTACTCTTTCAATGTTGCCTGTGATTAAAAAATATCGAATTTTTCATTTCGAAAATCAAAATTATAAACCGGTCGAATAGAGGCGAGCGATTCAAAAATGGAGCCCCGGTGTCGCATCGCATCGCTCGCATCCACGCGTGCGCTCACCTTTCACATTCGTGGTAAGTTGCTAGAGATACAAGACAGGCAAAATAATGCGAGCGCTCGCGTGCATGCGAGCGGTTCAAAAATAGGCCCCTAAACCCGAACTAGCCCATATGCAGTGCATTATTTACCTCCGTCATCTATAAACGACTTCCACAGCAAGAGACCAGTAGATCACCACTTTATTATTACTATCATAACAAACAACTGGAAGTCAGCGTTCCGTATGTCGGTGGGTGCGCGTGCGGCGTTCCCGAACCTCATTTGGAGCGTCGCCAGGGCTGCACTCGCGGCTATTATCCAATTATTATAGTCTCACGTTACGGGAGAAATATCGCTTTTACCGCGTCTCGCGTTGCCGTACGTACGCCTCTGCTACATATCCCGGTGCGACAGTGTAATTCTATTTTACAACGTACTCTAGAGCGTCCATGTAAGTGGTGTTTGCGTCGGGCGCTGAAACGGGGTTCTGTATTTGAAGTTGTTGTGTGAAGTTTACTAGCGACCAGCTATGGCTTCGTACGGGGTTTGTCGGTTTTTCTTGACTATAATAGGTGTGCATACGCATACGTAAAAACCTTCCGGAAGAAATTTACTAACTGATGGTGAAATCTGCATCAAAATCCATTGCGTGGTTTAAGAGGAGTTAGCTAAAATACATACAGACAGACGCGGAATGCGACCTCATTCTGTACTATAGATAGATGAGAAGAAGGAAAAAATAGAGAAGAATAATTACTTATATAAAACGAAATTGAGGTAAGTATGAGGCCTTGGTCAACCTCGCTTCGTCAACGGTATTAGGAGGTACACCTAAAGAGTGGCGTCTGTAGCGGTGCTGATGTTCGACTAGCCTCAAATTACGCACCGGTCACCCATCCTGTTCCCGGACTCTGCCTGCGTTGCTTAACCTTGGTTATCGGTGCCACTAAGCCAGTGAAGCAATACTAAGTAAGTAGTTATCACCGCACCATACAATAATCGAATGAAAATGCCTTGGAAGCCAATTTTTAAGTTGTTCACAAAATAACAACTGTAATTAATAAGTAGTTAAATCGTAAATCACCATTTTAATTTTACTAAATCTCGAGAACGTACAAAGAATTTGAATTTAGATTTATTTGTTATTAATTAAAAATTTACACGTCAGCATTCAAAATACAGTAGTGACTATAAACTAATTACAAGCTCGTACAGATACACGAGTGTCATACTATCAATATTTACATATACAAGTCTACATAAATGACATATTATTATTACAAAATAAATTTCAGAAGCCAATATTTAATTTTTTTTAAATATGTGTCAATCTGTAAAATTATATTTAAATTAATCTTCATTAAAGTACAATATTTAAAAATTTAACAGTATTTTAAAATATGAGTCATTAAGAAAGATGTCAAAAATGAATGTCAATCTGGAGGATTACTATATTTCAATAAATGTCAAAGTATTACATGTCATAAATGAATGTCAATCTGGAAGATTATTATATTTCAATTAATGTCAAAGTATTACATGTCAAGATTTTTAATTAGATACATCGAAATTTCAAATGTCATTTTATCAGCATTTTTATATTATTAATGTCAAATTTTGGGTCGACGATACCTTTATACCTTTATGGAAGTCGTCAATGTTGTAGCAGGCAAGTTTTATAAGATTTTTTTTCAGCATACTAGTAAAGGTATTAGGACTTGGTGCATCTTTCACCTCTTGCGGCAGCACATTGTTCAGGCTAGCCTGGGCCTGCGACCGCCAGCAGCTTCCGCGCTTTGGCGCGGCGGCGCCAGGGCGGTGCACTTAGCAGTTGGCGGTTGCGAGTGTTCCAACTGTGATTGTCACCTAGGGTAGGGACCTCGTTGATGTTGTGTTTGACCTGCTTACAAATAGTCAATATGTAAAATCAAGTAGTCAATAAATAGTTTAAAATATAATAGAATTACTTTTCAATTCCATGTCAAATATCGCGCACCGATAAAACTTTATGGCACCCACCGCGCGAATGGCAGAATTATTGGTGGTCAGAAATGTTATGTTTTGATATTGTAGATACCGGATCTCTGATTTCTCTTATGATTGAAATGGTAGAATTATTATTATTGTTGGTCAGAAATGTTGTTTTGATATTTTAGGCAGAATTTCTGGTTAGAACGATGGTAAAGATAATGAAGTTTTAAACATTTTAATATGGCAGAAACTGAGATCCATACTCATTAATATTGCAGTAGGTAATTTAATTGTTGCGAAAAATGAGATAGCGGACTTCTTTTTTTACAGAGCGAACCCATCAGTTTACCCTTCCATGATTTCAGTGGCCTCGAGTGAATAACATACACTCTATATCCACATCAGTAACTGTTTATCTGTCTATTACACTTCACGTGTAAACCGCTGAACCAATTTCGATATTTGTCAAGGCGATTATGCCAACCCGGGGAGGACGTAGACTAATTTTTATTTTCAATAATAATCAGATTACTGGTTATCAAACTGGAATAAAGGCATTTGAATTTTAAGGAACGTGTATGTCAATCTGTGGTATTTTATTCTGAGGGCATTTCCACCAAAACCCGTACCGAAGTAGGAAAGGGAAGAGTAACAAACATCCGAAAATCTGTCCTCAAACTTTTGCGATTGTAATATTAGTTGGAGCCTTCCTCCGGCCACCCGCAGAGCTTCGTTACTCGGCACCAAGGGGTGTCCTTATCTTTGAGAGGCTCCTGAAATATACGACAAATAACCCTAATTTACGTCCGACCGCAACCTGATGCATCGAGGTGCTATTTCCCGAACCCCAGGCCTGTGTTATGATTGGTAGTTCGAAGTAAATAATGACTAGACAAATATAGAGCACTACTGGTCCCGTCGTGACTGCGTTCGTACACCTATCCTTTTTGCTTCTAAACCCATTAAAATCCGTTGCGTATTTTAAAATATCTAAGCGTGCATATTGTATTGATAGATAGAAGAGCATTCGCTCGTGTTGTCTTGGTGTAAACGCAATGTTTACACAAGGCAAAAGAGCATTCTCAGGGTGCTCGGAACGATGATGAGCAAGCGAATGCTCTACCTACGGTTACACAAAGCCAATGAGCAGTCGCTAGCTTGGTGTACACCCAACGTAATGATTAGAACATTCTATCAAACGGCCTAATAAGCAACGCTAGGCTTGTGACGGCCAAGATGGTCCACTGCTCGTCTTGACCCTTCTCCATATCAGGCACTTGGAAGGCGTGTTGGAGGTGGATGGATGGCATGGATAGAAAATATTCAGCAAAAAACGCTGCTACCCAATTTGCTGTTATCATTTTGAGCAAAAAGAAAAACAACATTTTGATGCGTGAATTTGATTTTATTTATTCATGAACCATTCACTTTCGGTGTTGCTAATGTAATTTATAAAATATTGAATATTTCGTGCGGAAAATATAAATTGGAAATCTGGGAAAATTCGATACAAGGCGAGAGGTTATAAATAGACCCTTAGCGACAACTCGACGATCTTCTGTGAAGTTAATACGTTAGTGATAATTCTACTTTGCCGGCACCACGCGGCAGCTTTAATGTACAAAATTACAATAATCACATAATCCTACGTGATTCCCGATGGTACGATTACGATCTTGTATTACAAAAGTTCCTCATTATATTTATTAAATATTACTTTTCTTTGGTTAAAATACACTGCAGGTGCTATTTAGTTTTTACTACTATTGATATTATAGGTACTTTTTCGTTATCACTTAAATATCTGTTCTACCCAAACTTGACCTCCGGGTCTCTGCGTGGCAGCACAGTCGAAAATTAAAAAGGATTCTGCCTTTGAAGTGTTTGATGTTTTTTCACTTATTTTACTTTTAAGTCCAAGACATTTCTCCTGTACTATATTCCGTCTACGAAGCTTCTAGCTGGACGGTCGGCCTTAAGCCATTAGTCATCTCGTGCGACACTCGTAAGTGTAAGGGATAAGTGCTATTTTACTCGGCCGGGCACTGGCAGCTATCAGAAATTGAAAATAATTTGTGGTTACTCCGAACGTTGTGTAAAAAATATATCTATACTACAATACTAAATAATGAACAAACTCAATTAACCGATTTTAAAAATTGTTTCACTCATAAAATGTTACATTATCATTTCCCGGGATAAAATGTTATTTTATCCCGGGAAAATAATAGGCTCCCGCGAAAAAGCTGATTGTTTACAGAGATCCGAACTCCGCGCGGGTTAAAGCCGCTGAGAACGGCTAGTAATATTATAAACAGAAAAGAATTGTTTGTTAATGGATAAAATAAAACACTCCACAACCGATTTTATAAAAACTTTCACCGATTGAATGCTACAGTATTAGCGAGTACCCAACAAAGACTAATTAATAGTTCGAAACTCACTGTGGTTCCGACGTGAACGGGCCCGGAACGTTGTAACCGAATATTGCTCGGACGAAGCTGCAGGCAAATTGTTAGTAGAGCATAATTAACATCATATTTCTACGAAATACGTAAATCAAGACGAAGGTCTTTGACCAATGTGTGTTGCCAGTGACGACTTACGGAACTGAAACGTGGCCGCTCACTGTGGGCCTTATAAGAAAGCTCACTGTTACCCAAAGGGCAATGGAAAGAGCTATGCTCGTAGTTTATTTGCGCGATCGAATCAGAAATGAGGAGATCCGCAAGCGAACCAAGGTCACCGACATAGCTCTAAGGATTGCCAGACTGAAGTGGCAGTGGGCAGGGCACAAAGCTCGAAGAACAGATGGCCGATGGGGCAGTAAAGTTCTCGGGTGGCGACCACGTACCGGAAAACGCATGTAGGTAGGCCTCCTACAAAGTGGACCGACGACCTGGTAAAGATCGCAGGTACCACCTGGATGCGGTAAGCACAGGACCGGCCTTTGTGGAGATCTCTGGGGGAGGCCTATGCCCAGCAGTGGGCGTCTTCTGGCTGATATGATGACGTCAATCAAACGCGAAATGCAACCGAGAAAATAACAGGTTTTAGGCTTAATATGAGCCTGCTACTATTTAACATATTCAGTCCTGTATTCTAGATAAACGGTCGTGTCATGTGACACGACTACGGCAATAATCCCGGTGTTGTAGCTGTTAAGCTGATAAATGACAGAGATCTTGCTATTATACCGGCTGTAACATCGGGGCAACAATTGTGAGGCAATGTATCAGCTGAATGTCTGCAGCTAACCAATGAAAGTATTGTACTTAGGTTTAAATATTTTTAAGCACCTTGGGCCCTATTTTTTCGATTCGCTTCGATTCGAACGGTTTTATATTTTGCTTTTCGACATGAGAAATTCGAAATATGGTGCATGATACTTACTTTTCCTATTTTTGTACCGTACTCTTTCGGTGATGCCAATTTGATTTAATGATGAAAAAGATTGAAATATTAAAATTTTTATGCCGAAAATCTAAATTGAAAACTGTCGAATCGAAGCGAGCGATTCAAAAATAGAGCTCCATATTAGTCCCTATAAGGCCAAGACTCATTTCGGGTCGTTGCGTCAACATAGTAAGTAAGTATGACAGTCCCTACATATTCTATATACGAAACGACTTACTCTCAAACACAGTGCTTATAAAAATATAAAGTCAAGGGGTGCCAATCGGCTCCCGAAACCAGAGTCAGGAGGGTTTAAAATAATGAGGAAATCGGGCTCACTTTAGAACAACGTTCGGATGTTCGAAAGTTTCAGCACTTTGCGAACAGCAGTTGGCACTACCTACTGAACAATTGGCCGTCTAAAAGTTTCTTGATTGTTTCTAGTACTTAGTTGGCTTGATACTGCTTAAAATTATTTTGTATGTTTTTATCATTATGACTGGATATTATTAGTTGCTTTCAGGAACCGTGTACTAGACAAATATATATATTTATTTATTGACCGCTCGGATGATGATGACGATGACAAGTGCTAAATATTTTTACAAACGCGTACCGTTAAGAAAACGAACAAAAACAGATAATATCTACTATGGACAGTAATCCACACAAACACACAGTGCCCTATAAACAATGACGAAAGAAACTCTTTACTCCGTAAGGAGGCCCTATGGTTCATTTTCTACGACGATGACAGGCCGTAGAAATGAGGAGTTTTCCAGTAGGTATAGATAGTTGGTTTCAAAAAGCATCAATAGATGGCGCTCCTACAATTTTGGTAATCTTATTATAATCTGTATGATGGTGGCAGTGATTTCATGCAGCCAACTAATACTAAACTTAAAAATAAAATGTTTATTAATATAAATATAACTGTTAAAGGTTGAACGAAGTGTAAAAAGAAATATTTATAGAAGTTAGCACTATGTTCCATTATTATTACAACCTCTAAAATGGTTGAAAACTATTGACAAATACAATATTATCCAATACAACGTACCCAGTGTTTATATCCTGTTTGCTAAGAACCTATTTCAAGCGATTATCAATTACCAAAATTGTCGGGGCGCCATCTAGTGAGTGGTTAGGAATGCTTTAGATACCTATTGGAAAACTCCTCATTGAACTAATTAATTATGTACTTCAGTACATAATTAGTACTGAAGTACATAATTAAGACGTATTATAGTAAGTATATAAGTGATATAAGTATTATAATACTAGCGAATTCTAGTTCTTATACTTGTGATTTTTGGGAATATCCGTTACCATTTTAAATGTTTACATACATGTTATTTGACATCACGTCCTCTCCTCTTAACTCTTTTCCCATACATTGGCCATACATTCATTGTAGTACACACAAACGGTGTCGTGCACAATATAGGTACTGCACACAACAATGTTGTCGGAAGCGAGCGCAAAAACGATTGGGAAAAGAGGGCGGCAGTTCTCGACTTTATCTTTTGATTCCCGTAAATATTCGGGCTTGTCCCCTGGGTGCCGAGGGTCTATGCTCTATACTCTATTGTATGCCGTTGTGACAGTTCCCAATCGATTCCGGTCGAATGACAGTATGTCGGCTTAATTGCATCACCTGTTCGTATGAAAAAAGGGATTGAATTAAATGAACTACTAATCTATTATACTAAACGGCATAGTCTATGTAAAAATTGAAACCGAAATAACATATTTATAATATCAGTCGAATCAGAATAGCTTTATTGGAAAGATGATGAGTTTGAGTATGATTGTGGCAGCCGTGTGTAGGTAAGTATATATTGTAACTTGTACGTCTACATTCAACCGAAAGATAGTTTCTGAACTAAATTGAAACTGAAAACTGTACTAAAACAAACTGAACCTGAATTTAAAATGGCTGAGCGGGTTAGCTTGATGATTAAAAATAAATGATTGCGCAAATTTCTTCAGTGCCGCGTATTTTAATACCAGATGTATTTTCCTCCATACAGTACATAATCATATATTTAAGAGTAGGTATAACTCTCATCTGTGAAGCAATCGCTGACAAGAGTACAGCAGAACCCAAAAAATCTCGAAACTGATTTGACTGTATTCGTAGCTACAGATACAAGCGAATAAACAGCGCAGCTTACTTGAGGCCTTAATCACGTAAATAAAATTAAATACACTCAACGCGCGCGGAACCCGCCGCGCTCGACATGCAAATCCGGCGCCGAATCCAAAGTGCTTAATCTATACCAGAATCGGAGATATTAGATTATTGCTTATTACATTTTGCCATTAAATGGCATCTAAATGTAAAGTGCTGCTGAAATCTGATTGCTCGACACGTTGGCTGTGATACAGTGGCGCGTTTCTGCGCAAATGAATCTCAATGAGGTGGAACGAGTATTCCCATGCTGCCCCGTAACCGTCCATCGTCGAGCGAGCCTCTGCCAAAGCGGGACTGTTTTATTTTACCATAATCGAGATTTTATCGCGTTGGGCTGGCTCGTTGCAGAGAGCAGTGAGAAAACCGCTGGTTCTCGGCGTCTAGGCTAGGCTAGGCTACACGATTTGCTCTAGTAGTCGCTTACGACTCTCTGGAGGCTATTTCATTGTCGTTGACAATACCACGCGGACAATGAATCTTAGAAGTTCTTTCCGACAATCTTTTTTAGCAGAATTTATGTGTTATCATTTACCTGTAATTTTCATTTTCGTTACACAAATCATATTATGTTATGAGCGACACTTCCGTTTCCCGCAAATCGTCGGAATTGATTTTAAAGGTTTGTATAAAAAGTGTAATTTAATAGCTTAAGATAAGTTTTAAGTCCAAAATTATTTATAAGTACCTATGGGCGTTGTTTTCAATGTTACACGTGCTTTAGAATGTTACACTGTTAGTAATAATGTAGATCGTTAGGCCATGTTTACATCTCGTTATTGTTGCAACGCCAACGACTGCGGAGCGCGAATGTATTTATAACTTTACATGGGATTACGTCTGCTGTAATATTAGGGCAGCCAAGTGGCTACAATCTCTTGTTAAACAGCATTCGCACACGAGAAAATAATACAGAATAACAAGACAAGAAGTCTTTGAATGCAAGAGGTTTTAATGACGTTATTACTAGTGATGTCCATTATTAATAATCGTAAATAGTTGGTTGCTATCGACTATGATTTTAAATCGAAAATTAGTCGATTATTTACCACAACACAGTCGACAAGTCAACAGATTATTTATTTGTTGCAACTCTATAATTCGAAAAAGGAAGTTTTTAATTCTAGTAATATTTCCAACAAATGAATGAACGAATGGAATCGAAGTTTCTCAAGGGAAAAAAGTATTTTACGGCTATACCGTATGAGACGGTAGTGAAATGAGTGACTTAGCTGGATTAGTCTTCACGAAACATATTTTGGTTTAAGGTATTTAGTAGAAGTTACAAGAAGACTCGTAAGCAAGATGTACTGCGTTCGATCCCCAGGTTTTGAGTTATGTAGATTCTTACATCAGTAGAATCAAAACAGATAGACGTAGGTACCCTTACGGTGAGAGAAAACATCGTGAGGAACCTGAACATTCAAGAAGAATGAATGGTAATGATACAATTTGGTCAGGTTCCCCTTAACAGGGCCACGTAGGTCAGATAGCAGCCGCTATTTTTCGAGGCGAACCCCAGGCCCTCGCGTACGAGAGTACAATCGTCGCCAGGATAATTATATATTTTTAAATGAAGCGCAGAGAAAGTTCTTATGTATGGACACACATATTTTGAATTATGTCATAGATCAAATGTGATCATGTTCTATTAACAGGGTCACGGAGGTAAGATGGTAGTCGCTCCACCATAATAACCTGATCTACCAAATCCTGGATCATGGTCAAGGCGGACCCCGAGCCCCTCGTGCGCTCGAGGCACAATGCCAAGATGACCAGACCACTCTGGGAGAGAGAATCGGAAAGCGAGACACGAAAAACTTTAAACTATTACAACAGGTACGAGCTCCATTAACCTATTATGTTGCGGATAATAGCATACTCGTGACTCTAACAAAAGCTAACAGAAAATTTAATCTACTGCACAACAATAGAACAGCACAATACGCGGAACAGAGTAATCTTAGCAGCCGTGCTCTGTGCTAGCTAATGAAAAGTATGTGAAAAGCTTGCAATGATGAAAATATGAAATAATTATCTTGGCGTTAATGTCCCGGTTGTGGTCTCGAGCACGAGGCCCTGGGGTTCGCCTTGAAAATGATCCAGGATTTGGCGATCAGGTAATTACAGTGGAGCGAATACCACCTGACCACATGGTTCCAATTCAGTTGCCTGAATTTGCAGGTTTTATCACGATGTTTTCCCTCACCGTAAGAGCATCGGTTAGAATTCCACTAATGTACATAACTTAGAAACATGTACTCACATGGCAGCAGCGGGATTCGAACCCGGTACCTCTCGCTTACGAGTCGGATACTCAACCGTGCGGCCACCGATGCTCCAAGGCCCTCTCTATAGACTTGAATTTGTTTTTGCTTTTTCTTTATCGTTCGCTGTTTTCGTTTTACGTATACGTACGTACGTGTAAGACGAGAACACCGGACAGCTCTTCGGAATTGAAGCCGCCTGTTAACTACGACCGTCTGTGCCTCTCTAGCGCGATGTAAAATACAGGCAGCGCCATCTCACGAGTACGTTAAGTTACTGCGAAAGTCTATGTGCACTAACTTGTTAAATGCTCGGTGTACTTTAAAATATAAAATGGAATAAGTTATTATTTAAAACTAGTCATATTACAGGTTTCATCACGATATTTTTACTCACCGTATGAGCATTGGTTACAATTCAACTAATGTACCTAACTCAGAAAAGAGTCATTGGTACATGGCCGCAGCGGGATTCGAACCCGGTACCTCACGCTTACGAGCTGGATACTCAGCCGCTCGGCCACCGACACTCTGCGATGAAAATATAAATAAACAATAAATAGATAGCCAGAAATATAGCTCACCAGTGGCGCTGTCACTTACGCCGGATTATTTTCAGAGCTGGGTGAGATAGAGTTGGATTTAGTCGAACCAGCATTAAATTGTGCAGTTTGTCACATACCGCGACAGTTGTTTGCATATTATCTAATTCAATGGCAACATTTTACAAGCGACATTGTCTTAAAACGAATTTTGAACGTCTGTCTTTCTAACGAGTGTGGTTCTGTCCCGCAGTTATTAGAATAGGAACTATACTTTTCGCGGAGCTTCGATAAGCTCGTCATCATCATCATGAGCCTATTCACCATTACCCTACCTATTCATCATTATATATTAATAATTAATAAAATTAGGCGTCGATAAGAGCTTTTTTGTTCAATTTTCCTGCACCAATTGAGCATACTGCACTTTGAAAAATCAACATGTTCTTACCGCACATAAATTTGCTTGCAGTTTTCAACCTTTTAAAAACAAATCTATTAAGTAATGTGGAAGTTCTTGATGGATTTATGGAAGGAAGTGCTTCAGTAAGGAAGCCCGGTTTGCGGTTTAAAATTTTAAATTTATTTTCCGAGTCTGCCATAATGGTGGACGTAACCCAACCGTCAGCGCGCCGCCACAAGCACCCGAGTAATTATCCGTGAACAATTGTAGCTCGGACACCGCATATCCTGGACCAATTCGGTAGAAGTGAAAAAACGGTGAGTGTGGGAAAATGAACACGTGACTCTTATCATAAAACAACCAAGTTCTTGGCTTCGCTTTATGTACTACTATAAAAACTTGGGGACTCGTAAAGAGTGCCATCAATATCTACCATCTTGTTTTGTTAGTAATAAGTAATAGTAAAACAATAGCAGTAATATTCGCACACGTGCCAATAAAATCAATACCGAGTTCTGTACTTATTATGCCAATGTTCATCGTAACTTCATTTAATTCTCAAGTTAACTTTGCTTATTGAAGGTTAGCTTACGGCATCAGGTAAAGGAAAAGTTAATAATTCTCATACTTTCACTTTGTACGATTAACAAAAAAGTAAAAAGTTTTAATGTTCTCGAAACTTTTGAGCGGAATTCCATCTGTTGCAAACACCAAACAGGGTGGACGCCCCTCCATAATGATATCCACCCATGGGGGGAGGGCGAGAGGGCGTCACGTGAAGCACTGGCCTGGACCGAATTATTTTATAAGCTTTTATTTACTTTCACATGTCCCCGAATAAACGTTCGTAATAAATAAAACGTTTCAAGTTAAATTTGATCCGTTTCCCGGTTTCCGATTGATCTGATATTTTGCATACATATATGTAAGTTCAGTGACATTACAATGTTATAGAAAGCTACATTATGTCAAACAGGTAACAGAAATTAAAATTCATCGTTTCAATAACAGCTCGGCCAGGAATCGACCTCTTGCGTGGTAGATCTTAACCACTAAACCACTCAGGTCGTCGAATAATATGCAAAAACATTGCCCTTTTTAAAAATGACATAAAGCTTTCAACGCTTGAAGTATCAATTGGCGGGTGCCGCCCTCATAACTATATTTCTCCCGCCAAGGAACAAAGTTTACAATGACGAGTTCCGGTTTGAAGGATAAGGTAGCCTGCGCAATTACAGGCATGAGGCATGACGGCATGTATTCACAGTGCCTTTGTTCTGAATTTTTGTTACTTGAAAACGAAGTGTGAAACAATCACAGATTATATGGGCGACTATTTATACCGCTTTAAGTATAAATGAGCGTCGGTGGCCGAGAGGTTGAGTGTTGGGCTCGTAAGCGAGAGGTACCGGGTTAGAATCCAGCTGCGTCCATGTACCAATGACTCTTTTATGAGTTATGTACATTATTTGAATACTAACCGATGTTCTACTGGTGAGGGAAAACATCGTGATGAAACCTGCAAATTCAGGCAACTGAATTTCTAACCATGATCCAATCTGGTCAGGTTCCTGGTAGCAGGGTCACGGAGGTCATATGGTAGTCGCTCCACTGTAATTACTTGATCGCCAAAACCTGGATTATGGTCAAGGCGGCTTTTGAGATCTCCGGGGAAAGCCTATGCCCAGCAATGGGCTTTAGGCTGATATGATGGTGATGAATTACCGATGCCCATCGGGTGAGCTCTCTTTTACATAAATTATTAATAAATAAATAAATAAATATTCGTGAACAAATTCACACAGCGCCATCTAGCCCCAAACTAAGCCAAGCTTGTACTATGGGTGCTAGATTACTGATATACTACTTACATACTTTTTTAAACACATACTTATTATACATAAAACTCCCAGACCTGTAACAGACATTTAATGTCATCATTTCAATCTCTGTCGTCAGACACCATACGTTGTCATTGATACAGAAGGCAGATTTCTTCCGTACCACTGCCAGCCGAGTCCGTTCTCACGTGCAATTTTCTCTCTGTCTGTCGTACACACCACAGGAGTCATGTCGTCAAACAACATACGTTGTACAACATACAACGTTGTACACAACGTCGTCGTACAACATACAGAAGGCAGATTTCTTCCGTACCACTGCCAGCCGAGTCCGTTGTCACGTGTGATTTTCTCTCTGTCTGTCGTACACACCACAGGAGGCCGTACAATTTGATAGTCTTGTAAACAGTGCGTAAACAATATAAGAAACTAATCGTAACTTTTAGTTGGGCAAACGGGCTCAAATCAGCCATTGCCGCTTTGGGCCCAACTTTTGATTGGGCTAGTCGCAGCCGTGGCTCTTCCGCCCGTACGGTGATCATTGGAATCGTTGTACTTTTGTTTGTTTGTTTATCGGTGTTCACTGTGCGTGAAAGAAACGAGATTCGGTAAACTCAATTACACTTGTAAGTTAATAGGGCTAAGTTTCCGATTGGGCTCCGCGGTACCAGGCCTGAGGTGCGTGGCCGAATCTACCGGATTCACAGTTTTTTAATCTGAGAGTATCGGATCATGTTTATGGTCGTTACTGTGTACTTAAAAGGTATTGATCATAATATGACTGACTTTATAGTTGGTTTAAATATAATAAGAATTATTGAGTTTATTATTTACGGGTCCTTCGTGCGTCGGTGGCCAAGCGGTTAGAGTATACGACCCGTAAGCCAGAGGTCCCGGGTTCGAATCCCGCTCCGGCCATGTACCAATGACTGTTTTCTGAGTTTTGTACATTAGTTTAATACTAACCGATGCTCTTACGGTGAGGGAAAACATCGTGATGAAACCTGCACATTCAGGCGACTGGATGTGTAACCATAATCCAATCTGGTCAGGTACCCCTGGTAGCAGGGTCATGGAGGTCAGATGGCAGTCGCTTCTCTGTAATTACCTGCCAAATCCTGGATCATGGTCAAGGCGGAGCCCGGGCCCTCATGCGCGAGAGCACAACCGGGACATTAACGCCAAGATTTATGTATGATGTCTACTATAAAATCAAACGTACGAAGTAAATACAGCGCCAACATTCCGCTTCGTCGCTAACCCTACAAATCCTTCCGCCAATAAATACAACGTACGCGGCAAACCAGCTAAGAAATGTTCATTAAACGGTGATGATTTCCGCGTCTACGGCCCCAAATCGATTTATTTCGGCCAACATTGTCCTTAGGTCCAATTGGGGGCCCCTCATTGAAATCCCTGTAGCAAAGGTTCGGTTTATGTCCAATCGGCAATAGGGCGGCGTCGCGACGGTTCGAGGTGATCGGAAGCTGTAAAAATCTTTACGACGTATAAAACTACGCGGCGTAGGGTTAAGTATGATTAGGTTACGCCATTGGTATTTGACAAACGTGTGCTTGGAGTGACGACGCATTCTCGGTAGCCCAAAACCCAGTCTCATTCAATACTTCTACTTCTAATCCTTCCTCCTTATGGCACTGGTACCGAAGTAACGATAGCATTGTCTCTGATGTTTGTTGTCTCGTGTTTACTGTAAAATGTATTGGTAATTTTTTCGCATTCCCAGGTGCCACCCGGAAATCGTCCAAGACCCATGTCTTCAGGATCAGCACCCCCTGAAAAGAAAACTCCATACGTCGCATCATAGGAAAAAAAAAGTGAAGTTGTGACGATGACAAATGTATCCGCTAACTTTGCCGGCACACGGGACAGGTTCTCAGTTGAAAATAAAACAAGGTGGCCAACAAAATAATTTATGAGAGTGCCAACTTTCGGAATGTTATTCCCGTGTTGTGGTCCCGTATAAATCACCACCTACTGCCGCCATTATCGTGTCAATGTTCATTACAGCGCAGCCCGGGTGCCGCAGGTCACAAGGTGGGAATCACTTTATATTTAACCTAACTTTCGCAATATTTTCTTTACTAGTCCGCGTAAAATTCGGAAGCGGTCGCTATCCCGTGACTGTACTCGTATATTTCCCCGAAATCATAGACATAGACATAGACCATATACATTATACCATAATGTTTTTATCTGGCAAATCAAATAGGTATAATAAAGCGTGAACGACTGCTTCCAATTAAATAGATAGTATTTTCTTTTGTTAACAACAGTTATTACGACTTAATTGCAGTTTATATTAAATGTATAGGTAATTAACGCAAAATCATGTTCTTTACAAGAAACCGTCGTCTCTTTACGTAAAGTTTATCGTAGCACCCTCGCCACGATAAACTTTATTTCGGCGATCACTTGCAGGTATCTGCTTGTGAAAAAAAAAAGTTTATTTTCGAGTCCTGTTTGTGGTGCTCTAGTAGGCGCCAAGTCTCGCTACCATATAAAAGGGTAGGTCTAAGATAGCCTTATAGACAGCTTTTAGAGCTGTCATAAGGCTATCTTATGGCACACCCTCATGGATGCCACGGATATTCGGTCTTCGGTCTTCATCACAACCGGTTGTGGTAATTACATCTTCGCCTACGCGGACGGGCAGGGCATCTTTACCTACTGCTCCAGAACCTAAACTTTATAGCTAAATTAAATATTGGCCTCAGAATGGCTAGCCCAACAAAAGATGATGTTATTCAATACCTATTTATGTGTAAGTGGCAAATAATAGATTTTGGTTTACCCTGGTTTTGGGTAGGTTTTGCCACAACAACAATGAACAAGCCTGTGTTGTATACTTTTCTGGTGTACCTACGTATTAGTCTACGGAAAACAATGGGGGGTCACTTTGATTCAAGTTCACCTATCGTGTCTGTAACGTCGACTAGTGCTTTGTTACCGTAAGTATTTTTATACGCAAGGGTCATTTGAATGACGCTCAGATAACAAAATTGATATGATGTACTTAGACGGCGCGTGTTCTAAGAAAGCATCGTCTTTGTTGGAGCTTAATCCACCTTTGTTTATGGCCTTTGTATTCCCACAATATTGAATTTTATCTAGTCACTTAATATTGCATGTGGTAGCACAAAGGCTGTCTGACAAAAAATATTACTTTTAATTCCCTTTTTTATTGCCTAGGGATAGCCTAGCATAAGGATGGACAGTCCACCTGATGGAAAGCGGCCACCGTCATCCAGGACATCTGCAACCTAAGAGGAGACTTGTCCATTGAAGAACCCCTTGTAAGTGCGGAGGAAAGACTTCGGGAGCTTTTACGGTAGCGGTAAAAAGGCTCGCGATACCCGAACGTTAGTTGGATGCTTAGCATCTAGATGGTGTTGGTGAAATCATCATCATCGTAGAGTACGGTGGCAGAAAAGGGACGGTGGCATCATGTTAAACAGTTCTTCAGTACAGTCCGGCGAGAGAGCCAACGTCTATCCGTAGGCCTAACGGATCCGTAGTCCGGCGTTGGATGGTTTTGGGGGTGCACCAGCCTAAAGGTGAGGGCAGCACTCCATTTTGCGACGAACATGTGCTTTGTACAACAAAAGTCGATGCCCCGGTGCGAAGCGCTTTCAGGCTTTATTAAGTACCCCAAGTATTTACAGCCAGGTTGGCTTTGTCCTCCAAAAAATCCCTAAATTGGATTTCATTCGATATGTCGACGAAAAGGATACTCGTTACTCAGGGAATCTTCTGGAACTGTGGCACTACATCAAATGGGTTATTTTCCTGGGGGAACCAGGGCGTCTCGCGGAATGTATTGGCGCCTCGGAGTGCACCAGGTAGTGGCCAGATGAACCCAAGGGCACACTGACGGTCTCTTGGTAGCCCCCTGGATGTGAAGTTAGCAGTAGATCCAATAAAGAAGGTACACTATTTTCAATGTCGGGTATCCTCAATATACCTTTTAAGCAAAACAAATATTAACACAGCCGCCGTAGCTTTCCATTCCCTACGCTCCATTTGTCAAAGGTAAAATCAATATTAATGCAATGCCAGTTATTACCACGAGTCGTTGATTGGATCATCGCGTTCAATTTGAGACCGAGGTACATAATTTTCACTATTTTAAACTACAGATGCGCACTAAGTGCGCAATAATAAATTGTGCTATTAGGCAGATATATCGTTTGCCGTGTTCGTGACATCCGAGCAGCGCAGAAAGAACGCAAGATATAAAGCGGCCCACATAAATCCACTCAACTTTCCTGATATTGGTTAGAAAAAAAACGGTACCCCTAATGTATTCGTCGAGTAATTTGGGACCTAAAATTTGGATTAGCCGGTTCTCGGTGTAATGGTTGTATCATTACACCAACGGGGAAATAGAATTATGCAATATTTATTGTCAAGTCTGGCTGTGGACAGCTTAAGGCGTCCGGCCGGTTCATGGACGTGGTAAGTACATCGGTTTCGTTGAGACTGACCTTTATTCAGTTTGGAGGCACCCAATAAAGGCTCTGTCTAGTAACCGCACAGTATAAACAGTCGCGCGCCCATGGACGTACGACGGACGTCGCCTGACCAATAGGAGGCCTCAAAACCGTCCGTCGCACGACCGTGGTTGACGAACGGTTGTCAATTAGAGCAGCTGTTTATACTGTGCGGTTACTGGACAGATATCCTTTAATTACATTACGACAACTCCTGATGGTGTCAATGTGGCGCCCCCCCATACACAAACTTTCAGTGGCGGATTTTGATGCTTGTAATAAAAGTAACATGTTACAAACAATGCATGAGCAAGCATAGCTCGAAATTTTGGACACTTATCGTCCAAGCCTTCTTTAACCACTTGGACGGCACTCCATACCACCACAGGTCAACTTGGCAGGCGTACCTCGCCGCCATCCCCCTGTTCACTGACATATTCCGTAAACCCCATTGAGATATCACCGCGGCCGTGATTGGGCGGCGTCGACTCCATTTAATTCGGCAGGAATTACGGCTGCCTAGTACAACAATAAAATGCTTGTGACGCGATGTGAAATTAAAAAGTTTGAACCGGAGGGGGACGTGATTAAATTTTTTGCGTGGAACACTGTTTCGCAATGTACGGTCGAGCGGTGGAAAGTTAAATTATCGGCGTGTTTTTTAATTAGCGGGCTCCCCGTGCTCGCTGGTAGGAACTGGTTAAAACTGCATCCGTGAGGGTTAAATAACGCTCAACTACTAATGTTATTATCTAGCAACAGCTAGAAATGGCCCACTTGTGCAGGAGCCTACTCCATATCAATTGGGAATCTCTTCACTGTTGGCGATGACGGCTTCTGGCATAATTCTCATTCACTTCTCTAGTTCTAAAGGTACGGATGCACGTATTTCAAAGGATCAACCTCTATGGGGTGCGCTAAACTCTTATTTTGTGGCCCCTCGCTCTCTGTCGGCAGACGCTTTTTCTCAGGACCCTTTTTGAAATTAATATTAAATAATAAGGCCAATGAAATCACTAAGCTGTCTAAAATCAGGTTCTAAATCTTATCGTCATCAAATGGCTTATTAGGCACATGCCTTGAAATATATTTGGGGAGACTCCGCACGAGCCACGGTCCGCGAGACTAGAGTCGTGCTCTCACGAGCAGCCTTGGCTTAGGCGGAACACCCAGTCTCACAAGTTGTAACAAGACACGGTGATGACAATACATTTTCAACACCACTTGTTACTACACACGTTTCTGTTCATCCGCTCTTGCTGGCGTTGTGAACCGTGTGTACAATGAGCAATCAACTATCCTATTACATAGTAGGAAATAAGTCACTTGCGCATCTGTCTGTATGCATTTCTGGTAACTCCGCAAGTCCGCGCTAACGCAACGGATTACTTCCGGAAGGTTCAGGTTAAGGTTACATGCATATTATACAAATTATGTATGTATCATCATTACAGCCCGTAACAGTCCACTGCAGGACTTTGGGCCTCTCCCACGAAAGGGGAGGGTATTGCCATAATCTCCACGCTCGGCAGGCGGGTTGGAGATCGCAGTGTTTAAATATAACAATGGAAAATGCTGCTGCCCATTTTCCAGACTACGGAGACTCTTGATCTTTTGCCTCGACAACATTAGTCGCCTTGTATGACACCCATAAGTGTAAAGGGTTGATGCTATTCTACTCAGCCGGACACCACACGGCCATGTATGTATGTATGTAAACTCTTTATTGCAATACAGTAGGTACATTTAAAAGAAAACACTTACAAAGCAAAGGCGAGCTTATCCCACAACGGGATCTCTTCCAGCTAACCTCAGACAAGCCGAAAGGAGCTTTAGCGAGCGGCCGAGGCAATAAGATTACCTTGCTTTTAAAAATAACCAGACTTAATTAAATATATTAAAAGATATCAGTAAGTGAGTACATAAATACATAAGTAATCTATAAATATACATTTTTTTTTTTTATGTCATACGGTAGGCAAACAGGCAAGCGGGCCACCTGATGGAAAGTGGTCACCACTGCCTATAGACATTAGCAACACCAAGAGTATCGCTAATGCGTTGCCCACCTCTATAACACGTTGCTCTGGCAGCAAAAAGCAAATGCCACTCCACTGCCAAAGCCACGGTTCCCCAAATCCCCACCCCATGGAGCACTGGAAACCTTGAAAACTGGAAACATACCCATAAACATAAGTTAATATGATAAATATATACATATAATATAAATATATAATGTATATATAACACAAAAATATATACATATTAAGAGGCTCTATCATCAAACTCTGAGGAAATGCTTCTTCAGAAGTTCCCTGAAGGAAACAGGTGAGCGTGCGTCCAGTATCTCTTCAGGTAACGAGTTCCACAGCTGAGCTGCATACATTCTGAAACACTTCCCATACCCAGCTGAATGATATGAGGGAAGCTACAGCTGTCGCTCCCTGCGGGGGCGCAGACGGGGGTTAGCAGATGGCCGAAAACTAAACCACCCGCGCAATTACTCAGGCGCGGATTGACTAGTACATGGTACAAAAGTCCTAGGATGTGACAGTCTCTACGTCGTCGAATGGGGAGCCAGTTCAACTTCGCTCTGAATTCGGATACGTGATCAAACTTCCGCAATCCAAAAATATAACGAATGCAAAGATTCTTTAATCGCTCCAAACAGGACAACAGCTCCTCCGTCGGGTCCAAATAGGCAACATCACCATAATCCAGCAGCGGGAGAATGAGGGAGGTCACGAGTAGCACTTTAGTGTCATGAGGTAAGAAATTTTGCAACCTCTTGAGAGAATGGAAAATTCTCTCAAGAGGTTGGGAGGAGGTCAAGAGTAGTTTCTCAAGAGGTTGCAAATTCTTTAAATAATGATTAAAACTGCATCAAAATCCACTGCGTAGTTTAGGCGGAAATACAAATAGACAGACAGACAGACGCGGAAATTATGCGACTTTATTTTATACTATGTACGGTAATGGATAGGGATAAGGTGGATTTAACAGATTTTGACAGGGGGGTATATCTATTGTACGTTTCTCGAGAGACAATAGTGTAACACCAACCTGCAAGTCCGTGGTCCTTAATAAGGAGGTAACTTTTTAGGTACCTATACTTATTTTTAGAACAAGATTAGAATAGATTTTTGACCACCTAAATGGATTCGAAAGCTGATACCTAACCTTCACAGCAGACGATTTTACTTATTACACGAGGCCGTTGCAATATGCGGTACTTATTTTCTTCTCAATGTTTTGCGTCCACCCCCAACAGCTCCAACATATTACAGAGATACATCAAAGCAAGGTAACAAACGAGGGTACAATCAATTTATGATGTCGTGCCCGCGGAATCGCTCCACGCGGCTCACCTTGAAATCATTCCCTCTTGTTTACATTAAAGGGCGCTCTGAGCCATGGAATTGTGGGTGTGTACGAATAAATTTGATTACAAGAACATTGCTCGCGACGAAAATGTAAATTTTTACGCCACGTTACAGTTCGGGCGTTGTAACTTATGCCGCTTTTGATTGAATTCTGTTTACGCCACTCGTTTCCAGCCTTTGACGGGTACTGCGCAATGCGTAGTAAGTACGCAGCGGACGTCTATGTTCATTTTGATTCCTACAGAAGCACTTACTGTTCCATGAAACATGATTAGGTAGTGGGACTCTGCCGAGCCTGAGGACTCTGATTGGGTGAGTACCTCAACTGATTCATTATAGATTGGGTGGGTAGTGAGGACTCATGAGGTGGCGCCAAGCAACAATGCTTGCATTGTTGTGTTCCTGTTAGAATTTTAAGGATAAGGTAGCCAGCGTTATAAGCATAAAGCATTTCATCATATACTGATTGATGCGAGATCCATTCCTGGTGCTGGACAAGGTTTCCCCAAATCCTTCCACTGTCCTCCACTAACGAGGAGACTCAAATCCAGCTTTAAAATTGGATATACAAGGATTGTGATTAGGAATATGATTTAAACGGAGCGGCGGATGAGGAGTGTTTGTCTCTATGATGGTCTTCGTCATAGTTGAGTGCAGGCATCTTGAGATAGTCTATGATGTTTGTTTGTTGTTCTGAAACAGTTCGCGACCAATTTGATTCTAAGGTGTGAGGATGAACTTCGTGTGATGGTGCGATGATAGAACGTGGTGATGGGCATCACGTCAAATAGTACCTCAGAACAGACACCGTTCTACAGGTTATAAATGTAGTAATAAGCAAATAAAAAAAATCACAACAATCACAAATCATCGTGGCGTTAATGTCCCGGTTGTGCTCTCGTGCCTAGACGAGATTGGCCTGGGGTGCGGGTTGACCATGATCTAGAATTTGGCAGCACAGGTAATACGGAATGAATAGTATCAGTAAAGTGTAATAAGCAAATATTCCATACAAATTGTTTATATAGAAGTTGGGATAACTGCATTTATAACTTTCTAAATATGTTTGCAGTACTCAAGCACCTATCTAAAACCCCTATTAAGAAAGACAACTACCGAACCCTAAACTGCCCTTAGCCGGACCGGACATGATCAGTTTTTTTTTTCAGAATTATATGTATGAAGTTATCTCTACTAAGTCTCAAGCTTCATTCATATAAAATGGAATTGAATATATAGTAATAGGTATCAAGAAGACATATATTTATCAAACATAATTATTATCAATATATTTTTACAAGGACTCTTTCGAGCGAATATGAAGCATAAAAACCAAATAATAAAAAATTTATAACAACTTCAAAATTTACTGCACACGTCGTTTTCTCCTTAACCTGGGCTGACGATGACGACGTCTTTTGAGCGCACAATCAACATCATGATAATCCAAAATTTTAGGTACAAGTTTTTTAGAGTCAGCCTCTTCCTCAATGGTTCTTTTAATGTAACCAACGGATTGATCATTCGGTTCAATCTTCAAGGAATCTACATTCCTTAAACCGCGTCTGTAGAATTTTCTAGATACACCTGGACTCTCTGGATACCTTATATCTAGAGCTTTTAAAGAAACATTGACCCTTGGCTTTGCTGGATGTGTAAAATGGATGTCGGTATCAGAATAGTTTTCAGTATTCAGATTTCGTTGCGTAGACGAGGGTTTCACTTCATTGGATAAAGTGGCATTATCAGCAACGCATTTTCGATCTGGAGCATTGGTACTTGATTTCATAGAAGTATAAATTTCATTTATCGGTGAGCCAC
This sequence comes from Blastobasis lacticolella, assembly GCA_905147135.1. Classification (NCBI taxonomy): domain Eukaryota; kingdom Metazoa; phylum Arthropoda; class Insecta; order Lepidoptera; family Blastobasidae; genus Blastobasis; species Blastobasis lacticolella. Next base: position 27,637,747 of record LR990039.1, read on the forward strand.
TAATATTTGCGCGTAGTTCAGACGGGGCATTAATTTCGTTGGATGGAATGCCATTATCAGGCAGTGCGTGGTTACTTGACTGCATAGTAGCAGTATTAATTTCATTGCACGGTGAGCTACTAACAATAGTTGTAGTAGCAGCAGCTGATATTTCAGAAGGTCTATGAGCTTTGTTGGATTTAAACATTTTTATTATATTATTTACAAATTTGGCAGCAAAATTCATCGTCGATGACCTTTTCTTCGTAGTACTACCCGATTCACTTTCTGACACCGTGTCATCTACTTCTTTAGATTTACTATTTCCAGAAGTCTTTTGCTCTGAATCAAAACACGCAATCTGTTCATTTTTTTCATTGAATATCTTGTCAATATGGTCTTGCATTTGTTGCTCATTATTTAGGTTTTTTACATCTCCATAATACATCGAATCTTGTTGAGATAAATTATTATTGTTTCTGTACCGATTTTGCCGATACACTGCATTTGAATCAAAAACAGGAGTTTTACTTTTGATATGATTGCTATGAGAAATTCTTTCAAACGTAATCATCGGTACAACTTGTTCTCTGTATGTCTCGGTTAATGGATATACAGTAGAAACGTTTTCTTCCGCTTTTGGTGTTGGCGGCCACTCTTGTAATTTTAAGAAACCGCTTTTCATTTTATCGTTGGTTGAAAAACACTCCGAATTGTGCTCTTCTTTTTTGTCATGAGGGATTTCATTTTTGGAACGGTGTTGGTTACTAAAGACGTTGTTAAAACTAAAATTATCCCATGTATTACTTTTGCTGTCGGTTTTGTTTTTGGAATTTTGATTTTCATAATTTGTGTTATAATGGTGGCTTGAAGCACTGTTTGCCTCGACGAAGAATTTGCCTCTACGTGATTTTTTACGATGAGAGTGATTCAATGGATGTGTTCTGTAAGAATATTCACGAATGTTATCGTAATGTTGATTTTCATTGGCATTGGGTGTATTTGGTTGGTTTCCCGTTGATTGAGAGAAATTCAATGGGTGTGTTTTAAAAGAATATTTATGAAGATTTTGGTTATTTTGATTTATTTTAATGTTAGGCATTGGCTTGGCTTGGCATTGCATCGATTGAGAGTAGGAATATTCATTAAAGTTTTGGTAATTTTGATTTTGGTTTTCCATGGATTGAGATTGATTCAATGGATGGGTTTTATAATAATGTAATTTATTGTTTTGGTAGTTTGGATTCGCATTGGTATTAGGTATATTAGGTTGGTATTCCATTGACTGAGAGTGATTCAATTGTTGTGTTTGATAAGAATACATGTTATTATTTGGGTAATTAAGATTTTGGTTAATATCGGGTATATTAGGTTGGTATTCCATTGATTGTGAGTGATTCAACGGGTGAGTTCTAAAAGAATATTCTTGGTTGTTTTGGTAATTTTGATTCATATTGGTCGCATTAGGTTGGCATTGGTTGTTCCAATTATTTGTGTTGGTTTTATTGGTTAACAATGCATTAGCATTTTTAAAAGAAAACTGTACATTTTTGTCTACGTCTACTTGTTTGCTTGAGCCGAATGATGTGCATAAGTTACTTATTTGATCATATGGATTGTACTCATACTGATTTAATTTGCGACTTTCTGTATTTAAGTTACAAATTTTCTCTTGACCATTGCGCCAGATACATGCTGGACAGTTACATGTATGCTTATTCTGATTACAATTGCCATACAAATTACTGATATTATACATAGAACTATTTGATGGTTGTTGATTCGGAACGTTTTGGCCATATCCTAAATAATTTTGATTTGATACGTTGTTCTGAAAACTACTAATATTATACATAGAACTATTTGATGGTTGTTGATTGCGAACGTTTTGACCATATGCTAAATCATTTTCATTTAATACGTTGTTCTGAAAATTATTTGGAGCAATTGGATATTGAGATTGGTTACATAAGTTATCGTTCGGGAGAGCAATTGTTTCAGTGAAATTTTGTGGCATTTCTTCATTTGTAATTGTTGTATAATGTTGGGTATTACATTTCTCCACACTATTTTGATCATACTCGTTTTGCAAATTCTCTTTACTTGTTTGTTTGTTGGCATCTTGATCTTCATAAGTAGGATATTTCAAAGGATCACGAGGCTGGTTGTTTTCGTTAGCACTTAAATCATAACTTTCGTTTAATTTTATCTCATCTACATGTTTGTCACTGGGATATGTAGGACAATTCGCGTAGTGGGAAACGGGTATTTGATAAGAAGGGCGGTATGTATAGTCTTCTGAACATTGCTGGTACAGCTCTTTAGCAGGACCATGGTTATCTTGACGTGGTGCCCGGTCAGTGAAGTATTGGTCTCCGTATTTGAAATTACGACCCCAGTAAATTTTCGACGGATCTGTTGGTGTGGGACAACTGGTTGGACCCAGCTTGGAGTCAAACTCACGTTTCCATATCTCTCTCTCCGACAATCTTTCTGTACCGTGCATATAATTGTCATATTCTTTTCTCTCCGAAGGCGTTAGGACATCACTAGACGCTGTGCTGCTCGGAACCCGACGCCCTATATTCCAAAAATGAAACATACTTGTACCATTTTTGCTTATCTTGACAGGTGCACTAGACGCAATTTTATTCGCAAAAGACATGCTTTATCAAAGTGTAAATCTTTCAAAAATTTAGCGAACAAAGTTTTTCTTAAAATTAATTGCATTTCTGTTATCAAAATTAGAATTCATAGTCCGCTCGTAGGTATTTTTCTATTTTTTTACTCATAGGTGATTTTAAAATTTCATTGTAACAATGCTGTCAATCTAAATATTTAATATACAAATAAGTCAGTTGAGAATGACTTTTTTTGTGCTTGTCATTCTCCGTCATAGATTTTACTCTGTTTGAGTTTGAATACATTGCAAGAGTTTTTATTTGAAAACTCACAACGAAAACACTCTGGAGAAATATTTTAATGAATCTGGGTTTGCAAGCGTTCCTAATTAATTTTTTGTATCCCGATAAAACTTTGGTAGGGATATGAATGGATTTACTCTCGAATTATTGTAAGGGCAAGGAAATTTGACTGAGGTGCGTCGTGTGGCGTAGGGCGTACGGGCGCCAGGGGCAGCCGGTGCTCGCAGCGCCTGCTGTCCCTTACAACGAGGGCGCGACGCCATTTTAATACGTTCACTGTCCTCTAAACCCGTTCCGTGGTGATAAATCGTCGGTAATTTATCACAGGCGTTACACTGTTGCGCGCAATGTCCCGACACTTTCAGAATTCATTGCGTGTGAATTGGGACGAACGATACACCCTCGAGTCGGCTTGAGCGCGATTTTTCTTCGAAGTGTGCTCGTAGCTACTCACAAACGCGAAGCGACTATGCCAGTCCAGCCTCTAGACAGCCCAATCTGTCTGGCCTAAATTCTTGTCAATATTTGATTGTACAAAAACCTCCTTACAACTGCACCGGAATATAATTCTAATGGTAGTAATGCGTATATCTATGTTATTGTTTGTAATACTAAATAAAGAACTCTAGACTATCGATGAACGCGTCTCCTGCAAGGTACTATAGCACATAGTACTGGCTAGGTGTATACTTACAATACAACTGTAACAGGTCCAATACTGTCCATGTAGATGTTTTGAATTTTTTTATAGGAGAGTACTCTAGGGGGTAAGCGATACAGAAGCCGAAAAAGTTGGTTTTTAAATTTTTGTCTCTCTGTATCTTCGCCGCGCATCACTCTGAAACTACTGACTGAATTCAAATAAAACTTGGTATGATTCGAGTTCATACTATGAGGTAGGACATGGGACACTTTTTATCTCAAAAATCATCATAGTTCCGTTGGGAGAAGGACTTATATAAGTCAAAATGTGTACTTAGTTGTAATTCATTAACATGTAGTGCGATTTCACTCATTCTTTTATTGTAAAAAAGAAAGCAGTTTAAAGATTATCTCGTAAATATTTCAAGGTAATCGATGGTGTAGTTTTATTAGATTAGATTATTAGGTCCAAATCACTTACAACCTGTACTGAACAGGAACCTTTGAACGTACGCTCAGTACACTTTATTAATAAAATAATAATCTTGGCGTTAATGTCACAGTTGTGTTACCGCGCATGAGGACCCGGGGTCCGCATTGACCATGATTCAGAATTTAGCAGATCACATAATTTCAGTAGAGCGACTGCCATCTGACCTTCGCACGAGGACCCGGGGTCCGCATTAACCGTGATTCAGGATTTGGCAGATCACATAATTTCAGTAGAGCGACTGCCATCTGACCTCCGTGACCATGCTACCAGGGGAACCAGACCAGATAACACATTCAGTCGCCTGAAGTGCAGGTTTCATCACGATGTTTTCCTTCACCTTTCCTTCAAGAGCACACTAAAAAGAATAGTACATTGCCGCAGTGGGATTCAAACCCGGTAGCTCTCTCTTAAGTGTTGGATACCTTAACCACTTGGCCGCCAACGCTGCTTCTAGTGTGCACTTTATTGTATAGATTTAAAATGGATAAAAGTCAGACCACTCCATAAAATTCAAATTACAGCCATTAATATTTTTTTTTTATTATAAGCTTATTGCAAATAAAATTTTTCAATAAAAATCATAGTTCTTCTATTCTAAACTAACTCGCCAACGGGACAGGAATGAAGTGCGAGGAGAATCCAAGACGTTCACTTTCGCTTAGATAACACTCTAAATCTAAAACCGGGAACGTCTCCGCTATCTTTACTTTCTTTGTCCAAACTACCTGTATTTACCCGAGTGCGACAGAAGGAGGGTTATGTTTTTCGAGCGTATGTATGTATACATATTTCTTTGTTAACGGATATATTTCGGAGACTGCAATGAAACTGCTTAATCAAATGGATTGATCGATGTACAACACAAACGCAATTCTACCTATTCGCGATTCTACACAATATGGATTCCGCACAACTGACATTCAACACATTATTTATTCCACACAGTCTTCAATTATACACAAACGCGTTTCTTCCTGTTCGCGATTCTACACAATATTAATTCCACACAACTTCAACAGATTCGCTATTCCACATATTCGTCAACGCTGGGAACCCGGGACTGGCTGACTTAAACCTGGACCTGGAAAGTTTAGTGGAACCAGTAAAGGTTTACCAAGGTCAACCCTACTTAACAAACCTGGTCCAATGGTTTGTTGGTTGACTGGGGTTGATCTTGGTCAACCTTAGGTCGACTAAACTTAGGTCCTGGTCTAGTTGTAAGATTGGGTATACAACTAGTCTCAGGGTGCCCAGCGATGACCAGGTTGGTTGACCAGGTTGGTTGACCAGACTTTACCTTGGTCAAAATTTAATAGGTCCACTAAACTTAGGCCCTGGTCTAGTTCTAAGCTTGGCTTACAATACAACCAGTCTCAGGGTGCCCAGAGTTGAACAGGTTGGTTGACCAGAGTTGACCTTGGTCAACCTTTACTAGGTCCACTAAACTTAGGCCCTGGTCAAGTTCTACGCTTTGTTACAATACAACCATTCTCAGGGTGCCCAGCGTTGACGAATGTGTAAATGGCAGTCCAGGGTCCTCAGCGTTGACCAGGTGAGTTGGATCAGAGTTATTATGAGACTTCTATGAACAACGCGTTCTAGTTTGGTCTGTTAGTGTAATTTAACAATACACTAATGGGCCCCCTGCCCTTAAAAGCATGGGTGGCCTAGTGGTTATAGTATCCGACTCATAAGCGAAAGGGGCCGGGTTTGAATCCCACTGGTGCCATGTACCAATGACTCTTTTCTGAGTTATGTCCATTAGTTGAATACTAACCGATGCCCTTAGGGTGAGAGGTGACCGAATGTGTAGGTAACCATGATTCAATTTGTTCAGGTTCCTGTGATAGCAGGTCAGATGGCAGTCGCTCCACTGTAATTACTTGATCTGCCAATCCTGGATCATGGTCAATGCAGACAACGGGCCCTCATGAGCAACATGACAACCGGCACATTAACGCCAATATGATGAGATGATTTAAAATATGTAACGAATATGTGGAATAGCAAATCTGTTGAAGTTGTGTGGAATTAATATTGTGTAGAATCGCGAACAGGAAGAAACGCGTTTGTGTATAATTGAAGACTGTGTGGAATAAATAATGTGTTGAATGTCAGTTGTGCGGAATCCATATTGTGTAGAATCGCGAATAGGTAGAATTGCGTTTGTGTTGTACATCGATCAATCCAATCAATGGAACCACCCACCTTCGTTCCACCACCAAAAGAGGAGAGCTTCGGCGAAAAGATACTGTTATAAAAAAAAATATCTTAGGTTGTGCTCTCATTCTCATTCTCATTTAGTCGCCTGAATGTGCAGGTTTCATCACATTGTTTTCCCTCACCGTAAGGACATCGGTAACTATTCAACTAATGTACGTAACTCAGAAAAGAGTTATTGGTACATGGCCGCAGCGGGATTCGAACCCGGTACCTCTCGCTTACGAGTCGGATACCTTTACCACTCGCCCACCGAGGCTCTCAAATTGCGAAATAAAATTCTGTTGTACAGACGACATTATAAAGACTACTCGCTGATACCACTTTGCTTTAAAATTTTTTGTGCGAACCGCGTTGTAAGTTTAAAACCAAACTAGCTTCTTTTTTATAAGAGTACCTCACCAATTCACAGTGTTGCTTAATTGTGTCTGTTGTATACTCTAATAATTTGTCCTCCCATATATCTATAGTCTATGATGGAGCTCTATCTTGTTGTTGGAAATCATCTGTTTGGAAATAAAAACGTGTTTTACCAATTAATTAATTTGGTCTTATTTGGGTGTATTAATTCATAACATAATGTACCACAGGTTCGAAAGACCACATGACAGTTATGTGGTTTGTGGAAAGTGAACCTGTTAATATGAGATGTATCAAACATCCTACGATCCTAGTCCACGCGAACGAAATCGCGGGCACAGCTAGTTCAGAATAAGTGTGTAATCAAACCATAGAATCAACATGGCATGGCACTCTGGCGTTTTCCTTTAAGTTACAATTATGTATTTATGAATGTTATTAATGAATGTTGTTATTGTTATTAGAAGCTCTTATTTTATTATCCATCTTACACACTTGTATGTTGCCACATTCAATTTGTAAAGTTTGTAGAATTCTTCTCTAATTCCGACACGATTGCTTTACATCTTTTAACACGAGTACAAATTTTGTACAATATAAAACCAACTTACCCTTTAACCGCCACGCTTAGAATCAGTTGGCGTGCCCTCAGCGCCACGCACAGTAAAACGAAAAATAAATACCTACAACAAATAGTGATGTTCAATAGTATATCGATATGGGTAATTCCCCTTCAAACGCTTACAATTTCATCTAAATATCGTAACAGACAGTAGATAGAAAACGTTACATTGTAATTTTATTTCTAATATTAGCAGGTATTTTGGTAACACAATGAAACAAAAAGCGTTTACAGATATTGAAAGATTTATTGATTTCCGCACAATAAAATTGGTCATGAAAAGAATTTTGTTATTTTTATTTTTCAATGCAGTCCTATAGAGCATTCTTTATCTAAATGCAATAGTTAACAAACAACATTGGTCAGTTTTTTAACAAACATGATTATACTTATTTCAACAATATTAATATCAGTTTACCGAATCGAACCTTGACAGATTCTAATGATATTTAACTACAGATCACCTTCCAGAATACGTATTAATTCTTCAGCTGTAATCATGTTTAATCACATTAATCGATAACACGAACATAATAATAACACGCATAAGCACAACACCAATGGAAAAATCCAGAAGGCGGCACTCGTTTATGACGTCAGAAGCGGTCGTCTTTTTCCGTCCGTGGCGCTGGGTGTACTAGCAACATTAGTTTCTAAACATGCAGACTAGGGATGGGAATTGTCGATTCAGTCACTGACATTTTTAAGCTTTATTTATTATAAATAAAACAAAATAAACACATTTATTTATAGAAATAAATGTGTTTACTATATTAACACATTTATTTCTAACATTTGCTTTATTTGTTTTATAATAAATTAGTAAGTATAAACAGAAATAATTTAATTTATGTGGATTTTTCTACCAGTAAATCATTGCTTATGTCCCATCCTTATTGTCGGATTTTTCCGTCACTGGCGCTGGACACCAATACACTTTTCGAATAATACTATCAGTAATTTATTCAACTTTAGACATTATTTTTAAGTCTTCTAATTAAGAAACTAAAGTGTAAGCATTTGTATATGATTACTTCATCAACTATTTACCAAATTATGAACATAATTTTAATATAATACAGTGCTATCAAACAAAAAGGCAGATTAACCGAGTAGTGGTATTTGGTCGTAAATATCCGTCCTTGGCGAAATGAGCACGAAAATTTTTGTCGGATATATCCGACCTTGGCGGTTAAAGGGTTAATTAGAATTTAAATTATGAAATAAATACACATAGTAAAACAGTGTTTTAAACCTAGGTACCTACTCCGTTAAAAAAAAAAGCCCCCCCTCTCCCTCCCCAGTCTCCCTGCCAAATGTGCCCAAGATTCTAGCCGCGTTACCCCGTTGCACAGCCAGTGATATGTGCCGGCTCTAAAAGTGCTCAGACCTTTGGTCCAGACCCCTATGCCTCGTCCGGCGACCCAGTTCTCGGCACACTCATTCATGTACTTTATTGATAATATAAAAAGTAAACGCAAGCAAATGCAACAGTGTCGTAACCGCCTACCCCTAGAGGAAAAATAATTGTGTTTGAATATGTTGAAAAATATTTCTGAAAGGCAAAAATTACGCAGAAAAAACGTCAATATCGTACGTCGTTATGCAACACCTCGGATATGGTCGTTTGGTTTATGATATTGCTTTAGGTCAAAGAGTATTTAAAATATTGGTTTTCAGATACAACATCAATTGAGCTGGGGCATGGTTCTCTGAAATATCCGCCAAACAATGAAATCAATGTCGAGGGTGGCTGACTGCAAGCAATTCTGTTTCAAACGAACCAATTTTGAAATTCATTGGTCTATGTAGATCGATTTCAATCCGGCGATTGACACTGGGTTCGTGCCAAAACTATACAAGTTTTTACAGTGCGTCCGCAAACTGCTACGCTTCCTAAATAATCATCTTGGTGTTAACGTCACGGTTGTGATCAGATAATTACAGTGGAGCGACAGTGACTGCCATCTGATATTCAGTTGCCTGAATTTCCCTCACCGTAAGAGCATCGGTTAGCATTCAACTAATGTACATAACTATTCTAGTTCAAGGAAAAGAGTCATTGGTACATGACCAAAGTGGGGTTCGAACCCGGTACCTCTCGCTTACGAGTCGGAAATCTTAACCACTCGGCCACAGATGCTTCTGAAATTTTACACTTCCAAAATGCCTTTAAATAATTAGGTATACGAATCTAGCCATTGGATGACCTTTTCCTTTGCTCTTTATGTTGCGTACGTCTAAGTAACTAGCAGCTTTGCTTTTGTGTTTTGAGGGTCCGAGCAAACTAAATTTACTGCGTGTAAGAATCCAGTGATCCACGCAGACAATTTATTTATCGGCGTCAAGTGTGGTACGCTACGGGATATTGGAGCGCCCGGGTATTTAGGTTTACTGACCCGTATCAATTTTGTTGATGCCTGTCAGTTTGAATCGGGGCAGTTAAAGTAGTTCAAAATAAAGCGCTCTTTACCTATCAGAGTATGTGGAGGCTGAAGCAGAATCTCCAATTTAGATTCAAGAGAAGTGATTGGATAAGATAAGAAATATTGATCGGAGATAACAGTTGAGTGTATAAAATGAAAGAGTTTAAAAATATTAGTTATATGACAATAAGTTTTTCAATAGACAGGTACCAACATATACTATCCGAGTAAGTACTCAGTAAATGAATGAATAACTCAATACTAATCAATCAATATCAATCAAAATCAATAATAATAATTGATCAAATGAATCAATCTGTGGTATACATATTAAGTAGGTACTTTATCATCATCATTGTCTTGGCGTTATGTCCCGGTTGCGCCTTTCTACTATTCTTGGCCCACCTCGCTCGGTCTTCGGCATCCCTACTGGTGAGCTTATTGGCACGCATATCGTTCTTGACTACGTCAAGCCATCGCTTCTTGGGCCGGCCTCTCCTTCCCGTGTCCGGCGGGGGCGGCATGGCCAGACACTTGTTCCCCACATAACTTGCCGGTCTGCGCAAGACGTGACCATACCATCGAAGGCGGCACTCTTGCAGCTTATCTGCGATGTCACGGACACGATCCTTCCGTGAAACTCCACACATCCACCGCAGCATCTTCATTTCCGTGACGCGCAGTTCCTGCTTGTGTCGCTCTAATAGCGGCCAAGTCTCGCTACCGAAAAAGATAGCAGGTCTAATTATGGTCTTATAGACCTGTCCCTTTAACTTTATCGGCATTTTGGGGTCACAGATGACACCTGTTACCTTCCGCCATTTGGCCCAAGCAGCGGATATTCGGGCCTTGAAGTCGCCATCGATGTCCCCGGTTGAGCTAAGCACAGATCCCAAGTATCTGACCTGATCCGTACACTTGACTTCCTCATCACCGGGTACGGGTAGGGGATCTGCACTGTTGCAGGTCATGTACTCTGTCTTCCCCACATTTATTTTTAGATAAATAGGTACATTAATCTATACCTATTTAGAAGACGTGTCCTCTATAATATTGTTTTTATTTCCCCGTCAGTTCCCGGAACAAAAAAGAGGGATATTATGATGTAAGTTTGTAGTGAGTATCTGGATCTATGTAAGGCTGTATCCATGGCATCGTAGCTATCGAACGGATGGACAGATTTCTTTACTTGAAAACCGGTTTAATTGACATTTGTCTTAGCTTTGTTTCATTAAAATTGGCTCTGTAGTTTAGAAAATATTTGACTATATGTGGACTTGGCCGAATGTTTTTCTACATTTTTCTGTCAGTTAGATTTATAATTTTTTTTAGACTTAATTTCAGCCTCTCTGCCTAACACAACCCGTGCGGGTAGTAGGTTAACGTAGACACTTGAGAGATTCCATCAAACGCGAGTTATCTAACAATGGGTCCGGCCGAGTTCATTTCAGGTTCCCGGGAGTTTAAATCAAATGCGGTAATCCGGGAGTCTCGCTGAGTGTGCCGATGGAGACGCTTAAACTTTCGGGTTAGGCCTCCGCATCGGCATGGTAATGAGGCGGCCAGCCGTCCTGTGAATTTCATTAGGAAAAATACAGCGATGTAGGTAGGTGTAGATGGAGTCGTGCTGAGCGTAGAGAGGTATGTGATGTATGATAGTGTTAGGACAAAGGTTCTTGTGGGTTATTGGTAGATTTTTCTGGAAAAGAAAATAAATAATTTATTTTTGTTGCACGAGACACCTGGCCCGTTTTTCTAAACTGCTCCAGGCGAATCTACCCATACTTATAAAGTAGACATCTAAACCAGTTGTTGAGTGGGCGGGATATCCCTTAACTCACTATAGAATATAATATTCTAGCGAAAACGTATAACAAAATGAGCACTAATGAGAAATATCCTGATCGCAAACGACGAGGTTTCGCGTTGCGAGGGCTCCATACAAACTTCATTACATAATCGGCTGGATAGTAATTATATATTTAAATTAATAATTAACTTTTTGTACTTTTTTTTAATTTGCAGATCTTAATTGGCACATGCTTATTTTATAATGTATTTTTAAGATAAATTTTATGTTGCTGTGATCTGATAATAAACAAATAAAATAAAATAAATAAATACATATATTTGTTTCAAACTAAACTCGCGTTCTTTACACATATTATTATATTAGACGGGACTTGGACGCGACGTACCTTTATGATTTGTTTTCCCGACGTTTCGGTAGGGTTACACCCACCGTGGTCACGAGTCGTCTCGTGACCACGGTGGGTGTAACCCTACCGAAAAGGTACGTCGCGTCCAAGTCCCGTCTAATATAATAATAAATAAATACATACATGAAACAAAGTCGCTTCTCGATTTTTTAAACTACGCAACGGATTTAAATGCGGTTTTCAACAATAGATACAATGATTTAAGAACAATGTTTATATGCAAGAAAAAGGGGGTAGGTAGGTGCAAAGTAGGTGTACGCAAGCAAAGTCGCGCCGGATCCACTAGTTTATAAAAATGTTTATACTTAGGTCTTTCTAATTTATTTGTTCTGTAGAACCTACGTTGACCTTGAATTATCCTAATTCTTCGCTGTATTCCTTGCCAACATTTACACACCGCATTGCTACAATATTCTAGTTCGTACTCCCAGAAGGTAAATTAATCTTAGCCGTTATTTACCTGAGCAATACTCCCAAATGGAGCAACACAGCGGGCAGTTGATTACGTCCTTCGGGGAATAAAGATTATTGGCCCACCAGCATTTGCCGCTTCATCATTGGCTGTCCAGTACGTAAGCGGTCTTTTCTAAATAATTTATAGGTTGGAAAAACTCATTTTCGATTTTAGTCACATTCTAAAAATAGTTCTTGCAAGTAACGATCACCCAAACTCATTGAATATGCATTTCACTGTTGAACTTTCTGATGAGCCACTAGTAAGGCTACTACTAGGGATTCAATCCAGCTGGAATAGGTGGATTGGCTTAATTTCAAAATATGGATTTTTAAAAATATGTAGCTTTTTGGGAACCTCTAAACCTTCATTGATGAAAGGCTCCAATGACTTTACAAATGTGTAAAAATCTTTCGTGGTAGGTATATACCAACTTTAGTTTGCCTTCTTTCTATTTTGAGATCGAAATAATTAAGAAAGTACAAACTTTTAATTTAAAATTACTTTGACGTCTTCTCCACTTTAGAAAAATCTTTCGATTTCGTACTTTCAAAGTGGTTATTTTTTTAGCCTAGTCACGTTCGATGGGGCGAAATTCGGGACAATTATTTTGTACTGCACCTATTTGAGTCACCAACATCGTCGATATCCTTCCAAGACATGCTTAGGCGGTTTCCTCTACTGGTTTTTACACCAAGCGTGATATGGAATCCCCCTGCACTATTGCAGAGGAGTTTCAAGTCCAATAGTGGACTATTCCGGGCTGTTGCAGTATGATGCGAACTTCGAGCGTCAGGCGCTGTCCTTATTGGCAACGGTCTTGCGACCATGGTCGTACGACTAGCGTCGTCCGATCAATTCTCCTCCTCCGTTCGTATTCCTCATATCCGAGGGTCGTGACCTCTCTCCCCCATAATCCTGTCACGGACAAAGGCATGCCATCTTCCCTGTCCTCAGCACACTGCAGAGCCTCGTGGAATGTAGTATGTAATATGGTGTGGATCTGATCGGACCAACGCATTGGGCTATGACCTCTAGGTCTTTTACCATCTACCTCTCCCGCGATCATCAGTCTTTCGAGATTCTTCCCGTCCTTTCTGACCACGGGACCTAATCCGGGCTCTTTTTTCAAGTTCAAGACGGGCCTGAGTTACCTCAGAGTCATTCAGGGGAAGCAATTATTTCCTTGGACAGTATAATTAGTTTTATTGGTCACACACGGTGCGCTCCCATTAAGGAATTAATCACGCCCAGATCGCATTAGAGGACACTCACACGGATTATTGTTAGTTTTGTCCTGAATTTCTATCGCCCCATTCCGAGGCGGGAATGGGGAGGAGGCAATTTGCTCGCGGTGTAACCTAATTGTTTTAATGTCAAGTGACTAACCGAATTGGCCGTGTGGTGTCCGGCAGAGTAGAATAGCACCATCCCCTTACACTAATGGGTGTCGTACAAGGCGACTAATGTTTTCTAGGCAAAAGATCAACAGTCTCCGTAGTCTGGAAAATGGGCAGCAGCATTATCTATTGTTATATTTAAACATTGCTATCTCCAACCCGCCTGCCAAGCGTGGAGATTATGGCAATAACCTCCCCTTTCGCAGGAGAGGCTCTAAGTCCTGCAGTGGACTGTTACAGGCTGTGATGATGACTAACCGAATAAACTCTTGTACGATGTTAGGTAAGTTTGGACGTACTTAGGAGATTCTCCGAAAGTAGGGTTTAAAAATGTATTTAGTGATTAAAGTGGGTATTCATCTTAGGCGTTGTCCTAATTGGCAACGGGCGTGCGACCACAATCGTACGACAGACGTCATCCGACCAATAGGAGGCCTCAAAACCGCTCGTCGTTGCCAATCAGGACACCGCCATACGATGTCTTGAGCAAAACTTAAGTATTTGTTCTTTTTGAGATTCTCAGCAGAAGAGGCCGCAGGTGTGGTGTGGAGCTAGAGTGGTCACATGCCAGCAAGCGCACGTCGAGCAAACGCACATGCATATATGGGTACGCTGCTTATATTTAGAACAACTCCTTAATTATACAGATCGGACACATCACACTCTCCCCACAAGAAAGGCTTACGGCTAAATAAAACTGTGTCAAATCTAAAATTAGAATTGAAAAATCTCCCACGCCATGGGATGGGAGATTGGACAGCAAAAATGAAAATGGGAGCCGTATAACCTCGCGTTGCGGCTCCCTTTGATCTCGCGTCTGTGTCCACAAATCACGGTGTACCGAGCCCGTGTCCATCAGAGTAATAAATGATTCAGCAGAAGCGAGATATTGCGGTTAATATACCTTTTAAACTAGGATTAAATGTCGACGCGTCGGCCCTGAACCCAGATTAAAGTGTCACTTCACATACCCTGGCTCCGGTTTGCGTAGCTCTCTACTTTAAGCTCTTAGGTTCCTATTTGTTTTGAAAAAGGAATAGTTAATCAGTCTATTTTAGGTTATTACTATTCGTCGTAGTAACAGTTACTCAAAACAACAGTCCGTCTTACTAAAATACATACCATACGATACCATAAATACATACACCAAATATTTTCAAATTAATAATTTTTGCCCCTAGTAGAAGGGCAGACCGTGGTTCGCAGATTTACTACGAGCCGGGATTTACCATTATGATGACGATGATCATGTTCCATATTTTTGAGCCGCTCGTCTCGAATCTTACGCCAACATCGAAAGCGAACGGTTCAAAATTATGAATACTCGGCGTTGTGCATCAACATATTTAATTATTCATGCTGAAAATCAAAATAGAACGTCTCCTAGCACACCGACTAAACAACACGAGTCATTAGCCACCTGCAAACTTCGAACTAAAAATAAACATAACTTCCGCAAATTGCTGCCCTTTTATGATTGAAATTGCTTTAATAGCAGTATTCAGACGTAGTTTCCTACCTTCTATTACTGCTCTTTAGCGACACGGACAGGTGCACCTTGGCGCATTACCTATTTACACGATGATTGAGGCTGTTTGCCGTAGTCGACTTGCATAAACACGTGTCTTATCGATGGAACTGATATTCAATTTGTCCTTTCGAAATCGATGCTTTGGTATTATTCAAGACTGATGGAGTGACTTTTTGATACTTGGAATGAATTTTGCGAGGGCTACTTCGTTTTTCTGGACCAGTTTATAGACTGTGAGGGCGCCGTAGGTTATCGGGAACGAGAAAAATTCCACTTAGGTTAGGTTAGGGGGCTCACAAAACATTGGTCCGTCGGTACACAGTTAGGCACTAAAAAAATTGTTTTCGTAGCGATAATGTACATAGTCCTGATGTTATTGCATTTTAAGAGCCCATGTGCAATGAAACGCAACAGTGAATACACGAGTACAAATATTTGACAAATATGATTACCCAAAGAGATTGGAATGTTAGCGACCTTCATGTAGACTGGCAAGAAGGTCGCTAACATTCCAATCTCTTTGATGATTACCCTATATTCGATTTATAATGTATCATATTTATACTGTGTTTACCGTTGCATTGAAATTGAATTTATTTATTTTGCTTTGAAAACACTGCACTTATGTGCCCACGCTTTCAGAAACAGCTTAGAGAGCTTTTAAAAAAATTGAAGTCCGCGAGAAGCGCGATCCTAGCAAACTTATTGGAGTGTAAATATTGTGCGAGTTCATCTTGCACAGATCTGAGATTTACTACGGTATTCAGTACTATTCGATGTATGAAACGATGTGACATCTTCATACGGTCGAATAAATCGACTGTACAATATACTACTTTTGAAAAAGGAATAGACGCTGAGCTATGCGAGAGACGAATTCCTCGGATGCACTAGGATGTGGAATTATCTCACTTGACTTGAGACGCTTTCATAGAGAAATCACCTAGAAATTTTGCAAAATAGGATAATATCTTGCAGAATATTCCTTACTTCTTTATACAATATATCTATCGCTTTCGTCTGTCCCTATCTATTTATATATACATTGCGTATATGTATCTTGAATTCAGAAACAAAAAGCGTGAGAGCTTATCAAAGTGGAATGTATTGCTCATAGAATAAGGTCCATTTTTGTATCACTTATGTTAAGTTACGCGACAACAAAAATTGACCTTCTTCTATGAGCAATACATTCCACTTTGATTTGCTATAAGGGTTTATTTTCTGAATTCAGTCACTGAATTTAGGAATGTGTAATAAGCGCCTTAAGTCTGGCTTCCCAAAGTAAGACTGAGCATATATTTCTAAACTGCCGTCAGTATAAATCGTATATGAGCCTGAGAAATGGCTACTATTTAAAAAATTACAACTATGGTAGTAGGTACGAGTATAACCCGGTATAACCACAGAATTCCAAAGTTCGTGTAATAAAAGAAGTTGATACTGTAATTTTCTTTTTATACAGATACTTATATGCTTCCATATTAGTTCACGAAACTGGTTACAAACATGGCTGAAAAGGATAAAACGTTTGCGTAAATGTCCAGCTTATATAATGTTTGCCAGTCTCCACTGTGGGTAGCCAAACTATTAATTAAATGCCATATGAATATTTGACATGCAAATGCATGCATGTGGAATATTCATATGCATCTGATCTGGGACATCAAAGAGCTATTTGAGTTTTGTAGCAATTTCGCGAACAGAACCGAGTAAACAGTTATGTTTGTCCATGTCGATGTTATTACGCCAGCAACCCGCAGCGGCTACATAAAATAACTAAAATAAACTCCATATTAATAAATGGACTCGTGTTTCGCAGCGAAGCAAATATCTAACGACGTGTGTGAGAGTGCGTCTGTTACTTTATCAAACCGCGGCCCTGGTTGGGCGCCACATCACTGTTCTATGGGACATCTCTCCTCTCCGCTCAACCGTATCCGCTGAAGTTAAGCGGAGACGAGATGTGGTAAATATTGAAATCAATAGTTGTGAAAAATATCTCCGCTCCACTCGTCTCGTGTCTCTCTCTTTTTTGTTTAATAATAATCTTTATTTGGTATAAGGATACAACCAAAGAGAAATTAAAATAACAGGTAATACATGTTATGATCTAAATATTAACTTAGTTTTATACAATACAATACTGGTTGTATTTAGCTTATAGTGGATTCCGTGCTTCCCTTACTCGGATATACAGGGATGAGAAACAGGTATTCCTATTAGGTCTGGTGCAGTTCGGGCATTAGTGATATAACAAAAAACCGCTAAAGTCCCACTTTACAGTACTTTTTAAAGGCCCAAACATTAATATTATAGCGCTCGTGTATTAAAAAACGAGTGTCCATCGCTATGTTTCACGAGTGAGAATAGTCGATCAGTCGCATGTTGAGACAACAGCCAAGGGACATAATTATCAAACACAAACACGCGTCCGACAAAGTGCCGCGATTGGGATTCGCCACGCATACAGGGTCGTATTCTTCCAGTCCCCGAGACCGCCAATTAGTCTTAATTAAAGCGGACAAAGCCTGGGACGTACTCAGGACATTATGAGATGCTCCTATAATTTACGGTGGCGATATGAACCCGCGGAAACGAATGTGAATTTGTGTGTATACGGTAATACACCGTAATAGACGTAGAGCATTGATGTGTATAGATAAACTTTGGTACCTGCCTGCCATATCACGGTTACCTACAAAATGACATCACTTTCACTACATATTATAAAACAAAGACCCACGCCGCGTATGTCTGTCTCTCAAGTTTGTCTGTTCGCGATAAACTCAAATAGTACTGAACGGATTTTCATGCGGTTTACGCGAATAGACAGAGTGATGCATCAGGAAGTTTTAGAAGTGTAATTTGTTAAGGTCAATAAGCATGCGAAACATGACTCCCGCATGCAATGTAAGGGCTCTCGCACGCGCGCGACGCATGGTCCCAGTAGTTACATGGCCTACAACAATCGCACCTTTTCCATGGAACTTAAGAATTTAAATATGATGGAACTGGTGGGAATAAAAAGGCCCACAAATTTTAATCAAGGAACAAGGCAATAGAACTACTTGAACCAACGGCGGGCGCGCTGCGAGGGCCCGGGCTCTTTGTCCACTTCTCACGGTTTTCGGCATCCTTGGTGGTGAGTTTGTTGGCACGCATCTTCTTTAACGATTTTCATGTTTTTTGGACCGTCGTATTCATAGCGTCCCTGGCCATGGGAGTGGCATGTGGCCATGGCATTCGTTCTCTACGCAATTTGCCGGTCTGCGCAAGACATGGCCATACCATTGAAGGTAGCACTCTTATCTGATATATTTTAGTTAATCTGTGATGTCACGAACGTGGAGGCTAACTTTGTATGTGGGCGTTTCGACTTAGTCTTTGTTTCAAACTCCACACATCCAAAGCAGCATCTTAATTTCGGTGTTGATGAAGGTCTACTGGACTACTGAATGAATGAATGAATGAAATTATTGAAAAATTCTTTATTGCTTATACATAAAATAAATAAAAAAACAGAGGTAAGGAAGAAAAGCAACCGGCGGCCTTATCGCTTAAAGCTATTTCTTTCAGGCAACCTTAGACTTCTAAAAACAGAATATACTGTAGGATAGGTCTTCTGGTCTGTAAGTGAGATTTTTACCTGTCCCACTCCAATACGTATGGTAACTGATGCACTGTAGTTACTCGACGTTCAGCATTATGTTTATGAATTTTCCTACTTCAACGCACACTGAAAAGTGGGGTGCGTTTGAAATACTTCTTTTGGTGAGCTAGGATATAATTTTTTCTAGGCTTACCTACGACTTATCGTTATTATTTAAATATACAGTCATTACCGTGTGGCCGTGTGGTGTCCGGCAGAGTAGAATAGCACCAACCCCTTACACTCTTAACTTAACCAACTCTTAACTTATGGGTGTCGTACAAGGCGACAAATGTTTTCAGGCAAAAGATCAAGAGTCTTCGTAGTCTGGAAAATGGGCAGCAGCATTTCCTATTGTTATATTTAAACACTGCGATCTCCAACCCGCCTGCCAAGCGTGAAGATTATGGCAATAACCTCCCCTTTCGTGGGAGAGGCCCTAAGTCCTGCAGTGGACTGTGACGGGCTGTGATGATGACAGTCATTACTTGTCTTAATAAATGTCAACCTATTTTATTTAATTTGACGGTGGGCTATGTTGAATTGCCCGATCATGTGCTCTAAGATGACTGCAATAGCCTATTTTATTCGAGAACGTGCGCATACAATGGCAACATGTCAAGACTCCGCCCGACCGGGCCTTGCGAGTGTCACGCTGGTGGTCGAGATCAGATCTTCTTTGCTCTTCAAATGCGTTCACCTTATCATGCAATAGGTGCCTCCACTCAGGGCGATTATCGGCATACTTCTCCCACCTCTGGAAATCTATATTGGACCGCTTCATGTGTCTTTTCTGAACATCCCTGTAGCGTAGGAACTGTCCGCCCTGCTTCCGCTTACCGTTCTGGAGTTCAGAAAAGAAGATTTGCTTTGCCACTCTTTCCTCAGTCATGCGAGATGTGTGTCCGCACCAACGGAGTTGTCGCCGCATAATGTATGATTCGATTCCTGAGACATTCGTTACCTATAAACAGGTTATAAACCATAAATAGAGAAATTACAGTAGCCACTCCCGTCGTACTCGAAAGTTATGACATAAACTTAAACTTGCCGACTCACTAGGGTTGCTACCTATTTATTCTGAATTTTGCAAAGAGCAAGGGGCGGCACGTTTGCTTTATGGTTTTTGTTTGGAATTTTTACATTCTTACTGGTCACGATAAGGCCTGATTAGTCACCTAATTATTATGTGTTTTTGTTGTAGCTGATGAATGAAAATTAAACCACTTTATTTTAAAATAATTATTAAATTTAGATTAAGTGGGACAAGTCAACAAATTAACTATTATTCAAATCAAGAGTAGAGAGACCAACGCACTAAGATTGATTTTTATTTATATAAATTTCGATAAATCATTACACATAATGAAACAGTAAAAATTGTGTCTGTGCATTGAATATATAAAAAAATTATTGCGATTTAGAAATTGTAATAGAATAACATTATTTTATTTTTTGTCTGTTTTTTTTTTAAACCTAGTCTATAAAAATTGATTTTGAAGATATGAAGTTTGGTAGTTTCCAACTTAAAATCTAGGCCATGTTTGATCTAATTCGGTTGGGTAGAACCATAGATACAGCTTGACCTCTCCGTAGTACTAGCTTTCATACTTTAGGGAGGTCATTTAAAATGGAATATATAGGTAAAAGATAAACTGCTCTAAAAACTATTTCCACGCGGACGAAGTCGCGGGCAAAAGCTAGTAATATAATAAAATCATAGTATCTAGCTATAATGCGACACAAAAAATGTAGCAACATTATTTTCGAAAGATTACACACATTAAATGATTCGCTTATGCTTATAAACGGGAAGTTTCTATAACAGCGTTCTACACAGCGTTTACACATAGCAAAAAAAAAATTGCCATTCCAACCATGCAGGTAGCTAACTTTCCAATCTCTTTGTGCGTATACAATAATATAGGTAATTGGTATTCTACTTTGACGAGAGATGGCACTGCTAGTATTTTACATCGCGGTATAGACAACTCCCGTCATAGTAAATATAGTCGAAACAATTTATCAACGCTGCGTTTCGGAAGGAGTGTTTGCCTTCAATGGGGTATTTTTGGCATCGTATTGCTTTAACGGTTGATACTTCTGCTATAGGTATTGACCGGCGATACGATATTGATATTGGGTAAACGATGCTGGTGCTGGCCGACCTGACAAGCTAAGCTGGCAGTACTTACTGGCTATCTATGTGTGGCTGGCTAGGCACAGTATAAATAAATGGCTGGACTGATTTTCATTAAATGGTCAGGCAATCTTCAGTGTAGTTGGTTCGGTACCCGAGCGATGCCGCAGAGCAAAGGGTCGGTAGGTTAAAAAAAATTTAGGTGGATAGAAGTCAGGGTACTTACGGGTACTATCGTTATTTTTTCGTGAATTCGATTCGTCCATCGGAATTATTTTCGATCATTTTTCTAACGGACCGGATGATGTGGTTGGCTGCGAAGTAGAAACAATCGACTTTCGGATTCGCCGATCGGCATTTTCGCCAAACTGGGCCTCAAATTTACTAATGGCTTCATCGAATTGTAATTGGATCGCAACCACAGCTCAATCGCAGTTTGACACGTTTTTGGTATTCTGCTACTAATAAAATACCAATCAAATCCGATTGGTTTTCTGATAATTGGATTGTTGATAAAACGGTATTCTCTTATTATTAGACAAAGGCCTTTATTGGACAATTTAATTTACGTAAAAAAAGGGAAATTAAATAAATTAAAGCACATCAATCGTGATGGAGAGTCGATTCGATTACAACTCAATTGCTCTTACCTACAAGTTTTTGCGGAATGTAAGATCAAGGAGGCTATGACAATACCCAATTTGTATCGAGTAGTAATCTACTTGTAATCGAATTACATTGTAATTGTTAGATAACTAAAAATAGCAGAATTGAGGCTCTGGTTCGAACTGGTGTTCATCGTTTGGGCTTCTTTCTTTCTTAAAGACGTTGTCTCTCCACATCTGAAAGTGGTTTTGGTAGGTCGCAAACCGGAGTAACACTTTAATTTTTACCATTTTTTCTAAGTTTCCTTTACGCCATTTCAACGTGATTTGAAATGTTTTTAATTGAAGAAGTAACTTTTAAAATTGTCTATTCTACAAAAAAAAATTATCTGACTGCGCTATGCGCTACTATGCGTAGTTAGGGCACGAAATTACGGCAGTTACGACAGTTGACAGAAATATGTTTTATTTTAATATTACATTCAACTGACGTATGTACATATAACATTTAGCTGGAATTATTGTTAGTTCTTTGTTACAACTGCGTACGGTTCATATTTGAACATCTTCTTTCTATAATAAATTTTTAATAAACTCCTTCCCGATAACGCCAGTTTAATCATCTTTTCCTCACGTATTCCTTTCTTCTTCACGAGGCTTATTCAGTTCGTGACCAAACCAGAGCAGGAGAGCCTCTGCAGTTTTATCCGCGATGTATCTCAGACCACTTTAAATCTACTACGGAGACATGTACTCGTTGCATAGGTACCCGATCCATTTAAAAATATATAACTTTAAATTGTAGTTACTTTGATTTATTTTTCTTTTAGTAATAAGCATTCTCGTCATATCTACATTTTAGTATAAAGGCTGTAAAACAAAGTTCTCACCGTATACGTACACAGAGATAAAAAGGATTTTTTAATCATTGTTGGACTGTTGTCCAAATATTTTTTTGTTTACTCAAAACCAGCCGACTTATGATGTAAAAGTACAGGCCCCTAACCGAAAAAGGGTTGCCCCTAAAAGTTGCAAAATGATAGTTAAAACAGTTAGCAAGGAAGGCGACGATAACTAACAATTTGCTAACTTTAAACATGCAGTTTGTTTTCCAATAATCACTCCTCTCCAATCTTGAGAAGTGATCTGAAAACTCTTGAGCATGTGAGTAGCTACCAAGTTAGCCACGCATATTCTGGCGCGAGGCGCTATTTTTTTAATATTCTAAGGGCCGATTTTTAAATCCTCAGATAAAGTTTATCTGCCCGATAAAGTAATACACTGCCAAATTAAAACAAACTATAATCCTTTACAATTATGAAGTAATTATACAATTTTATTTTAGTTGCATAATAACTTATCAGACTGATATGTTTTATCTGAGGATTGAACAATCGGCCCTAAATAAACTAAATAGTAAGTTTAGCTTTAACTTTATTTAACTATCACGTTTGCGTTTACGTGGAAATTGCTATCAGAAAAAAACTTAATTTACGTGCCTCTAGATGTCACCATAAATTTTTTCATACTAATTTCCACACAAACGCGATTGTGAAGTAAAACGGAAGCAAAATTTACACAGCCCTCAGAACGCTGAAGTGGGCGTTTATTGTAAGTAAGTAAGTAAGTAAGAAACTTATTTCACTCAGACACATATTGCATCGGATCTGGTGCTGCGGCAGACTTTTTGACACAGTGGACAATGTGAGCCTAGAGGCCTCACAAAAATAATACCTGTGTACATACCTAATGAATGTGCTCGTGTGCTCGTTAAATAAGAAATGTACTTAAAATTACCCAACATATTCCCCTACTTATAATATGCATACAATAATTCCGATTATAACGTTCAGCGAGATATCGTAAACAAAGCAATTTCAAATACAGACTACTCGAAAAAAACAGCGAAGGGTTAATATTTTTCTTGCTCAGTCTTGTAAAAACGAAATCACGTCGGCGTCGGTGTTTTCTGTGTTATGTGTATCCAATATAAAATTGGACATCTCTATGTCTTTCTATGTGTATATTCCAAAAATCCAAAAATCGAATGTAAAAAGAGGCACAAGTGCTTGTCCAAAAATGTTAAAGTACTGAAATCTAATTAGAACTTGGGCTTTATTTTAAATAAGCGTTATGAGAAGAAGTATTATTCTCCAAATATGACTTTTGCGACAGTAATAACTTCATCACGATCTCATATTAAATCTGTTTGCCAACTACTCCTAAATATATCACCGATTTTCAGAGCGTAAAATATGCAGTTTTCAGAGCCTTCCCCATTTATTCTATTTACACACCTTTCAAGTTTCTACTCCCTAGGGAAATGCCTCATAACTATGATGAGTCAAGAAGTGAGTAAGTGGGTAGTAAAATGGTCGATTGTCAAAATCGAATATCTTATATATGGAAAATTCGTCGAGTCTTCATGTCACCTATACAATGCATAAAAGCCAGTGCGTTCTACCTGTCATTACCTAAGGTGCCGAGACGTGGACACTTACGGAATGGCATGTTCGTCGCTCAGCTATGCTCGGAGCCTCCCTGAAGAATAAAATTCACAACGAAATAATCAGACAGAGAACCAAAGTTACTGACAGCGCACCGAATTAGTACGCTAAAATGCCAGCTGGCCGTAGCTGCCGACGAACCGGTAACCGCCGGGATAAACGAGTTTTTGAGTGGAAACCACGACTCGGTAAGCGTAGCGTGGGACGTCCACCGGCCAGATGAAGTGACAATTTACGAAACGCTGCGGGTGGATGTAAATGCGCATTCTGACTGAATGGCGCTCTTTGGGGGAGCACTATGTCCAGCAGTGGACTAGTATGGGGTGATTCAATGACTGGTTAAATCCCTACTTAACCCCACGACTCTCTCATAACACTTGCCAGATCGAAAGCTAAAATATTTATTACGAAATCTACGGCCAATACTAAAATACCTGCCGTGTGGTGTCCGGCAGAGTAGAATAGCACCAACCCCTTACGCTCATGGGTGTCGTACAAGGCGACTAATGTTTTCGAGACAAAAGATCAAGAGTCTCCGTAGTCTGGCAAATGGGCAGCAGCATTTTCAATTGTTATATTTAAACACTGCGATCTCCAACCCGCCTGCCAACCGTGGAGATTATGGCAATAACCTCCCCTTTCGTGGGAGAGGCCCGAAGTCCTGCAGTGGACTGTTACGGGTTGTGATGATGACTAAAAACCTAAATCGAGCGACAATTAGCGACACAGCCTCCAACAAACCCGTTTCCCAGGAATCTAGCGGCATCCCTGTCCCCGTAACGGTATTTGTTATGCAAACGCGCCATACCCCATAAGTCTTGGCCCCACGGACCCACACATGTAACACTGCTAATGGCTCGCCCTCTATGGGGACAAGCGAAACAGGAAACTATTCCGCCACCATAATTGCTTATATAAAAGCTAAGTGGATCCCTTCGTCCCTATCAATCGTTGTAATCGAATGGCCGAATAAGAATGACCTAATAGAGCAAGTGAACCTCTTTGAGCTGAGATTGGAGATAAGCGGGTATCGAGCGTGTTCTAGCATTCGCAGCTTTTTAAAATGATCTGTGTTTTATTCAAATGCGGGTACCTGCTATGGTTATGAGTGCGCTATGGTAGATCGACTTAGTCCTCGTCCACTGATATTGTATATATGTAGCCCCTTTTTCCCATAGGGATTGGCAATACTACTTAGTTAAGTGTTGGTGTGTAAGTGTAGATAGAAAATCGAATGCGCGATTCATATACAGTAAATCATTTAAATTCTTAATCATAGAGATTAATTGACGAGATTGTCCGCCACACAGAGATCACGGGTTCGATTCCCGGCCAGGCTAAAATTAAAAAGATGAATTTTAATTTCTGTCTCGGGTCTGGATGTAATAATGTAAAATAAGTAAGTATTTTAAAAAACAGATATATAAGTAGTTCATCAGATTTCTGACACCCATAACACAATCGTTGCTTACTTTGGGGCTAAATGGTGCTGTGTGAATTGTCCAAGCATATTTATTTATCTCGGCGCGACTTCGTTCGCTTACACCTAGTTTACCCCTGCCTACCCTTTTTTTCATGCTTCCTTTTGAATCTCTATCTATTGTTGAAAACCGCATTAAAATCCGTTGCGTAGTTTAAAAAATGTAAGTGTAAATAGATACATACATTGCATAGATTTATCTGTGGGAACCATAGGCAAATAACACTTATAAGAGTCAGACTATTGTGTTTGTTACGTCTCCATAAACTAGGCGAAGTAAGGTTGAACGCAATGGACTAGGCCGATTTGCTCGACATTTTATTAAACAAGCAATACGGTGTTCCATCCACGGCCGTGTTTACGTAATAAACACATTTTAACTGGAAAAGTTCGTTATTAAACTTTTATGGCGGAACTGAACGCTCCCTGAGGTTTTAAAATATCGTTGTAGGTATGTAACGTTTAATATGAACAATATTCCATCAAATAGGAATAGTTGCAGCAGGTTTAGAATCCTGTAAATTATTCGCCCTTAACATTTAGGTTGCAGGTAACAACAAGCAGAGTGCAAATGCGTTGTCACTGTGAGGACTAAGATGAAATGCCTTATGCCTGTAATTAATCTAATGTCACATAGCTCTACTAAACGTGTAGGTAATGCCTACGCTTTAAATATGTTTAACTCGTTTGCGATTTACTTTTTGTCTAGTTTGAAGGTAGTTGGGTGCTATATGATGGGTGGGAAGGCTCAACTTAGCTTAACTCGAAGTTTTTGTGTATATATTTTTCGGAAGATTTTGGCCGGATAGCCTTTAAATAAGTATCACATGGCAGTTTTATGAGTTTGAGTAATGTCGCTTTTTTATTGCATAGATTCAATTATAGTGCACGGCACACTCATCATCATCACAGCCTGTAACAGTCCACTGCAGGACTTAGGGCCTCTCCCACGAAAGGGGAGGTTATTGCCATAATCTCCACGCTTGGCAGGCGGGTTGGAGATCGCAGTGTTTAAATGTAATAATGAAAAATGCTGCTGCCCATTTTCCAGACTTAGGAGACTCTTGATCTTTTGCCTCGAAAACATTAGTCGCCTTGTACGACACCCATGAGTGAAAGGGGTTGATGCTATTGTATAGATGCCACTCTGCCCGACACCACACGGCCATGCCGGACACCACACGGCCAACTCACTCACACTACCACAAATGTATCTATGCACCCAGTGACGCACACATGCGTACATCTCTACCAAACGCTAACAGCCGTTCATTTTAACTATATTCAAGACTTCTATCACATCGGCCGTCAACTTATGACATCCACCTATATCGATTGTAACTAAATTCAAACTAAACGATAATAAATCGCCTATTTCTGTAAGTCAACGTGTTTTACAAGCTTTTATTAACTTGCACTGTTCGTATGTAAGTTGTCCGTCAAAATTTGGAAACCATTTTTCTGCCATTTGTTGGTATTCGCTTGAGCTGTGGTATAACTATGCAACTTGGATGACAATGCATTAATATGGTGCCATGGAGCTGGTCTGATGATGGAGCCAGAAGATTGTTGATGTTTGGGCTCTTTGGAATTGCCTTTATATGTACTACAACGTGCAATAAAATCTTGTAATATTTTTTTTTTCATTTGAGAAATTTTTCTGTTGCATCCGCAACTTAGGTTACTACCTAGTTTTATGATTCAGATTCATTTGTTGCCCAAAGTAAATACAAGTAGAGCTCGTCTAGTCTAAGATGACGCGCCCCACTACTTAGTTAGTTGATTTCGATGTGTGAGTGCAAATATTAATAACGACACTTCATCTGTGTGGGAGCCAATGAACGTGACGTTTGAATCTTACCGGCAACTGAATGACCAATTATAACGGCATTTGTATATGTATTTGCGTCTATATTTTAAACTTGCTTGTGTGCGTTAATGCGATAGTGGGGCGCGTCATTTTAAATTAGACGAGCTCTACATTTATAGACCTAGCAGCAAATACAGACAGTGCATACATTAAGGGTTCGTCAATGAAAAGCAATATGGATAGAGTGTTGTTATCAGTCTGACGTTCTCAGAATATCGGAGCCGAGAATAGCAATGCCTAAGTAGTCTATGTATTGTCTTGAATTGCTATCTTGATTCTGAGAGCTGTGTTTCGTGGAACGTCATTGAATATGTTCGGTTAGGCTGAATAGCCTAGTAGTAATTCTCCTAAGACATTAACTCAAGTCTGATTAGACTCTGAATATCAATCTACTAATGAGCATGAGCCCAGTAAATAATATGTGAGTAGACGTAGACGTGATTACTTCATTAATTAATTTGTATAATGTTTGTTTATTGATTAATTCAACATTTCAAAGTCATATCATCGCTAACAACTTAAACTTAACTTCAAATACTCTTGAGCCTCTGACAAATTTCGTCAAAACCCCGGTACACACCAATTGTTCTATAAATAACATTTTCCAAGAACTGATTTCAATTACATTATCCAAAGATCGAAGAGGTAGCCACTAGTTATGTGAACTGAAAAGTACTCACTTCACGTTCGTGAGAATGTTTGTGTGAGCTTTTTATATTACTTTCTTGGAGTTGAAGGGATCCGTGGTCACAATTCACACAATATAGCATAAGTTATCCTTAATAAGGTATTCTTAATAGCGGGCTTGATGGCGCTGTAAAAAATTCAATAATATTTATTTATATCTTACCCGTGTTATCCTAAGTCATCCCCAATAAGGAAATAATAAAGGCTAATGACGATTTATTTTAATCATCATTATGTATAGTTACGAATTATTATCGCACGGCAACGAAGACCGATATCGCAACCAATCCCATTTACCTCCCAGAATTCAACCTCGCAACCCAATAAAGTCCTCTAATGAAAACCAATATTTCATAATTCGATAGAGCTCCTCCGTTGGAATTCTATTTGTACAGTTGTGAGTTTAAAGCGGCAAAGTCACGTAGCCAGAAAATCGTGTTTGCCCGCAAACACGTACCCAATAAACCGTTAACTTCGATACGTCGGGCTTGTTTGCCGACTGAACTTGGGACTTTGGGCTTGCGCTTTTTCTGTCCACATTGTCGCACAAGCTGTCTCGCAGTTGATCGAAATGTTTCGTCTGGAGGCTCAGAAAAAACAATACCTAGGGTTTGGAGAGAATCCTTTTTATAAGTAAGTTTATAAGTAATCATTATAATATGCTTGGATAATCACACAGCGCCATCTAGGCTCAAAGTAAGCAAAGCTTGCGTTATGGGTGCTGAATAACTGATAAACTACTTATACACTTTTAACTACTACTTATACACTTTTAACTAAAATTTACAAACAGAAATTAAAATTTACCATTTCAATTTCTGCTCGGCGGGAATCGAACCCGGACTGCGTGGCAGACATTATACAGGGTAAAAAAGACCGCTAGCATTAATTGAAAACTGAACAACTTTCCCCAAGAAACATACCCGCGGAAACTCATAGTTTAGGCAGAAATCGAGATTCCTAAAAAAAAAGTTGTAGTTTTATACCAAAAAATATCAAGTATCTTAACCAACTGAACTACTACTCGTAACACAGTACTCGTATTCGTGAACAGTACTCGTCGCGTCCGCCTAGTCTCCGCGTAACGACCGAGCAGGCAAAGTACAGCCAATACACTATTGCCGCGGACGCTACGCAGTGACTGTGCGGACCCTGGGGCATATGTGGAAAGATTTAGATAATGTAAGCTTTTGTATTAACGCGCGCATTATGTCTGGACGGGCTTCGTTCAGCCTGTTCAGCCACTGTTAATAAATAATAAATGAATCTTTATTTCAGGCAAAAGTAACGAGTTACAATTTAATGTTTAAAAAATATACGATTAAATTAAAGATAAAAATGACTTAAAGTCTAAGATCAAAGTGTAGGCTAAAGTCAACATCGTCATTTCTTATTTTTGGCGTGATGCACGTGGACCCAATGGTTGAAGATGGAGCTGTTCGTGCCCTCGGTCAAGGATGCTAGGATGTCATTCTCTGATGACCGCAACTAAGTCCAAAATCCCGCGACACGGGATCTGGTGACCCCGATCTCAGCAAATATGTGAGATACACTACAGAAACGAGGCAGCTTCATCAAGATACGATAAAAAAGAAAAACATCTTGGCGTTAATGTCCCGGTTGTGCTCTCACGCACGAGGGCCCGGGGTCCGCCTTGACCATGATCCAGGATATGGCAGGTCAGGTAATTACAGTGGAGCGACTGCCATCTGACCTCCATGACCCTGCTACCAGGGGAACCTGACCAGATTGGATCATGGTTACACATCCAGTCGCCTGAATGTGCAGGTTTCATCACGATGTTTTCCCTCACCGTAAGAGCATCGGTTAGTATTCAACTAATGTACGTAACTCAGAAAACAGTCATTGGTACATGGCCGGAGCGGGATTCGAATCCGGGGCCTCTGGCTTACGAATCGTATACTCTAACCGCTCGGGCACCGACGTTCATCAATATACGATATGCGTCATTATATTGTATCCTGAGGACACTCATTGCTCTCTGGGTGTACCGGACCCAGCCTTACATGTGTAGAAGCATAATTCAATTAGCATCAAATTATTTACACATATGTCGCTACAGTTTGTAATGACTTTACAATATTATCATAAACAAATATCTAAAACATCTAAATGGAATTTATAAATTCCTTATACACAGTCATCACACTCGTTTTCATATACAACTTGGTTTAAAATATCACAAGAGAGTTTAGTGTGCGAGTCTATTTGTGTTTGATCTCTAGTCCACCAACGAATGTTACGTAGTGAATCGCTGTCAGTATGATCAGTTGTTTTACCTACGATGTCAACTAAATTACTTACCGTTAAGGGGATATGATCCGACCAATATATTCCATATTCTATTTCAACGCTAACTAACTCTAGTACGTCGCGCTGCGCGCGTTTGTAAAATATAGTCGAGCCAACGGGCTTTAAATTAATACAGGCCAATTAATAGTGCGTTGGTTACAGGCCAATTAGTTGCTGGCGTTTCCTGTGTCGAGGGAGGCCCGACACTAAACTGGTTAGGGTGAGGTTGAAGTGTAGGTAACTACGCTCATACCCATTTTCTATAAAAGTGTAAAAATATGGAGCGGCATGGTCGCTTTAATGTGTTCGAGCTCCCTAAATATTTTTTTTAATAGGGTCAAATAGGTAAACGTAAATCATCTTGGCGTTACTGTTTTGGGTTCGGGTCCTTCCTTGACTATGATCCAGGATTTGACAGATTAGGGTTATTTCTGCCTCTGCCGTGACTCTGATAACAGCGGAACGCGGCCAGATTCGATTATAAATAAATTAATAAATAATCGTAGATATCTAGCCCCAAAGTAAGCAAAGCTTGTGTTATGGGTGCTAGATAACTGATAAACTACTTATATACATTTTAAATACATACTCGTACTTATTATATATAGAACACCCAGACCCGTAACAGAATATAAATTCATCATTTCAATTTATGCCCGGCCAGGAATCGAACCCGGGACCTCTTGCGTGGCTCTTGCGACCTCTTGACCACTAAACCACTCAGGTCGTCAAATCATGATTCAGTCGCCTGAATGTGCAGGTTTCATCACGATGTTGCTCCTCACCGTAAGAGCATCGATTACTGTTTATCTAATGTACATAACTCAGAAAGGAGTCATTGGTACATGGCGCGCACTGGGGTGCGAACCTGGTAGTACCTCGGGGTACGGGTCGGATCCCTTAACCTTTAGGCCACCGACGCTCTCACCAATAAATTAGCTTCGGTTTAGGTTAAAGGGAGGTTGTCGGGTACACGTGTGCCAAACGGCTATCCTGTAGATCGATTTCCAGTTTTGGGCGTACAATTAATTATAATTATTGACATTGTTTTGACACTTGTGACTAAATATATAATTCATTCCCAATATCACTATCACTACATAGTATAAAACAAAGTCGCTTTCTCTGTCCCTATGTCCCTTTGTATGCTTAAATCTTTGAAACTACGCAACGGATTTTGATGCGGTTTTTTTTAATAGATAGAGTGATTCAAGAGGAAGGTTTTTAAGTAAGAAAAAAAGGGTAGGTAAGGGTAAAATAGGTGTACGCGTACGAAGTCGCGCCGGGTCCACTAGTATACCTATATTTCTCATTTCATTTTCTATTTTATTTTGATATTCATGTATGATTTGAATACATAATTTTGACTATTGGCAGTACCTGTTTATACTCTTTCGGAAGTCTGCTTTATGATTTGGACCTTAATATCGTGTTCACCTTCCCATTGATCAAAAGAAGGAAATTCGGTGTACAATAACAAAGATAAGCTTTACTTTGTGTTTTGTTTTTAATTAAAAGTTTGCACGGCCATTAAAAAATGAGGCAGAGAACATCGACTTGATAGATAGGCCTTTGTTTGGCTAATGCCGTGTAAAAATATATTTATTTATTGATCTTGTGTTTGTGTTCTTTTTTTCAATACTGTCCCTTAAAATTTAATTGACTCAAGAGAACACTAAGTGACGGTTTTTTCCAAAAATTAAGTGCTTTAGAAATCCCTGCCCGCGGGCCTATTGTCTAATTCATTTGGCAACTGAATTTGACGTTAAATAATTCTACACTACGTTATCTACCAAATTAAGATATTTTTATGTCAAATTCAGTTGTTAACTGATTTAAACAATAACCCCGCTGACCAACATTATCTGTGGCCATAAATACGCAATATTATTTACGGTAATATTAATTATGGTGACAGATTATAAACCCGGATATTAGAGGAAGTATAAGCTTAAACGATAGCAACGTGGCCGGGTTCGCTGCGACCGTATCTGCTGCCCTAGTCACGTAGTGTGGAGAGCGCTTTATCGCAATTCATTGTCCCCAGATTAGGATCGCCAATACGGGTTTAAATTCCACCCTAACCTACTATTTATAGACATAATGTAGTTGTAAAATATTAAAAGTATAGTTATTAAGTAAATAGCAAGTTAGTTAGTAATTTGAGTTATCTAAGCGCCTGGTCCAAATTACAAATCACTAGAAGGCTGGCCTCTTTTTGGGTCAGCGTTTAAGCCTCGCTATTCAGCGGGGCAACGCGGCCAGTCTTCTGGGGACTTTTCCAAATTCGGGGGACCTGGGTCAAGTTTTTTATCTTTAGTTTAGTTAGAATTAAGGTTGGTGTTAGAGTAAGATTTTTTTTTTAATAATAATTTTAAATGGTATTTTAAACTGTAAATAAATGATTGCATTCGAAATTTTAAAAAAAAGTAAATAGCAATATTTTACATTGAGTGGAAGCCGTGGTTGGCCAAGGCACGGTCGTGCGATAGGCGGTTTCGAGGTAGTTGCTAATACCGTTGTCAAGCTCTACTATTGCCTTCTGAAACTTTGATGGAAACTAAACATACATCATTAGTACGGAGAAGCTGTCTAGAAGCTAGTTTACTAACAGCGCGGTTACCACTGTACCTTGTCGCTATACAAATGTAAAGTTACAGACGATGCGAACTCGCGGTCTAGTACTCCAAGCGGCGAACAAACAACCTCCTCGAATTCCTTGCGACTTGGCTTATGAAACTTATGTTGGTTAACAGAACTGCAAGATAGTTCAAAGTTTGCAAACAGAACTCAATTAAGAGTCAACCAAACTTGGGACCTGCATAGATTGGATTGATTGCTTATGATTTACTTCTCAGAGTTTGCAGCTTTGACAGGCAGTGGCGCATCAAAGCGGTGGCAAGGGGAGGAATTTCTGAACAAAACATTCTTGGTTTAACCACAATTTAATTTAGATAAGGAAAATGTCAAGCCACTGTTGTCGTGGAACGTCAGACAATCTGTTTGCGCTAAGTTTGCAGGGCCGCGGAATACGCTTTGCTCCTAACGGCAACGGTCGTACGGCCATAGTCCTGCGATGGGCTGTTTTGAGGTCTCCTATTGGTCGGGTGACGTTCGTCGTACGACCATGGTTGCACGACCGTTTCTAATTAGGACAGCGCCGTCACCAAAGAGATTGGAATGCTAGCGACCTACTTGCCAGTCTACATGAAGGTCGCTAGCATTCCAATATCTTTGGCCGTCACCCTTTCTGATTTTCTTTTCTTTTATTTTAGTTACTGTTACAATTTTTTATTTACGGGTTTGAGCGAAGTTACCTACAATTCAAACCAACCCTGATCAATTCGTATAGTTACCGGGCCTTCCTCGAAAGAGGGAACGCCATCAGGGCATTGTCACATCCACCGACTGTCCAAAATATTTTACTCTAAGTTGTTCGTTCCGCACACATTCCATTATAGCCCTTTCAGTTTCGTTAACATTATTTCAGTTGGCCGTTGGCTATGGCGGATGAGATATGAATAATGTTATACTTTGTTGTATGATGGTTATTTTCTTGCTGATCTCACAAGCTTCAGAGGCAAACTAAAACCATACATATTGTAATAACCAGGTTAGTCTTGGACATCTTTGGAAACCTATTCTTTAAGAAAAGCCTTTTATTTGTTACAAGAAGAATAGAAAAGTTCTAATATACTTAAATCATTTACCATGATTTGGTAGATTAGACAATTACAGTGGAGCAACTACCATCTGACCTCCGTGACCCAGGGAACAGAGGAACCATACCAGATAGGATCATGGTTCACATTCAGTTACCTGAATGGGCAGGTTTCATCTCGATGTTTTCCCGGCATGACGGCACTGGGTTTCAAAACCGGTACCTCGGGATACGAGTCGGACTCCCACCGCTCCAAATATGGGTGAAACATTGCATACGAGTATTTCGTATCGTACCAGTTGATGACGAATTGACGATGGGCAGCCGTCCGTCATGCGGCTGCCAATAATGCAGGTTCCCGATAAAAGTAATCACTGACAGGTCGAGAGCATTAATTCTCAGCCGGGATCGCGATACGCGTAAATTAAAAGCGGCAGTTTGATTTATACGTGAACGTTTTCGGAATAGATCGCGGGCACTCCCTTCTGCGTTTCAAGAGTTTCATTTGGGCAACCAAATGTAGGCGGTCCGGGACGTTAATTGACGAGGCTTTTACCAGGGAGCAAGGGTTGGCGGACTTGTTGGTTGGGTTCCGTACGTTGAGGTGAACTATTTCTGTGACTCCGTTACCTGTCAGCGCGGTGAGTTGTGTGCGTTACTGTTATAAACATAGAATCTGAGTTTTAAGACTTTCATTTGCCAACCAAATGTAGGCGGTCCGGGACGTTAATTGACGAGGCTTTTACCAGACGGGAGTAAAGGTTCCTAAGGTTGAGATGAACTATTTCTGTGACTCCGGTACCTGTCAGCGCAGTGAGTTGCGCGTGCATTATTTTTTTTAAACAAAAAAGTCTAAGTAGAATTTTATTTAGATTTTTGTGATTTATACATAATGAGCAAGTTGCACAGATTACCTGTAGACAGCAACAGAGGTGTAGGTACCCTAATAAAAAGCCAATGCGTCAGGATCCTATGGAGTCTCGTATTGTTAGCGATATTTGGTTGTGCTATAACTACTGCAAAACGGGAAGAAGGTCACAAGCAAGCACAGGTACTATTGCGAAAATTATCGTATATATCGGAAATCAAACAGAATAAAGTACGCCCGCCGCGAATACGCTGATTCTATCTGCATACGCGACATGTGATGCGAAATACAGGTTGTGCCAAAATGTGTCTTCATACAATACAATTTGGAGGTATATAAAATGAAATTGAGTTAGACTACTTTGAGTGTCTTTAATTTA
The DNA here is from genome assembly GCA_905147135.1 of Blastobasis lacticolella. Taxonomy (NCBI): domain Eukaryota; kingdom Metazoa; phylum Arthropoda; class Insecta; order Lepidoptera; family Blastobasidae; genus Blastobasis; species Blastobasis lacticolella. The sequence goes on from LR990039.1 coordinate 27,673,179, forward strand.
TATTTCATTATTGATAAGGTATAATGACGAATGGTACAGTTCGCTGGAGCCCATTGCAAAAATAACGGTGATACAGGTTTGCAACAGAACCAGGGGAATAAATAAATAAATATTCGTGGACAAACTCACACAGCGCCATCTAGCCCCAAACTAAGCAAAGCTTGTGCTATGGGTGCTAGATAACTAATAAACTACTTAAATACTTTTAAATACATACTTATTATACATAGAACACTCAGACCCGTAACAGAAATTAAAATTCATCATTTCAATTTCTGCTCGGCCGGGAATCGAACCCGGGACCTCTTGCGTGTTGACCACTGAACCACTTAGGTCGTCAATAAAGCTCATATCACAAAGTATGAAGATTACGGTACGGAACCCCAAAAATGGAAGGGGAGTTTTGAAAGTAGCTTCAGTGACAGAAAAATGAGGAGCAAATAGGTCAGCGTGGTGTGGGCAGGACTCAAGTCATATTGCAAAAGGGAGACCTCAAAACCGCCCGTCGCGTGACCATGTACGTACTACCGTTGCCAATTAGGACAGCGCCTGACAATAGCGAAAGCTGAAACCCATGAAATACCTAACTAATAAAAACAAAAACACAGATCCGTACAACATTATAAAATTGAGTAATGTAACAGCCGCGTTTGCTCCTTCAATTTAACTTATAATTTTATCTCTCCTATTTTAATTTCAATTTCAAACTTGAACAATGGAGGACTTGTTCGAGGCCAGTTCAAACGCTGCATGCATCGCCAAATACTAGGCGAATAAGTGTAAGTCAGACTTTAGTCCATCGACTCAATAAGGAGAAGAATTTCAATCTCCAGTATTGAACACCCTTCCCGCGCACCCTGTAGAAGCAGGCGGGCCGGCACATTGATTTCCGACGCCGCAAGAGGAAAATATCTACGCAGCGGAGTAGAGAGGTCTCGGAATGTGGTTGCGTTCCGGAGAAATAATGTTATCTGTCCATTAGGTAAATGGCTTCCGTCATTAGAGCCAGTATCAGGGAGCGGGAAGGCGACAAAAAGTAAAAACTATCAATATCCAACGCGTACCTAATCATCACAGCGAAGGAAACGTAACTGGACGCTTTTGTGTTACCCCTTCTTTTGTTATTCGAAAGTATCCGTTTAAAAGTGCCTTCCGTTTAACAAACAGGTTTAAAAGGACTTTGATTTCCGGTTAGTATAACTGTATAGAAATGTAGCTTTGAAAAGTCGCGTCGCACTCATATACGAAAATGTATACTGGAGTTTTCCACTTCCGCTCAACGATTACGGCAGTTAATATATCGCGAGCAATGCGATACTGGTTTATTTTGTTACGTTAAGTTGGAACTATACATATTCAGTGTTGTTTTTGGAACCTTTAAAAAAGAATTGGGGATTTGGTGCCTAAAATAATTCAATTATTTTGTACTACACTGTTTATAGTTCAGTATATTTCTTCAAAAAATTGCAAACATCGTAAACGAAATGGAATTGTAAAAGTAGCACAGGTGCAAACTTGGATGTAAACTCCTCTAAAGAGACTTAACAACATATAAAAATGATAGATAGCTGCGCATTTGCGATGTTGTATATAGATTATATACTTATACTATTAGTAATACATGCAAATACAGTCAACAGAAACAAACCACACTAAACAACTTTACATAATTCTTAAGTGCTAGTAGGTAAGAGAGTTGCGTAGGTACTAATGATTCGTCATAAAGTTAAGTGGCTTTTGGTCCCAGAGGTTCAAACTACTGAGTATCAGCCATTACACATACAGACGGCCTCGCACCGGATTGCAAAATGCTAGTTTCATATTGAACCCTATTGTTAAGACGCAAGACTCATTCAAAGTATGGCGGTAGTATTAAAAGTCTTGTAGGTTTCGAATAAACTGTGTAAGTTTGTCAAAATTATTGATATGGGGAGCTTTGGCAAATCTCTTTATCAAAATGTGTCTAACGTCGTAGCGCTCATCCCGGCCTCTGCCAGGGTCCGCTTTCCTACTTAATCTCCACTTCGCCCGGTCTTCGGCGAGCCGGTCGTAAGCCGTTGGCTCTTGCATCCGACTCCGCGATGTCAACCCATCGCTTCTTGGGTCGCCCACAGGGCATCTTTCCTGGTAAAATGTGTCTGTTTGGCCGTGTAAAATAATTAATTTTATAGCACCACCCATTACAACCCTTTCACAAGGCGACACGATTGTATCCGACATCGACACGATAACCTTGAAATGATTACTTTTTTAACACAGCGGTCCCCAATGCGCCCCCCAAACGTAGTTTTTGGTAAAAAGCAACTTCAAAATTTTATTATTTTTATGCTGGGCATAGGCCTCCTGCACGGTGGACCGATGCCTAGGTAAATGTCGTAGGAACCGCGTGGATTCGAATAGCAAAAGGGCTGGCCTTTGTGGAGATCTCAGGGCAGAGAATAGAACACATAATAAAAGAATATGCCAGTCATGCTAAGATGTAATTTTTTTTAAAGAAATTCGATACATGTGTACTCATTATTTCAAAGTATTCTAAGTTTATTCTAATCAACCAATAAATAAATAAATGCATTTTCTTATTAGCGTAGCATAAACGCACTGGCTATCAAGCCTAACGTCAACTTTTAAAAATATCGGCGCTGTCCACCCCTTCTGTGAAATGCAAATATATTTTTTCGCAGTTATTGGCTTTTTGTGAGCCCATGGGCAGCGAATATTGCGCCTACACGCTAGCCACGTCCGGCTCGATTGAAGTGGACGCTACAAATAAACATACCATCGTGATTGCACAGACAATACCGGCCAACACATGACCGCCATGCGTGTCCTTTATCCCGTAATCTCAATATACTCCAAAACACTACTGCACGCGTGCCGTAATGTAGTTTCATAATACTGAAAACATCAGAGGTTAAATTACATGTCGTAGTCAATTTAGACAAGCATAACCAGAATTCTGTTATTAGCTGTCGACGTGATTAGTTACCCCAAACATCAGTTACATAAGTAATGCCCGCGACAGGTCGACATGGCAATTTCGTTTACTTCTGTTTAGTGAGGCTAAACTAACGACAAATGAAAAAGGGTATTTTCAAACCCTAAAACATGAGAAAACATGTTTTATTCAATTTAATGGACTTACTTTATTTTAACTTAAACATACTCTATTTTCGAAAGCAAGTATTAATTTTGATTTGTTACGTACAATTTAACATATTTGAGCAAATGAGTAATTGCGAAATAAACGCCAATCACTTAATTAAGGACCCAATATTTGTTTACAAAACGAAATGCTGGATATCTACGTCGAGAATTCGTATAATTTGTCAGGAATTTTAAATTCAATTATTACACGATACGAAATTACAGGGTGACAACGGGGAGCCGGTATAACAAGAGATCGAATGACATTAATTACATTCAGTGTTAAAACTAGGATGATGTGGAGAGTACAGCCATACTATGAACTGTTAAATATTAATTTTAAAACTCCACCTTATGTTTTTGCAATAACTGAACTATATACACTGTCTACACAGCTGTTATTGAATACATAGAAATCGAAGAAGCTATTATTGTATAAGCAGTCTTTGACCTTTATGTATTATTATTTAACTCCAAGGTTTGCTGGAAGAAAACTCAAATGTTGATTAAGCTCGCCTTTGTACTTAAGTTACCTTCTGTTGAATTGTGTTTATTATTTTTGTGTACAATATAGAATAAAGAGTTTACACTTATTTCACGTACTTTAGCATTTAAAACGGGTGTTGCGGGTGCAGCCCCCCCCCCCCCCCCCCTCTCCCTCATAGGTACCACGATTGCCACATCAACTTGTCGTCAACAATACCTACCCACCGATCACAGAGAAATCAGCGTGAACGGTACAAAATGCTTGCCGGTAAAAAATAATTTGATTTCGGAAATCCCGGACTTGCGGCCGGAAAATATACTGACACTATTACCCATTATGGTTGGTTGTTTGTTATACTCCCTTCGTGGATGTGCAAAATTCACCATTCCGGTTTTATTTTACAAATGACCTCGGTTGCTGTGCTGAACTATGTGAGATTTGGGGAGACGTTAGTTTTTTGTGTAGCTTGGCGGGGGACCTACACTGTTCTGTAACAACAAAAAACTTTTAGACATATCCAACTATAGGTTCCTACAATGAGTTGGGAGACCAATGAAACGCAATAGGTATACGTTGCTGCATGGGTGTGGTCAATAGATCTTTATAGACAGTAATGGTGGGTCTGGCGGAGAAAATCTCTACAGATAACCAGTTTTTATAAGTAATACGGCAGAGAAACAATATAGAAAGTGGTCACCGATGCGTATGGACACCAGCAACACCAGGGGTGCTACCAATGCGTTGCCCGCCTCTGAGGAGACCTCCAATATACCTATAAATAGTTATCTAGCCATGGTTATCTCCAAGGAACAAGGGGGTCTTTGATTGTTTTGTTTGCACAATTTTACTTTTTTATTTCTCTTTACATGTTTTATACACAATTACGCATATAGTACTGACAGAATTTGTAGGATATTTCGGATACGGGTACCAGTTTCAAGCAGACACAACATGTTACTGAAAACAAAACTAACGATATCACGGACAAAAGTCAGTTTGCAATATAGCCGTACGCTGTGGCTCGCCGATACAACAAGATACGACTATACAATAACAACCGATAGAAGTCGAGAACCCCGACATAGTCTATAAGTACATTCATATTTAGGTACTCAAACATTTTCCGAACTAGTAAACAGATTTAAATCCTTCTTGTTGGCCATGTTTGGGGGTAATTAAAAGTTCGAAAGAACCAGTGACCTGATTTAATAGCGATGATTAAACAGGTTTTCATAAAACCAAGTAAAAAACCCACCGCATTTCGACTTTGCTTAGCATTATCGGATGCGGTCCGTTGTGGAGCCTTTGCCGGCTCCGTTGCCGTTGTCGGCTCGTTGTGTTCTCCGCGTCTGAGGCGCCCACCATGTCACTGTGTTTCATTCCTACTCTCCTGCGTGCTTTTTAAGGTCTGAGTAAGATATTAAGCTCCGCTTGCACCAAATTCTTAAACATATTTAAGAATGACGTTTAGCGTATTTTTAATGAAGTTTTTTGTTTCAGTATCAGCTGTAATGCGTTTAAGAATTTGGTGCAAGCTGCACTCATTAAGGAAAACTTGTTATTTTGCATCGAAATCGGGAGGTACGATGCCACAGACAGTCTTTATACCCCCGTGTTTTTGCGTTTAGGGTTAAGAAGGTTTCCGCCGAAGGTTGCCAGTCTACAATCCGAGTGAGTGTTATTCCGTGGCTTGCTCCCTAAGCGGCTGGTCCTTTAGGCTCGTACGGAATCCTTTCATCCCCTAACGCTAATCCAGCGCAATTGCTGCACTATTGAGATGTTTTCGGGACGAACTTAGAAACTATTGACAGTATAAAAAGGAACAATATTATTTTATGCGTACTGTGGAGCTTAAATCAGCTTAAATGATTGTCACAATTTTCTTGAAAATGTAAATGGGTTCAAAGTGTTGGAATAAGTTGTTGAAATAAGCTCCCTTTTTCTCACGTTGTGTCTGTCAGACTACTGACATAGTCAGGCAAAGGCAAAGCACTGTTAACTACACTGTAATGTTTACATTCCACAGAAGGTCTGGACGACTCTGCCAAAATGACCAATAACGTTAAGCGATTTTAATTTTCTGCAACCTATGACCACAACTCTCAAATCGCTGGGGTGAAAAGTACCGGTCAATTGAAATAAACCAGTAGATATCAAAAATTTACTCGTTGTTATCGATGTACAACACAAACGCAATTCTACCTATTGCGATTGTAACCAATATGTGGAATAGCGAATCTGTTGAATGGCTGCAGTTGAGTGGAATTAATATTGTGTAGAATCGCGAACAGAAAGAAACGCGTTTGTGTTTAATTGAATAGGTACTGTGTGGAATAAATAATGTGTTAAATGTTAGTTGTGCGGAATCCATGTTGTGTAGAATCGCGAATAGGTAGAATTGCGTTTGTGTTGTACATCGATCAATCCGAATAATATAGTACGTATAACTTTTACACTTTCACGCCCGCATTCCACAATGCCAGAAATTTCGATCCTGCCTAAAACCTATCTTTTGCCTCTTCATTTATACCTTTACTCCGGTTGTGGGCGTCCTACTGGCTTGCCGATTTTTTACCGGCGGTTAAACATGTCTGCATATGTATCTGTGTCTGTCTGGGGCTTCGTAATTCCTAAATGGAGGCGGATGGACCGATTTCGATTCGCTTTTCTTTCATGGAAAACCAGTTTAATGGAAATGATTATTAGCTTTGGTTCAGTAGTTTAGGAAATATCTGTGCATATGTAGACTCGAATATCAATAGCTCAACTGTAATTATCTAATTTGCTTTATCCTAGATCAAAGTCAAGGCGGACCCGGGCCCTCGTGCGCGAGAGCACAACCGGGACCTTAACGCCAAGATGATGTAGACTTTTCCGAAACCCGTCGGCTAGATTGCTAAAGAAAGTCAAAGAAAGTAGTTAATTTAAAAATAATATGTTACCAACGCTCACCCCTAACACAAACTCAGTAGCGAACGCATTTCACCACGTTTCCATGCCAAGACGTTATAAATTATAAGAATAAAAGCACAGGTAGCCAAACTATCTTGATTCGTCCCTGCCAGTCATTCCATTAGGCAAAGCTTGGCCATTTGTAGAATTGGCGAGGGAAGCAGAACGCCCGTGTTAAGCCAGAAACCCGCCGTACAATAATAAACCTATGCCGCACTGCCTCTCAGTTATGTTAAAATAGAACGATATAAATGTTCGACGGGTGTTTTTGTAGTAGTTTTGCTGAAAGTTGTAGTTCAAAATGCATATCTTAGACTTGAATTATTATTGAGTATCATCAACAGTAGTCCACTGCAGTTCACTGCAAAACTTCAGCCTCCTCCTCGTTAATAGATGGTTTTGGTATTGTATAAAAAATGCTGCTGCTCATTTTATTAAATTAAATTAAATTCATATATTTTTATAAACATAAATTTACACGTCAAATGTTATGGAGGTCGTACTGGTTAGTCTCTTACACCCGTATTTAGTAATGTTTCATCACACACACGCACGCACGCACACACACACAGTGGATAAAGGATTGTCAACTGGGAAGGAAATTCCTACTTGCCACCTCATAGGACAACTGAATATAGAACATCTTCCTTCGCATAGTAACGCTTGTTCACTTAGACAAGTATTGTATTTGAATCTTAGACATTAACTACTAAACTCTGTCACTCAGCAGCTGAATGGAGTGACGCCAACAAACTTTGACGCCCGTCAGTCAAAGACGTTGGCCCTACCACACCGTCCACCGCACGACATAACTGCGAATTAGGATATTAAGCATCAAACGTCTCAGCAAAGCCAGTAATGATCGAAATAAAACATTGGAAAACCCGGCACCCGCGCATCGCGGCTTTACGGCCGTCACAAACAGCGGTAATAACGCAGTAACGCAGCTGAGTTACGAGTACGGCCGCCCCAGAACAAGCTCTAAATACCAAAGGCTTCAGATAACTTGCCACGCTCAAAGTACACAACAAGCATAAATTTGCAAAGAACTCCCCGACTAAGATTTTAATTTAACTTGCACCATTCTTCTTAATTTGTTAGTGGAGTTTTTAAAAGCAAAGTTAGGTGGCTATCACGGCCGCGACGGGTGTCCTGGAGTTTCTAGGGTCCCACCGCCAGATGCCGAGCAGGTCCGCTTATTAAGCGACTCACTTTGCCGTTACGGCTGTTGTTTATGAGGAACTGGCCAAGTTGACTGCGTGAGCGTGACCCGGCGACCCGGCTCCGCCATCATTCAGTGTTAACGCCACTGGAGAATGTCTAAATGTAAAACACAAAAGTAATATATACAATTTAAGAGTACCTGTTTGAGGTAGTGCTTCGGCAGCGACTAATTGGGATAAAAAAAATAGACAAAAACCTGATCTATTAAAACGTTCTGTCACAGACGGTTAGCCAGGTTAGTTAGTTGCGAGGAAAGAAGCGACGTTCATGATAGTTCTTATAAACCACCGCGCCAGAACCAAATCTAAAATTTTTCGGAGAGGAATTTTAAAAACTGGCGGGCCTGTCTGCCTGCCGAATGATGCGTGACGAGTCAGATCGCGTCAGTACAAACGACGTGCATCAGCGACGTAAGACAAGCGTGTTGCTAAACTGCGATTTTTCATACATTTACTTTGAGAGCTGATGTCCCATGCATCACGTACGTCAGATCACATCACTCTAATGTGGCGCTATTTTTAGTTGCTTTACCAATCAGCGTAAAAACGTCCTTTTTTAATTCCCATTCACCAATATTCCCACCTGGGTATAGGCAGTAACTACAGGCACAAAAGAATGTAGATACTCTTCTGATGAGAAATACCCTAGGGCCTTAGATTGAAAATTGAAGCGTATCTACATATAAAAAGTTTGAAAGCGCCGAGCACAGTAGAAATGATAAGAAATACCTTATTGTTTTGAAATATCCCGCGCGAGGACGAGGCCCGCATTACGTTATATTTTGTTTGTTCCAGTGGACAAAGAATAACCTTGGCGATGCGGGCTCTGTTGTCCAAGTGCCCCTGATATATAATATCTAGTTTATTAAGAAGAGATAATTCAACCTCTATAATTACCTGATCGTGTCAAGGCGGACCCCGGGCTCTTGTGCGCGAGAACATAAACGAAAATTAACGCCAAGATGACGACGATGATGATGATGACACAGTATTAACTGATACGGTTTTAAATGATTTTGTGAGTTGAAGTTCGTGTAGTTAACTCCAGATACTTATACGCCTTGAACATGTCTTATTTTGTTGAGGGCATGCTAGAGAAAACCTCCTGAATAGAATAAAGAAAGGCAAATAAGGTTTTCGCTGACATGCCCTCAACAACTTACAAAGTTCCGAATCCCGGCAGTTAGTCAACGAACGATAACGAAACCAGTCATTGACCTTCATAATCACCCCGCCGGGGGGCAACCACGAATCGCTGCTTGGCAGTTAAATACGAAAACGCTAGGAAGCCCACTTAACGTAGAGCCAGCAACTGTCACTACCGGTCGAATGTGAATGGTTTCGAAACGAGTGTTTCGCAGTTGCGGTCGCCCGCCCTCTGAGGCTCCAACAATGTTGTTTTACGAGTCGGCAAGGCCCGTTATGCGGTCCATTAAGGATTTTAATATCATGTCATCCTCGATGCGTTATGAAGTTTTGGGTCGCGCGGAGTTGTGAACGAATCTGCGCGGCGTCCGGGGATACGCGGGCTCTGTGCGTGATATATGGCCGCCCGGCTGTAGTGAGCTCGGGGGACCTCGGAATTAAGCTGCGCAAACAAATTCTTGCGTTAACATTATTTAAACGCCTTCGTGTAGGTGTGACTGGAGTCTTTGTTTAAGCGACCTCGTGTCCGACTGTTGCCGCGATCATATACGCGACGTTTCACTAAGGTTGTCATGTCGGAACTTTCTTTCTTTATCTTGAACTGTAAACTTATTCCCCCCTCCTCCTCTTATTCTCTGTACTGTATTATGTTTTTGTTAGAGCAATAATGTGTGTATCTTATTCCATCAAAACAATTCCATGCGGAACCGTCAGATCCCGTATAGACATACCTATGAGTTCAAGCATAAGCAAGTTTGAATAGGTCCTATACTAAACTACTAACGACAGAAAGCTTACCCTTTCACATTTTCACAAAGCGTTCGCACGAACTCCGAACTGCGAACGCGCGCTTCCTAGAAACAAACACATTTTTCAGCTCCGTTACAGAGCTTCAACTGTTTTAAAACTTATTTTTGACGCGCATATTTGTACGAGTATCTGCCAGTATCATCGTAGCCCAGAGCTGCAAGCTCTCAAGTAAGTGAAAGATTTTAATTTAGTTTTATTTCGTTTCACAAGCTTATAACTAGGAAAATACTCCTCTAAATAAGGAAAACGACTTGAACGCGCCGCGTGTAAAACCTGATTTCATTAAGTACAATATTTTCCAATTTCATATTTACCATTTAATAATCAAATCTTATGAATCTTCTAAATTTCGAAACCATTGCCCACAATTCTATAGGGTACTAAACCAAGACGTCAGTCCGTTTGAGACATTTTGCAGTGTTGGCCGTCAAAAGCATGTTTGCCAAAAGATTTGGATGTAGTAATAGACGCTCCCTGTAGCTTTTGCAGTAATACGAGTATTCTATTTCTTCACTTCTAAGTATTCGTGGATTTCTTAGTTTCTGGTACACCCACCAGTTATTAAGTACTTAGTGGTAATAAATGAAGATCTTTGCAATTTTAAACTATTTATCATTTAGACAGCATTACGCAAATACCCTGTAGATCGAACCGCTCATTCATTAATAAATCGTTAATTAATATTGAAGCAATGATAAATTGCACGGAAAATTTTAACACATTATTTTCTCTCCATTTAATATAAAATTGCGCGTGGGTAGTTCGACGAGATTAATTAATCTGAACCTAGTGGGTAAATATGCAATAATTACAGTGTAAACAGTGCAATAATTCGATTATAAAATCCAATTACAAAATATTCGATGAAAATAAAGTGAAAAGGAATTTTAAAATATGAAAATGTTTTCGCGGAGCTATTCTGTGGGAGTATGTCCATTAACTACGGATAATTTGTTGTTTTTGTTTTCGAATAGTGTATTAAATGGTAGTCCATTAACGGTATTTTATTTTTAAGATTAAAAATCGTGGCGTCTTTTTTTTATATTAATAAACCACTAACAATAATACTTTAATGTTAACCTCTTTTTGTGTATCTATACTAATATTATAAAGAGGAAAGGTTTGATTTTTTGTTTGTTTGTATTGAATAGGCTTCGAAACTACTGGACCGATTTCAGAAATTCTTTCACCGTTGGGAAGCTACGCTATCCCCGGGTGACATAGGCTATATGTTATTTTCTAAAAAATTACCGATCATTAATAAAACTCCAATAATGTAACCCCAAGTGTAAAAAAATACTCAAAAAATTCCTTACATCGCGTGTGCTGCGAAAACTATTGATGATAGAACAAAATAATGTACTACGACTTTACAGAACACATCATTATCTACAAAAAGTGTCACGACAGTATATGTCTAACTATTATAGTTATGTCACAATAAGTGTTCTTCTATTTTCAAAATTTAATTGAAATGCCGCCGCTAAAAAACGCTCTTTATTTGTACCTTGGTAATAATCCTTATCAAAATCAATTACTTCATATTCACGACTGCTTCAATACCTTTATATAACATTTGAATTATTCAATTCAGACCTTCCATTCGAAAGATATCACGAGTTTAAAAATGTGAATAATCGAAAAAAGTCGCATGTTCGCCGCTCAGTCCGCTCGGCTATCTAGGCAGCACGGGGTACGGGAGGGGAGTCAATGTCAAGAAATAAAGTGCCGCGCGGCTAACTCGCGCGGTCGGCTTCCTATGCAGCGGTCGTGTGCGGAATCGAATAATTTTCGCTTGAAGGTAACCCGTGTACCCGTAGTGCTACCCGTGCGAAGCCGGGGCGGCTGCTAGTCCTAAATAAATACATATCCATGTATTTAGCTGATGAACATCAAATAAAAAAAATTAATAAAATAATAATTGCAATCCCATTCATTTCGACAACAGTAGACTAATTACGTAACGCTGTTGCCAACAATTCTCTGATTTCAATTATTAAAACTGTTACTTTTGCGATTCCGTTTCATCGACTTCATGGGTTCAGTTGCTAACTAAGTTCCATTGTGATAAACTGAAACTGTCTACCTCAGCTGTTTCAATTTATTCATTCATTCCTCTTTGGTCTGTCGATGATCTGCATCAAAAATGTATCAGTCTTTTTTAATCAATCTAGCCAGTCATTTGACCGCCATCTCACCATTCCATTATTTATTCCATTCCAGCTTATGATGAACGGGAAGGGGAGTTCGGGATAAACATTGAATATTCATTGGAATAAGCAATGCAGAATAATTAAAAATTGCACTGTTTGAAACATTTTACACTTTTATGAGCGATTTACGGTACCGCCGGATAAAGTTGCGTTTGGAAAATGTTAGTAGAGCCTGGTTAAGAGGACGCTTTCATTGTGAATAATTCTACTAAATAGTATACTTAATTACTCTGAATTAGCCAAGGTGAATTAAGACTACTGCACGTTTTTTTCGTGTGTGCATGGGTGTTGAACACAACTTCTGAACTAGCTGTTTGATTTAGACAAGTGAAAGTTCTGAATTTGTTTCTTAGATTCCATATCTAGCGTACATGTAACCAAAAACATGACTGTAAAAAATTAGTTCAAATATATTGCCATATGTTTTTGAGAGATTAAAAACACGGATTTAAAACACGACTGGTGTTTTTTTTGCGTTACCGTACTCGTGAGTAATGTGGATGCGAGACTTCCCGACTACAATAGAAAGTACGAACCCCATTAAATGTAGGGTGCCGCGTAATACAACTGCTTTCTTCCGTTTACAACTGCTTGGAAATCTCAGTTTTTACGGCTTGCTTTTTTCAATTGTAAATTAACGGCGGCTGTTAATTTTTATTATGCTTCTTACTGGTTTTGCCTACTGACTTTCAGTTTATTAGCGTGTATAAATATATTGCGAGTGGTGATTGCTCAACCGACAAGACTTATAAATATGTGAAGCTGACGCTAATAAATATTAAAAAAAAAAACCAAAGCGCCTGCCATTAATGATTACTTTCTGATGAAAATGTGTTTTGTGAATAGTGATTGCACACTGGTATTCGACTCGACTGGTATTCGAATCGCGTCTACTGCATTATTACCAACGTATCCACTCGAATCAGAATATAAATTAAGTATGTTAGTGTAGACATTGATGGGAAAAATAGACTTTTATCTCAGACTTCTTTAAAACTGCGCCCATTTTCATGTAAATATGGAATTAAGCTCACCCTCAAAAATACCATGTCCGAGGTGGATTTTTTATTTTTAAGTCGTAGCAAATATTCATATTCCATCCATAATCGATCATTGTTAGCGAAAGGTGCCGGGTTCGAATCCTACTGCGGCCATTTACCAATGACTCTGTTTTATTGAGTTGAATACTAACCGATGCTCTTACGGTGAGAGAAAACATCGTGATGAAACCTGCACATTTAGATGACTTAATGTGTAATCTTGTTCCAATATGGCCAGTTTCCCAAGTAAACAGGATCGCGGAGGTCAAATGGCAGTCGCTTCACTTTAATTGCCTAATCTTCAAATCCTGAATCATAGTCAAAGATCACCGGAATATTGATGCAAAGATTATATGTTATAATTAGTCTTCAAAAACTTATGGCTACCTGTCCCCTAACCACGGCCGGAGGAAGTCGCAGACATGCGCCTTGTAATAGAATAAGTTTTCGTACAAAAGTAAAGGTCCATTACAGTGCGTGTACCTACTGTGTGAGTGACGTGGGCATTAGTTCCACAACATTACCTGACGTGAAGAGTCCTTTACGACCAAACTAAGCAAAGCGATAAATGTTAGACATGTAAATGTTCGCCGACGTTCAAGTATTATGCTTTTCGAGCTAGGTACGTGGCCGCTCACAATATTGTAAATTCGTTGCCATTCAATATAGTACCTCCTCATTCTGGAGCCTAAGGTGGTACAATTTTCATACAAATTTTATGTAACCTTTTATTCTTGCAAGGGTTTAACGTTGTTAAGAGTAATCTTCCTACAATAGTGAATTAACCTGTACATAGCAACACCGAGAACAATAAATACAAAACGTGATAGTTGAGGATATATGTGGTAACCAATATAATCTAAACACTTGCACGAAGCCGCCATGTTTGTTCAGATTTTTCGTCGACCACTTTTTCCTCAGTCTTCAGCAGATCCTCACGTCGCCGCCGTAAGCACTTCGCTATCGCATCCGACTCGGCGATGTCAATCCATCTCTTCCTGTCTGCGTAGCATGATGGGCATACACATGAGAAATAACTTTGTTCCTCGCTTGTTTCAACGCAAATCGAGTTAGCAAGAGTTACATGGATCTCTCGCGCGCGAAATAGCCCGTCATGCTACTATTTGGGCGGGCGATGTAGGAATCTAAGTTAGGTACTCAAAAATGTTTATATGTACATAGAGGAACTTTCCAAGGAAAGTCAATTGAGCTTGTGGGGCAAATTTTAAAGTGGCAGGGCGGGTACTCATTCCTGATACCGCCAAAATTTTGGCAGATAACGTACAAACTGTACAAAACATTCACTATGATACCAATCTCGTGATATTGGCCTCAAAAAACAACACACAATCGCGCCTGGGAAATTCATTTGACTGAAGTAATTTTCCTTACTTCAATAAACAACTTTCACCCAGTTTAAGTATCCGATATCATTCACTATTTAACAGTATGAACCGCCAACGCTTTGATCCATTATGTTTCATTTACAAATTCAAAGCGAATAAATATTGCAGGACGTTAAGTTTAAAGTAGGGACATAATAGCAGTCAATTGGTACGATCGTCCAGGTGGCAGTATGTGCTAAATTATGGATGGATCGCAACTATAAGCGGCTCAGGGCGGCTATCGACCGGCCGACCGCGATTATTCCGAAACTGCACTGTTTTGCCTGTAAAGCTTACATTCGCAATCGGATACAAAGAGTTACGATTTACATAGATCTCAGCTCTGGTTCTGACTTCTTGCCTTAGATAATCGATATCCTATCACGAATTGTTCTGATAGAGTTGTAACTTGTACTTCAATTATCGATTACATTATATTTAAAATAATATATGAGGTAGTATTTAACGTTTCTTTTCTGTGCGCACTAAATAATGTTAAGAAACCCGCATGTATAACTACCTACATGTAAAAGGATATTCGACCACAATGTTCTTTGGATTCATTTATTGCATAAAAAACGAAAATTATAACATAAATGTTATAATAATTCAATCATATTCTAGCTATTCTAGCTTCAGGGACTCTGCTTAAAAATATAACGTTGAATAACCGGCCATGTCTTCAGTGGTCCTTACTCCCCCACATTAACACGATAGTAGGTAATGATATTGCAGGTTCTCTTGCGATTTCTTAGAGCGGCCCGTAAGCTCAGTTCCGTGCTTATTATTACATTGACCCATTACTATACACTTTCACAGGTGTTTGTATCTCATTACTCTATTACTGAACCAAAACCCTAAATATACGATAAAAGAGTATTTCAGTAAAATAAATTCCCGGTAATTCCACGCAATATTTTTCCCATTATACCTCAAATAGAAACCACAGAACGTCAACATCATGGAACAATAAGTAGCCTTCGCGTAGAATAATATCCGATTTACAACACCAGAGCTCCTTTGTTAAGTTTTCCATAAATATGGTCGAATAAATTCAATATTAGATACCAGAATAAGCAGCTTAACTGAACGAATACTATTTAGAGTATCGGTGGGCACGGAAGTGCCTCCGCCAAGACGAGCAGACAAGTATTTCCGCGCTCTTTATATCTTTGTAAGGGACTGAAGAAACTGCATGAATTTTATATTGACTTGTCTATTGTACATTCTTACGTTCTTGATACTTGTCTGTTATATCTTGTCTTGTGGACATTCCAAAGTACAAGTTTCTAAAATTAACGGTTTTTTAAATATCGTTTATCGAAGTTTCAATATTTGGTCACTCGCTCACTCACCGATTGACTGACTGACTCATGAATCATTAAAAAGATAGACCACTTCCAGGTGAGTTAGAAACTTGAAATTTGGCATGGAGATACCTGTTGGAGTTTTTATACGGAAACGTCAGAACAGAAACAGAAGTCTGTCATTTTGTAAGAGATATAAAATTACATATTTAAAGACCTCATTTATGAGACCCCATCAAAAATTTTTTTGTGAAAAGTCGCCATGTCTCGTGTCTCTCCAGTAAAAATATATTAGATCTAAGCTGGAACCAAGTCTGACAGTAATTTTTTTTTAATATTCCCCCAAAATTTATCTCCACATTAGATTTTATTTATTTTTACGGGAGAGTCACGAGACTTGGCGAATTTTTACATAAACATGTTTTTGATGAGATACGTACGTATTACACACGCAACAGTGAACAGTTAAAATGTATTTTGAGGATTCAAAGAGGAAATTTCAACAATAACATTACTGTCTGGAAACGTCTACCTACTTGTAAACGCTTTTGAACTTATTTTGTTAGTCTAAATGTGGTGCTGATAAAGTGGGAGTTTGTAACCACAATAAGAATGTACGAGTGTATAACTCAAATTCCTACACACGCCTACTTACTTCTTTACGCCCACTAATAACGTGTTCATGTGTAGCTGAGTATGAATTATTTTAAAAATAAATAGGAAACCGACATATTGGTTGCCGCTGTCCCTCGTCCCTTATTTAAACGCCACTAAAATGCAAAAGTTAGCTACTAAAGGCAAAATAACATATTTAATAAACTCCCATTTGTACATCACTACATTATTCCAAAACAAATAATAGTGTAGACCATTCATTTCCAATATTTTTAAAAACAAAATACTAAGTGAACAGTTAATTAATATACCAGAATCTCATCATAAACTTGGCTTCTATATCGCTGTTGTGTTCTTTTGCGCGAGGACACGGGAACCCGCCTTGATCATGATCTAGGGTTTGGCAGAGTAGGTAATTACAGTGGAACGACTGTAATCTGACCTCCGGACCCAGTCGCCTAAATGTGCAGGTTTCATAATGTTTTCGCTCACCGTAAGAGTATTGGTTATTAATATTCATCTAATGTCCATATCTCATTGAAGAAAATAAGAAAATTGTTATTTGGTTGGTGCCACTGGGGTTTGATTCTGGCACGGAAATATTTGTGTCATTTCGTATTCTGGTACATTCGAATGACAAATATTGAGTTGCAAATATAACTGCGTCGAATTTTTCTGAAATACGTATTCTGATACATTGGTGCGTTACTGATAAACTGATAATCAAAGCTGCATATTTTCACTGTCAGATTAATTGTCAATCTGCCTGAAAGAATGCAAGTCTGTCGACGTAAGTCAAAGGTTTGGTCGAACATTGATTTAACTTTAATGTTACTCCAATGTAACTCTGATCGAGTTTGAATCGAGGTTATTAGAAACGGAATTCGACAGCACGCTGAGTTTAAATTAATTTAACTAGATATAGAACCCGGTACCTCTCGCTTACGAGCCGGACCTGTTGGCCAATAGGGCATGATGTGCGCGGTAATACTCTTTTCTAGAATATACCTAAATGTAAATTAAAATTAAATTTATACAAAATATAAAGTAGGCATTTAGGAGACGACGATCAGCTAAGCGATCCCACCCGGAATTTTAATTTGAGCAATCTTATAAGAAGATTAAGAGCACAGAAAAAGCTCCTGGATAATTAAAAAGTCAAATTAGGGAAGGAAACACAAACAGTTGGCAGTAAGTTTTGTACCTCTCGCGTTTACTTAAAGTATTTATTGAGTAAAAACGGTTACCGTCCAGGCAGTGCGCCTGCCTAAGAATTCCATTACTCCAACAGAAATAACACAATATAAATTCTAAGATATTATATTATTGATATGTTTATTATGACCAACTGCAATTCTCGAAAAAAAAAAAATTTTTATTTTGGTTCGCCAACAATTTGTACACAATATACATAGGTATAATCTATAAAAAATACATTTTGTAGTCTAGTTTTAAGTGTAAAACCAATTATAGGTAAACACATCATGTATCGTTAATCATTGATAACTAACTGGACATCATAACGACATCAGTGAGTACTTTTATATTAAGGAAGGTTAAATCAGAAATAACGAGGTTGCAGGTAAATAGTATAGGTTGATATTATAAAACAAAAATAATGAAAAATTCATATATGGGTAGGTATGTAAACTGAAACTTAACTATGTCAATTTAAAGCGCTTCTTCGCGATCTAAAGCGCATTTGCGTCGAAAGTGGTCTTAAAACTCATACTCTTGAGGTGGAATAAATCTACATCTGCCGCTCCGCACAAATGATTGTATTCCCGACACATTCGGAGGACTCTGGACTGCAGGCCCAAATAATACTTCTCAAATAGACCTATAATACTTAATGGTAAAACTTATTTTGTCTACGACGCGGCTATGTATTCGTGGAACATTCTGTTCAATCAGTTGAAGACAGTTGACCAGACTATTGGCAATTTTGTACAATAACATCAAATCAACAATCCAACGTCGCTTCCTAAGTGGTTTCACTTTAAAAAAGGCACAGCGTTCTGAGTAGGAAGATAGGGAATGTTTTTTTCCTTGGTGGATTGACAAATAATAAAGAAATCTTTTTTTTATTTTTTTATAATTGTGCGCGATGGAAGGAAAAGGAAATGATAAATGCATTTGTTTTCAATATTCGCACCGGAAAGTCGTTCTTCTACCGGATGCCATATCTATTTTCACCGAGAAGTAACAATATTGTTTTTCAGTTTGAAAACTTGAATGAATAGTGGCAACTGAAACTTAAAACTATTGATTGTATGTAATTAGAGAACGGTTCTAAAGGGTTGGTAGTACAAAAGAAATATATCTGTGCGCATTGTTCGTTTCCGGGGTGAAATATTTCCAACAATGGGCCTCCAATCCGTCTGCGACTAGGCCAAAAAGCGGAAACATAGTGAATTCAACACAAGCCATGGTTCGTTTGCAGTATTTCGCCGCGGGTGACAGCCGACTGTCCCGGAACCTATCCGTAAGCGCTGTTCAACGGGCTTGCACTGATTTGACAGACGGCTCCGCGATGTATCTTTCAGCGTTTGCCACGAAATATCGAGGCGTTTCCTTATAGGATTGGCGGATGGAGGGTAAAAGCCGGTGCACAGCGACAGCGGCGTGGATTTTCTCGAAAATATAAATTCAGGAAGGAAGGAAGTCTTTAAAGGTATTTACGTGACAACGTCTGTAAATTGTAAAGCCCTGTGGGTCTAGCCAAGATGCAAATTAAATATATTCGCGGAGTGGAGTCTCAGAACTACAAAGATAATTTGCCACTTGTATGAGGGCGTGTGTCAAACATTAACTACAGCTCTCTATCAAAAGTGATGTCTGCGATTGTTATTGATTTGCATCTTGGCTAAACCATAGAGAAAATTTTTTAAATACAGGAGCACAGAGTACAATCCGAGTTTAAATACGAGACAAAATGTCACACATCTCTATAACACACACACTAATGCAAATGCAGGGATGGAACAAGGCAGCCTATCTGCAGATAAGTTATATTTTGCTACGAATTTCTACTCGTAACGAACACAAACAAATCTGACTCGTGGGCATATTTCGCTCCGGACGACTTCGTCATTTTTTAAAACTTGTCCTTATAATTTAATATTTATTTATTTATTTATACTTCATGCACAAACAGTACATTGGCGGACTTAATATTGTCATTATGATAAAAGGTAAGGTGTCTAGTGAATCAAACCCACGCCCTAATACCTACCACCGTCTTTTTGATCTCTCGATCCTACATACCGTGAATCTGCAATGCTTGCTTTTGCAAAAAGGAGGGTTTTGATGATTTTGACCGGTATAAATGTTTATTTGTTGCCTCATAACTTCTAAACTAACTAGGTACCTACTTATTAATTTTTGGTTGGCCTATGTGACTTTACAATAAATTGAATATTATGCCCTCTAGAGGACATACTCGTAGTCATGAAAAAAATAATTAAAAGGATAGGTACATTATTATATTAAACAGGCAGCATATTCTTTATTTATAATAAAAATTTATATAATTATGATGCATCAGGACCGAAGGGACTTGCGTCTACTTATTATTATGTTCTTCAAAATGTTTACAACGCAGCACTTCCAATTTGCAACCCCAGACATCACCATGTCTGGTCTTTAGGAAACCTAGAAACACAAATAAATGTAAAAAAACGTAAAATTGTTTTATAAAGTGTCTGAACATTTAAAATGTCATTTAGGTAAATATTTGATTTAAAACCCTAACTAATACATATTATAACTAATTATAAACATAAACAAAAACATATTATTAGTAATAAAATTGTGGACCGATATTTACAAGATTTGAGTGTTAAAATTCTATACAATTAATATTTTAGCATCCAAATATTTTCGTACCTATTTAGACAGCGAAATATTGTTCAATTTGCCAATAATTGTATATCTATCTTTAATAGCATGTTGTTTTAAGGTAAAGCATTTCAATTGTTGCAAATTCACACTATTAAGATCAAAGAGATTGGAATGTTAGCGATCTTCATGGTTATAGGGCAAGAAGGTCGCTAGCATGCCAATCTCTTTGATTAAGATGCATATTTTTGTTACAATATCAAAAATTTATTCCCGATCGCCGTGACCACGAAAGAAATTACTTACCGATAAAAAGATAATCCAGTTTTATTTCCATACTTTGCGCTTTCACATTAATGTGCACTAAATTACACCGTCTTTTAAATGGTTTGATTTAAATTGTATTAGAAAATTATACCTGTTTCAAAAAAACGTCAGGTCTCGAGGAGCGTGAGCAGCATGTCGAACTGCGCGCGTCATTTTCCAATAACTTATTCCAATGGTTGAAAAACGGAATAGCAAGATTCATAATCATTGTAGAGTGAGCGAACAGGGAATTTTTGTGATTTGTGTCTAGTCTGTTATGTCTGTGGGTTGCAAGCATGTGATGAAATGATTTACGAAATTGATTCGTTTACTTGGCCGTGTGGTGTCCAACCAACCCCTTGCACTCGTGGGTGTCGTCGTACAAGGCGTCTAATATTTTCGAGGCAAAAGAAAATGGCTGGAAAATGGCAAAAGAAATCCGTAGGCTGGAAAATGGACAGCAGCATTTTCCATTGTTACATTTATAGCACTGCGATCTCCTACCCGCCTGCTAATCGTGGAGATTATGGCAATAACCTTTCCTTTCGTGGGAGAGGCCCCAAGTCGTGCAGTGGACGTTATGATATGTGAAGGACTTGGGCTCACAAGGGCTATCGTCACAGACTATCGTCGTAGATTAAAAGATTGACGGCAACCACATGTCCTATCGTCGTCGGGTTCAATTCCGTAGAATTATTTGAAAGATCTAAAAATTACATTTCATAATTTTGGAAGGACGCCATGCCACTAGATCAAGCCGCATGATGGTCAGTGACATGCATAAATGTTTATAACCAAGCCAATAGATTTCCCGACACTGAATAAAAGACAACTGACGGCCCCCTCACGAGTTCAACGAGAACGTCTCGTGTCTTAGAATCCTATTGGTTTGTCAATAATATGTGAATTCTTTTTATAGCATTGAAATCCAGTTAAAGAATTTTAGTACTTAATCTATTTTGAAGTTATAAAGGTTTGTAATACCTATGTGCTTTATTAGTACGATAATAAGGTTTACCGAGTGCCGAATGGTTCATGCCAAAATAACAAATTCTAGCGCAGTGCATGACAAAATAACAAAATTCTTTGGTTTAATAGTTAAATTCTTTTTAATTGAAACACACCAATGTTTAGCTAAAAGACACTGGGTGTCGACGCACAGACTGCCAGCGGGGACAAGGTTACACCGTCTCGGCAGCCGCAACAAATTAATTATGAAGTAAAGAAGGATTATAAACAACAAGTATCAACAACTTTGTTTCAAAGTTCACTCCACAAAGCGACCGAGCGAAATTCAATTGCCAAGAAATACCAATAAAGGGGACAATGACAGTGAGTGAAGCAAGCTTCGTTACACAGAGCAATGGACAGACCACGGACAAATAATACCTCCACCTTCTTTTGTTTTTGAAGTCGAAAGAGTGAAAGATCAACCTTTGTTGCCAATAACAAAAATTTCAGCTCTCAAGAAACTCTGAAGTTACTTATTGATGTTACGAAATTCGTGGACTTCCTAGTCGACCCATAACGATATCTTTACGCCTACCTACCCTTTTTCTGCTTGCTTATAAACCTTCCTCTGGAATTACTCCATCTATTGTAGTAAACCGCATTAAATCCGTTGCGTAGTTTAAAATATCTAAGCGTACATACGGACGTCTTCATTGTTTTATACTATGTAGGTATAGATGCCAAATAAAGTGTCGAGAACATTTTATAATTTGTGTGATGAGGCAAAAGAGATCGTTAAACGGATCGTAATCCTGCTTTGATATCTCTACCTACACTCCGCCTCTACAGAGTGCTACAGCTCGAGGGTATCTACACTGTGTACCCTGTGATAATGAACACCTCTGGGATACGCAACGGGCGTCAGAGCATATTACCGTATGTACATAGTGGCGGATATTCCTGAGAGAGATGCTACATATACATATGTACCTACATTAATTTGAATCGGATACATTTCACAAATTTACTGTTGTGGCTTTAAATTACGCCACGCCATAAATAATAATAAATAAATATGCTTGGACAAATTCACACAGCGCCATCTAGCCCCAAAGTAAGCAAAGCTTGTGTTATGGGTGTTATAAAACTGATAAACTCCTTAAATACTTTTTATTTTCTTTAAATACATACTACACCCAGAACCGTAACAGAAATTTAAATTCATCATTTCAGTTTCTGCCCGGCCGGGAATCGAACCCAGGACCTCTGCGTGGCGACCGGCACGTTGATCAACTGAACCACTTAGGTCGTCATTCTAACACGGTTTAGTAAAATAAATACCAAGAAAGTACTGTACGGTCTTTGGTAATAATTATTATGTGTCACGGCGCGCCACAGGGTTCCCTGCTTGGGGAGCGCGGCGCTCCAAACGGCGTCGTATCTTGTGCTTTGCCGGGAATTACACTAGGAAAGTTTAGCCATTTTTGCGCTGCACGATCATCTAAGCGGCATCTTCGCCGAGGTACTCACCGCACTGCCGCCCGCAGCTCACTACACACGGCCGACTTAGGAAAATAAGTAGTTTACGTTTTTGTGTGAGTATTGATAAAAAATACAACTACTTTACTTTTTGTGTCAAAGTTGATGATGATCAACAGAACATGAGCTTGAGCCTGATTCATATTAGTGAGGACGGTTGATAGGACACTGTTCTAATTGGAAACGGTCGTGCTACCATGGTCGTACAACGGACGTCGCCCGACCAATACGAGAACTCAAAACCGCCCCGTCGCACGACCATGGCCGTTCGACCGTTTGCCAATTAGGACAGCGCCTAACAGTATCCAGTGATACTCCTGCTACCGATATTGCTAACAGCCTATGAATAAATATGAACCTCAACCACCATGCTACAGGCTTGGGCTTGGTCAACAGATTGAATAACAAGGTAATCATCTAGCTTCTCCAGGAGCCCTTAATTTCTGTTAGTGTAACTCACCAATAATGTGGAAGAGGCTCAAGCCAAATACTGCATTACACTGTTCCACACCAACCTCATCATACAAAATTTTACAGAAGCCGCTTCCTGCAGTGTGTCCGCGCTTAACTGTACAGTTATAGAATCCTTATGTAACCGGAACGAGGTCTTAAACGGCAGAAAGTTCTCCGGTCGCTAACACCGTTAATGCTACCGAAAACGGCTTCACTCATATTTACCGCAAACTACGCACCATACCGTACGAAAGTTTGGAAGCTAAGTAAAATAGGAGTAGCTAATACCGCAAACATGAAGTGCACCTAAAACTTGGTGTAATAACAGATATTTTCGATTTGTTTTACTTTCGGAAACGGTCCAAAGCGGCAATGCGCTAGCTATCAGCCGGTTTCTGAATTGAGAATTTCATGTTGAGAACGTACTTACGTACAGGAAATTTCCGTTTCTGAATTAAGTAGTAGTAGTATGTATTGATATGTCATTTTGAAGGATATTTTATTTTCTACAACTTTTATTATGCCGATAATTCTCGCATCGCTGTGGGAAAAAAGTTATGTTCAATTGAAACAAACTTCGTTTTATACTTGACAATTCAGCCTATATAACCAATAACGTTGAGCGATAGAAGTGTTGCACTTGAAGAAGCACTTTTTTAACGTTAATGGTCATCAGCAAGTCAGGTCATCCTTCGCGTTTCTGAACTTTGACAATTTGACAGTGCTCAAACCGCTCTCAAGTCAGAATTGAGTATTGTCAAGAAAAGCATCCCAGTTTAGCTACTTAACTCTGCTCACGACATCGTTTAGAGAGATTATATTTTAGATATGGAGCGTAAAAAAAAGCCGTTCTGAGTCAACAACTTATAGGAATAACCTACCGATAGGACAAAACACAAAACTACGTCGCGCATTAGTCCCGATAAATGTAATAATATATCGAGTATTTTATCCAACAAAGTCGCTTCCCGCCTTTGGTCCCAGGTCGCTTTGATCTGTTAAACTACACGACGGATTTTAATGCGGGTTTCAACAATAGACAGAGCGATTCAAGAAGGTTTATAAGCAAGTAAGAAAGGGTGGGTAGAGTAAAGAAGGTGTAGCGCTGGTGTAGAGTAGGTGTAGGGTAGGTGTAGGGTAGCGTAGGGGTAGAACACCACGCGAACGAAGTCGCACCGGGTCCACTATTTATAAAATTAACAATTCGAGGACATTGGGGTTTGAGAAATACCTAGCTAAAAGCGCTTTGAGATTTATTTTTTTCTTTTTACTATACCGGGAGTGAGTTTACGTAGATATTAAAGTATCTAAATGGGGTTGATATTACTGAAACCAATGAGGTATGAACAAAGTGATATGAATGAAGCGTTTGCGCTAATATGACTTTCGGTTCGTCTCCGTGAATATTGACGTTTAGCACATATCTATTTGCTATGTGATATGCATGTGTCAGAAAAATAGATAGAGTGTACCGATCTAATGTGTGAATTTAAGTATTTAGGGAATATCAGTTAGGTTGGCCTAGTAACTAAGGTTAGAAAGTTGAATGAAATGAAAAATAGGGCACATTAGTTAAATATATTTATTTATTTATTCAGGAACAGATATTCACATTCAAACACCGAGATCAGATTAGATAAGTTATTTATATAGGATAGCAGTCATAGCTATCAATTTAACATGGGGAATATGCTAATATATTCTAAACATAATAAAACATAGCAAAATGAAGTATAGCGGCTATATCGCCTGAAGTTTACACGAATAAATCATTTAGAAATCAGCAATAGGCACCAAAGTAATACAATAGAAATTTATACTTAACTCTGTGGCTGGTCTGAAGCAAAAAGTCCTTTCGTCTAATTCAACTAGGTTTATATACCCAACGTTTAGCCGGAAGCCGGTACATATTTCAACCAATCATAAGACGTTATACACTGCCAGTTAAATATGAAGTTATTGTGCCAAAATACTTAACCAAAGACATCGAAATAGTTCTTAAAACGATTGTTAATCGTTATAGGATTTATTACAAAATTACAAATATATCTTTCAGTTAATTAGTTCTTAATCTGTTAAAGAGATTCGTTCTGAAATAAAGAACGAACATTTCGTTCGAAAACATTGAAAACTGCACAGAATATTAATTACTATACGTAAATACTTAGGGAAATATTTACAGACTATATTCTATTAGATAAACCATCAAATCAACATAAAAAAAATTATAATATCTAACACATGCATCTCCACTCTAGTTTAAACTGACTGAAAACGTTCGACCATCATATGACCCGTACAATCCGTTAGGAAAATCCGATACTACCGAGCCTGCGTCGTCTATCACTAGGGAGACCACGAGCGGGAGATTTTGGCTTTAAGCTCTTGACTTACCCGAGTGGGTGCTCATGTGCTGTGTCATCATCATAACGGCCCATAACAGTCCACTGCTGACCATGGGGCCTCTCAATCAAAAGGAGATGTTATTTCCATAATCTGTACGCTTGGCGGGTTGGAGATCGCAGTATTAGACAGAGGTATAAGAATGGAAAACGCAGCTGCCCATTTTTCAGCCTACAAAGACTCCTAGATCTTATCGAAATATTAATCGCCTTGTACGACACTGCCGGACACCACACGTCCAATTTGAGGTATAAACAATCTTTTCATTACTTAGTTAGTATATCCGGTCATTTGCATTTTTTTTTTTATCCTAGGAAATTGACAAAAAGACGACTTCTATGAAATTAGTATGACATGCCTTTATCAGTACAGTGTAAAAGCAGAGTATCATGTAACACTGTAAAAAACGTTTTCTCTAAAAGTTAATCTTCTTAACCGATGTCAAAGGCCTGTCGCCACTCAATTAGAAACTACACAGTTCTCTGGTGTATTTTTAAGGATTCCTGGAAAGGGGCTTAAAAATTTAATACTTAGGTCACAGACTTAGGTATCTATATTGCAGTAGTTTTCCGTTATCGTTTTACCACCGTATATGTCGTATTTAACGAATATAATAAAGATATCGTGCAGAAAGAGTGATTTCCCGGAAGTTTCCGCGGGAAAATCGTGTGCCGGACTGCCAACCCTAATAGTAATGAACAAATACAAACAACAAAAACAAAAAGTAAGTGAGAGCTTAACAAAAAGATTAACCCGGACATTAAAAGGGAAGCACTCAGAACGTGCGTCGAACTCACGGTGCGGCGAGCCCTTGATTTAGACGATCGACGGCGTTTCTGCGATGAAGTTTTATTGTACGAGCTGTAAGGTTCATTTAAAAACTGCTAAATATATATTATTTTCTTGGCAACATTCGCTCGCGGTTGCAATTTCTCACAAAATTTCCACTCAAACACCCTTCTTTATACCTATACGTCAATCTCCGCACAACTAGCAAATCTTTTCATAATGAAAACAGATCGTCGCGGAGCCACCCGACCCGATGAACTCTGCCGTACCTACCTTATTCCCATAAAATATTTATGGCACAAAAGTGGCAGCAAAACCACGTAAACCGAAATAAGGCGAAACATTTTAGTGGCTCCACATCCCCTTACGCAAATAACTTATATTTTTATTGTTGTGACTACACGCATCTTGAATCTGTAACATGCGATGCAACCCACCAAACAATACGTATAGGTATGTACATGTTACACGGTGATTACGCTCGTATTTTGCATATCTGTTCATTAAATTCTAATTTTTCAAATTTCGATTTGAATTTTTTTTTGTTATATCGTCCATATTATTATTTCTCTGATAGGTACCTATTAGGGGTCGCAATATCGGTGTATCTTTTCAAAACCGGGACTTTCGGTATTAACATGAGGTCAATACCGGGATCGGGATTTTCGGGATTTGGAGAAATTGCTAGTAATTTATTCTAAACTTTTAATTATTATATTCTTTATTGCATAAAAGTCATAGACAGACTTTAATAGTTAGAGGATGTCATACGAAAGATTATTTTCTAGAAGAAAAATCTAATTTTAATTTCATCTATTACAGATCCCTTATCGATAAGTCTTTTCTATTGCTATAGTATTTGAGAAAATGATATTAAAGCACATTATTATGTGTTTTGTTAGTCTAGATGGTGATTAGAATATAAAATTGATTCTAATTCTGCAAAAGTAATATACAATTTTATTTTTTATTTTGTAAAATGAATACCGGTATTGTGAAGGCGTATTTTTCGTCCGGGATCCCGGTATTTTTGGTATCCGGGATCCCGGTTTGCGACCCCTAGTACCTATGTAATACGCATGTTTACGTGTGATAGCAAACGATGAAAGCTTTTCCTTTGTACCGCTAAAAATAAATCAGCGCGTCGCTGACGAGGCAAAAGTTTGGTACTTGGTACTTCCCACCTGTTGTGCCTTTTGTAGTGCCATGCTGAAGGATTTAGGTTCGGCCGAGCAGGCCGGGGTAGAATAAAAATTCACTTATTTTTCTGGCATTGTAGTTATTTTGCGTCTCGTGCGTTGCGTCTCGTCAGGTGGCCTGGGACAAAGCCTGAGCTTTACGTAGGTATGTATGTAGGCGGCCATTCCACTACAGTCTAGTAAGCGCAAATAAACGTACACGACTCAGAAAATCCTAATGTGGAATTCTACGAATGTAAAAATCAAAACAAGTTTATAGAAAGTTAAATTTAGAAGATTCGCTGTTATTCGGTACTGTTATTATGTTTAAACAGAACTTGCAATAAATATTCTCTTTACTGTAGTAAAGACACTGCTCAAAACGAGATACATCCTTTAGTGTCACTGTAAACCCTATACTGTACCTAACTTCGTTAGGTCCACTTTGATACGGACGGTGATGAGAGGCCGGAAGTGGCTCGACACCGCGGCCGGAAGCGGAAACTTGCGTATGCGTCGGCCGGTGTCACATCCGGTCCGCGCTCGCTCGCCCGTGTGCAAGCCCCATTAATTTGGGTTGATTAGCCGCTACACCGTGAATGAATCGGCGGCGCATATGGGGAGCTTTATTTATTGCGCCCGTAATTGTTGAACGAAAATAAATTTAAAGCAGTAGGACAATTTTTGGTTGTCCAATAGGTTAGCTGCCTTCATCTTGTATTCTGTTAATTATGTTACTGGACGTAAAAGGGGATGATACAAGATACTCTATGCTTTTGTTGTCTGTGCCGTCGTACCTCTGAGATGTCTTAGCCATGTTTTATCGAAAGTTTAGTTAGTTTTTAAGTTTTGAAGCTGTCTGATTAGCAATTTTAATTGGTAGAGACTTAAAAAAGTCAATCTGCTAACAATGCTTTAACTATTATTATTTAGCAAATGGCTTCAATTTGTGGCTAGTGTGTTTGTGATTATTTATAATGTTTAGATTTCAAACTAATATTAAAACAAATCACATCTATACAGAATGTTAAAAAGTGCTTCAGTTTTAGGAAGATGTTTAGAATCGAGTTTGTATAGAGCTACTTACAAACTCAAAGCTATAAAATCCATAAAATTGACATTTCAGTGCCGGATCGCGCACTCTAAAAATATTGACATCGCTAAAGTAACTGAAAAGACAAAAACAATTTATTTAAAAAAGTGTAATAGAGTAACCCAAAAACTTTGTCATGGATGACGGGAAGAAGTAGTGATCCAGTGATTTATACATCTCGAAATTGCATCCTAACAAAGTTAATTTATAGAATAATATAGGCAGATTCCGTGAGGTACCCTAACTCGTTTTAATATGGAGGCGAGTTATCTGGGTTGAAACTGTTATAAGTACTAATTTACCTATAATTGTTCTATGACATACTTAATTTTCAAAATATGGCGAATGTTCGTAAGAATTGTCGAAATATTTTATTAATACCTATATGCTATTTTTCAAAGGGCGTTGTGATATTAATAAAATTTTAGTATACATTCACATTAAACATGAATTCCCCGGCGAGTTCACACACTATATGAACAATAATTTTACAATACCTATGTTCTACAATAATAAAAATTAAATAATAGTTTCATTAATAGGAAGTATACTTATGTTTTTTAAATATTTCTTTTTACAAAACAACCGCACCAACCACTGACCGAAGCTTTAAAAACGTACTTATAACCAATAACTAAGTACATTACTAGTGCATTATAAACAAGATTGCTTTAGTAAGATACTTATGTCAGATACTAATAAGAGTATTTGTGTTTATAAATGTGTTTTCTCAGAACATTATAGAAGCAATTGCGCTTCCGAAAGTGTATTATAGGATTTAGTGACATTCGGCAAGTTGCTTATAAGATCGTTATAAGAAAATATCCTCCTATAGCTGCGCCCAAAACCTATCATTGTAACTAACTACAAGTATCTTAAAAGTAAAAAAAAGTATTCTCGAAGACGTCTTGAAGTACAGATTTTGCTAGTTGGGCAGCGTCGAGTTTTTAAATATAACAATGTCTCTGTCGGCGTCAAATGACTGGACTCCACATTATGTTTTTCCGCTTACCTGCGTCCAACCAAATAATAACATACAAGCAAGCATTAAACAATTTCATACAGTACTTAGGTTTTGCTTTATATTCCTAATGCCAAGAATTAGTGACCAGGCACGACTATAGGGAGGCTTCCGCCTGATAACGGTAATGGTACTTTACTCATATTATTTGGTCAAATACGGCGAATAGGCGAAATAAATACGAACCGAAACAGTCATTTAATGTGCCATCGATAGAGTATCTCCTGTCAAATGTTAGGAAATTGGTCGTTTTGTTTGAAATATAATACTAAAAATGACAATTTATTTGTTAATTTATCTCAAACCTCAGTCTAATATCAGATCTGTTGCAATTTCCATGCCGCTCGCTTCCTGTACGTCCATTGTCATGTCGCCGTAGGAGCGCTCGCTGTGTTTTGTGTCCGATCCCTCAGCCAGCTAACACAGTTATTGAATCTCTTGGTGTCTCTGTGTTTGTCATTGTTTATTGCTCATTCGATGGTCTCTAAATGGTTCTGAGTGACCACTCAGGCCATCAGATAACACCGTAACAAAAGGACTTAGTCCGGCACTGTTTCGCATTGCATTGATACTGCAGTTGCGGCAACCTATTTACGCATTGGACTAAATCTGCAAAAGCTATTTCTGCTGGAATGAGCTTCTCGTCATGCTGTTTGTATCGCAAAATATGTAAGTACTTCTAGCTTTTATGTATTATAATAATTTTCAAACATTAACAAGAAATTCACACAGCGCCATCTAGCCCGAAACAAAGCAAAGCCTACAGAATACTAATAAGTAATACTAACAAGAAAATAATGCCAATGTTGCAATGATGTGCAAGGAGGTTACCTGCTTAGGTAAACCACTGAGAAATCAATAAATAATGACAAAATATTTCGAATTTGATTTTCTCAACCTGACAATGAAATTTTTTTCGGTCGGTGACGATTCATGGATTGTTCCAGTGCCTGCCATAAACTACTTGGTTTCTTTGTTATAATGAGCATTTCCTTCCTTTCCTATTGGTACAGTACAGACAGAGTTTTTAGATTCATCATTCAACTATTTGTGAGAACAATAAAACTTTTTATACAATGTACTTAACAAGATAATTCTGTAGCTCTCCACAGTTTAAAATCCACAATTAACTTTCTCAGAAATAGTCTTGTCACTCCTAAATAGTCCCAATCGTGACTATGTTTAAGTTGCAGGACCGTAACTGAAATTTGATAAGCAGTCTAATTTTGGGCATAAATTAATTGAATACGGTATCCAGTCCGTTCCGTAAACTTGGCTTTGGATGTGATTGGATTATTCCGTTGTAGACAGCGAACAAATTAGTCCTATCGGGGATTCCCGCCACGTACTGTTTCCATTACAATTATATCAACGTCGATTTTCGAAACTTCAGTCGAACGGCTTAAGATTTGACCTTAGATTAACTAATGGTGAAATACGTCTTGAATGCTTACTGCTGGTGGCTGCTCTAGTGCCAGCGCTGACTCACAAAACAGTAAGAAGAGTCTAAAAGTTTTGGAAGGTCTTTTATAGCACTTTTATTTTTCTGCACAATTCTACCATCATGGGTACCAGCTGGGTACTCATCCCTATTACGTAGACCCTCTAGTGGTATCCACGCGAAGATTTGAAAGAACGTTTCTCACTCATACGATTCGGATGTGGAATGAGCTCCCAGCCACAGTGCTTCCTTTCGGCTATGGCATGGGCTCGTTCAAGAGGTATATTAGAGGTCTCCGTAGAGGGAAGGGCAAGGAATTGGCAGCGCCCTTGGTGTTGCTGATGTCAATAGGCGGCGGTAACCACTTTCCATCAGGTGGCCCGCTTGCCTGTTTGTCTGCCGTATTACATGAAAATAGACAAAATTAGAAAATCTGCAATGCTTTTCTAATTATAAATTTCAGTCTAACTTTGTAGGTAGGAGCCAAATGACGATACCTATTGTAAAAGATAGACGACCACACAAAACAGCGCAAAGTTGAACGGTAAAGGCTCGAGAAAGGGCCTGTCGTATATAGCAGTGAGCGAGATGATACTGTTGACTTAACTAAAATAACGTCAGACGCCTAATCATCTCTCGTTCTACAACTGTCTTGGTAACGACAGCAGTCTCAACAACATGCATTCGATACTTAAGATCTTGTCATAAGATGGCACCCATATTACGTAGCGCTGTACTGTAACTCGGGGCGTCAGGCATTTAATAAGACTTATACTTTGCACTTTGCTTATTACATTTAAGAAACATGACACTCCGGTGGGTCCAACGTGTCGGCATGTAGTCACACTACGATGCTATGTCCGCTGTTCATTTTTCAAAGCGACCAACTTTAATAACATCGCAGACGATGGCACATGTTATTAATGGAGCCTAGGAAACTTTAGAAGACACCCTTCAGCACGATTGCAGCAAAGATTTTACGCCAGAAAATTACGCTTGGGCGAAGTCGATTCTGGAGAATTGAAATTCCATGCTCTTTTCTTTTTTAGTCTTGTGCTGGTTTCAGAGGAAGCGTTCGGGGTTTAGCTCCTATTTTGTGTGTTTTTGTTCCTTTATTACGTACCCATTTGGCGATAAATATATAAATGATTCAGAATGGAAGGCACTGTACCTAACATTGTTTCTCTACATGATAATTTTTTAATATGTTCATGTAGTAGGTAATTATGTGTGTGTCACGAGCACACATCGCACAAAGAAAATTGTAAAGCTACCTCGTTATCTTTCAACAAATATCTCACAAAAGCGAAACGACTCACCAAAATTAGATAAATTATTCAATTATCACTCTTGCACATGATCCGACACACAATTTCACGTATTTAAATCACACATTACAGCTAACGGCACACAGATAAATGCTTTTTTTATTGAGGGGAAATTTACCCCACCCTGTCATGGTATACTGTACAACATAGTGTCAAGCACTTTGGAGCACTAGCAACAGGTCAAGGTAACTATGAATACTCTATACGACTTCTTATATTCGCAAAATAAGTTAAGCGTGTCAACATAAATATTGCTATTTCTAGAACTGTATATTTAGATAGATACCTTAGAAGTAAAGCAAACCAAAAAGCAACAACAATATAGCCCAACTACATTATTTGATATTGAGACCACCGCCAAGTGAATGATATTGGTCCAAACAGGTATGATGCCCCATAACAATGGCATATGTGGGTTTCCTTCAACCAATTTCGGCGTTAGATAGTTTCATGCCGAGGACCGTATTATGTAAATTTAGGGAGAGCAGAGGGGAAACGGGAAGGGGACACCGACGGCTTTTCTTGGGGCAGATGCGCGCCAAATCAATCAAAATTCACAATATTGTGATACTTTCTACTGAAATTCATATAGTCTAGGTACCTTAACGTTCGCTGACAGTACGTCTATGGGCGTGAAATTTAATTGATATGTTGTGACTGTACGTCGAGGGGCGGGGTACTTATTTTACAAACTTGGATACTACGTTTACCGACGATATTTTTGCATAAAACTGGGTGTTATATGTTTTAAGTGTTTTGTGTGAAACTAACCAGTTTGTAAAAGAGACCAACTAAGAAAAAGCCAATGCAGCATAATGACAAGTTAAAAATGGAACGGGAAAATGACGAAAGCGTTCTGAGAGAGATCTAGGTATCTGTGTCTACAACAACGTAGCTCCCGAACGGATGGACCGCTTTCGATTCTGTTGTTTTATTTGAAAGGAAGAACAGCATCCACTGTCCTCTTGTAAGCAATCACGTATTTCTTACTGTCGACTTATTTACGAAGATCTTATCTCGTGATGAAACCTGCACATTTAGGAGACTTATGATCCAATCTGGTCATAGGGTTACGGAGGTCAGAAAGTAATCACTCCACTGTAATCACCTGTTCTTCCAAATCCTGGATCATGGTCAAGGCGGACTCCGGGACTTCGCGCGCGAGCTTAACCGGGACATTAACGCCAAGATGACCATTGCATTTACGTAGAAAGTACTAGTATTCCAGGACTTTAATCATTAACCAATAATTATAACTTGAATAAAACCTGCATATTTATCATCAGGCAGGCCGCATGCTAATTTGCCACCTTGGAGGTATAACAAAATGAGGCATGTGTGCCCGTTTTATGATGATACGCTTTTTGCCTTCCTAGATACCTTCAAACGTTTTCCATATCAAAGGCAATAATGGAAGGTTTCCAAAACAAGTCGTTACGAGAAACCTCATACCTCGTTATTTATAACAAGAAAGGACCGGTGAAATACTTAAACGGCGTAATACATATCACCCTGTTTACCATATGTTCCGAGTACCTACCCACTTGAATAGAATTGTAGAAGCGGCGGAAAACAGTCGGGAGTCCAGCCCGGGGCGCTGTCTATTTTTATTTGTTTCATATTTGTCACGTCATGAAAACACGGTAGCGGAGTTTTACGGCCCTACCGTCTTTCCGATCCCAATTTTGCTCGGTCGCGGTTATTCGTTTGCCTAAAAATTCATATTTGCTATTTCCCCCTGCTGCATACATACATATTCCAGTTTGGTTACCCGTTCACCGGTGAAGGGGCGAAGTGGAGAATGGTCGCGTAATGTGATCTTCGGGGCTCTAGACTGATCACCGAGTTGTTGCTGGCTCAGCGGTGAAAGGTGAACTGTTTGATTCTCATTTACTCAGTCTCAGTTATATGAGAGAACAGGTGGAGTTTAAATAAAACCTTTAATTACAAGACTTACCAAAGAATAAGTACCTAGGTATTACTGAATGTTATTAGGTATTGCTGAAATATCTCCGGCAAAGTAGATTTGCGCTAACCCTCTCGAGTAGATTTGGGCGTCGTAGGGTCTAACCAGGGGAAGCATCCGAAGACTGGAAAATAGGCAGCAGTGTTTCTGTTGTTGCCTGCGATCTCAAATGCATTCCCACGGAGGGTAAACGTTCAGACGGGTGGCCGATCTTAATTAACATGAGGCTAATATCCCTGAGGGAAATGTTTTTTCCTTAATATAAAGAGCAGGGGGATTATGAATAGGTATTATTTCTGTTAATTAGGTTCTTTAGGTGCCGATGCTGTAAGTTAATCTGAGGTATACCTACCCGATCGTTGCAATCGTTGTAGAACAACGTGTACTCATAAAGGCTCAGACGTTATGATTGTCCATTCTAATTTCTGCAGTGCCGGGAATCGTACCCACTGCCCTCTGCCAGGGCTTTTACACTCCTCGATAAGTAACTGCTACGGCGCGTAGCGCGCTACGACTTGAAGCGAGCTACAGCTGTGCTACGCGAGGACTTGCGAGACGCGATCGTGTGCTACAGATAACCTAAAATTTTAGTTACTTATCGTATATGGTTTATCAAAGGAGTGTTGCTCTAAATACCTATACATTATCTATTCTTGACTGCTTTACCTAATCACGATTTTTTGTTCCCGAAACTCGTCAAATGCTCTGTCTATACTTACATCGCATTGCATCAGAACGGCAGTAGCCTTGTTACCTGTGAGGAAGTTGACACGAAAGTGAATTAATCAATCGCAGTTTCATAATGGATTCTAGTTTTGATTGGATTAGGTAGAGGTACAGCAATGTCATATTCATTGCAGCCGTGTAAAGTCCGCTAGAGTCATTAGCGTATCTAGGGCTGTTTTTCAGGGGGGGCCTGGCCCCTGAGGTGGCCGTTGAATCCGGTCAATCGCCAATGAACTCAATGTACAGCCAGTGAGCACCCCATCCTGGGGTGGGCACCAGACCATTCTGGGGTGGGCACGGCCCACCCGGACCCCCCTTTTCCTACGCCTATGGCTAGAGTAGGTACTTAGTAGAACCCTTCCATTAATGGGTGTCATAGTCTTAAAGGCAGACATTCGTAGGTATATCATCAATTAGAGTTTATGGCAATTCTTTCCACTTATATAGTAGAGGCTCAAGTCTAACAGTGGACTGTTACTAGAATTGTAGCTAGATTCTTATGATCTGGCCATGTGGTATCTAGCATAGTAGAATAGCATCAACCTCTTACACTCGTTTGTGTCGTACAAGGCGACTAATGTTTAGAGGCAAGAGATTTAGAGTCTCCGTAGGCTGTAAAATAGGCAGCAGCGTTTTCCATTGTTATATTTACAACACTGCGATGTCCAACCCGTCTGTCGAGGGGATTATCACCTTGTAGTCGGTGATAGTTTATGGACTATACGGTTATGGTAACTAAGTAACTTTGATAGGGGTAGCTACAGCACGTCTTCTCCACATACCTACTGTCGGCAAATGTTAGAACGATTGTAAATGACACTTCATCGTTATGGAATTTTTGTGATCTGTGTCTCTATATTCTTGTGACCTTAGTAGGTAGATATGCTATATGTTGTAGGCCCAAAGTAGGATTTAAAAGAAACCTAACCTAGGTAGGTTTCTTTTAAATTTCGCGATATCTATGAACTAACGCTATTTGTTCGATCGCAATGCATTAAGGTGTGAGATCGCAGGTACCAGCTGGATGCGGTAAGCACAGGACCGGCCTTTGTGGATATCTTTCGGGGCATATGCCTCCCCGAAAGATATCCACAAAGGCATCATCAAATCCAAAGGTAAATCCAGCAGTGGGAGTCTTTCAGATGATATGATGATGAAATCTATTTGTTGTAGGAACAAAGTAGGTTGTATCTACACACTTCTGTTACCATTTCTTTGATAGAATAACGATTTGTACGATTTTGTAGCGCAGCGTCGCTAAGTCACACAGAGCGGCCCAGAAACTGAATAATTCCAAATAGTTCTACGGTCTCCGACGAGATCAGATTTTTTAAGATTACATATACTTACATACTTACTTATCTTCCACGAACAAGATTGAAGAGATTCGCCTGCGTTGCTTTGGTCACTTGCTCCGCTAGTGTGATTATACAGGTATCTCGTAGTTGTCAAATCAATTTCTTTCACTTTTTCAATAACAAGTTTTACCAAAGAGTAATTATTAGTGTAATGTAGGTGCTGATGGAATTCATTTCAGACTGCAAGTTGCGGGTGTTATAATACAACACCGCCCCATTTGGTTCAGTAACTAGACGGAATAATTTGATGAAATTATTCGAGCTCAAAAAGGTACTAAGTAAAATACATAATTAATTTTTGTATATGTTTATTTTATGGAATGTAGTTTAAATATGATTAAAGAAGCTGTTTCTGTTCATGAGACCCCCATATTTTGATGATTTACATTTTATCCACTTCCGTACTACAGATGAAACCCATTGATAATTCACATGTGTCAGAAATGAAACAGCTCCTGCATTAAGGACCGGCTACACGCTCAGTCTTATTTGCTCAAACGTGTATGTTAAAACGGCAAAAAGGGTTTACTGCGCCAACGACAAGTCGGATAGTGTGGACGCCTCGTTACTATTACACCGAGTATTTTTGTTACAATCCCATCCACCTATGTCGTACGCATCAGAAATGTTGACCAAAACGGTTTGTGCGAAGCTGAAGATCTACGACATAGGTCCACATACTTTTAAGATTGAGCGTGTATCCGAACCTTGAGTCAATTCGCATTGGATCTCACTGGAAAAGCATTGAAGTGGGGCGACAGCTCGAGGCTCCGGCGAAAAGCGTGTCAGGAGAAATGGCTTGGAAGGACTCGATTTGTAAAAAGAGTATGAACCTAACATTGCGAGGCCAGTGGTAAAGTTCTGAGCATGCCTGCGCGGTCCTTCTTCTTGTATTGCATGAGGCAACGTCTGCACAATCGTAACGCAACGCTTTTGTATCCACTGCTCTCCCCTGCGCCACTACCTAAGTACTTAACTCGTTTTCCATTGAGCCAATACGAAATGACACTTACAAATTGAATGTCTAATTTATTAATACTACAGGTCACACCAATATATGCGCAAAATGTCACGGGCTGCCGACATAACAAAACACATTGTCATACACGACTTCCAAGTCGCACCAGCGCCTGATAGCAATCGCAAGGATTTTGGTGGCAGGATGTTATTTTCATGTTTTTAAGGACGAAGAGCACTGGTCTTTCGCGCCGCTTTACTGCTGGCTAGCCAGGATCTGCAGCGGCGACCCACAGCTGTTGGGGGGATAGATTTTATTTTCTTAGTTCTAGTGACTTAATTTTTTTGTGCGTACAATTCTAACGTTTGCATGACATTTTGCGCTCATATTATATCGTGACCATGCTTATTATTATAACGATAAGCTCAAATACACATATTAGAGTAGTTTGAATTACAACGAACAGTTCATAGGTGGGTGAGTTTAAGTTTGAACATATAGCGGCAAGTGTGGGGCGAGTATTAGTGACTGATCGACTCCGCGTATGAATTATTATTATAAAGAATTTCATGATGGTTTTCAAAATGATCGTTTCGCCACTAATTGGAATCCTGTTCGTACAAATACGTTTTTTAAAAGAGTATGCCAATACTGTCTAACTACACAAATTAAAAAATGTTTGATGCTTTTGAGATTTAAGCCCTCGTGCGCACAGCACAGCCGGGTCAACGCAAAGATGATTATTTTATTACAATGCTTTGGAGATTTAAGAAACAGGTACATGAGGTAAAATCTTAAATTATGTAATTAAATTCGGAACTAGTGAAGAAACGTACATTTGTAAATGCGTACCATATGTTCAAACATTTATTTCTAATATTTAATAAAGTTTACATATGGGGGTTAATTAGCATATTGTTATTTTGAAAGGTGGAAAACATACTTAACATTTACATCAAAAACATTTCAATTTCAAATTGAGCATACACGACGGAAACGAGTACATAAGTACAGGATTTATAAATTACAATAATTGAATATTTTTGATTAAATTAATGAACCCGACCACTTTTACCAATTCCTCCGGTGTTCCACCGACGTGAAGTGCCATAAAGTATATTGTACCTATCTCTTAATTCTAATGCTCGAATCAAATAATAATTCTGGATTGGACGTGTTAAACGTAAGAATTTAGAGTATCTAACTTACTGTATCGGTACAGTGATGATAAGTATGATTCCACCGTGTATTTAATGCGCAACACGCGACCTATTATATCGATATGTTTAAATGGTTCTACATTAAATAATTACTAATTAAATTGTATAATATTTAGGATTAATTATATTTACAAATTGTTCTTTAACTTCTATCAGAGATCGTGCTTCAACGATAAGGTTAGACATTTATCAGATTTATCTACTTTTTACAAACACCAATAAGGTTAACATACATTTCTTCATGGTGACCCTCCTACAATTGACGTATCTAAAACCCTGTCATCAAGTCCTAACCCAACAAGCACGCGCACTTTAACAAAGAGTTCCTCACGGTATACAGTTGATTATTTCACACACTTTTCATAGTCAGCATTTTAAGTCTGTAAAGGTAATATCGATCCCGGGTCGTCTTGAAGATAAATCTGGCCCAAGCGGGCAACGTTTACTATCTACACATATTGACATGTTTAACATTAATGTAGACTACATACGTATGGCAAGTATTGTGCTCCGATCTAGTTAGTTGAATTGGATTACTTTTTTTTTTCTGGAATGCAACCAACACGAAATGGTTGGAAAATTCCGTACCATTGGGCGTTGGTACATGGTCCCAGAGTAAGTACTAGAAAAGGCACAAAACAAGGATCACCAATACAGTCAACGATAGCGTCGCGAAAGGCGACTTCTTACAACTACATGCACACGATCTCTTAACATTTACACATTTATTTATCTAAAAACATATACTTAGTATATGTCACACTTTACATCAATTGATAACAAAGTTAAGGGCAAAAATGACTTCACAAATGGGAAAGGTACGTAAATTTACGTCGTGTAAAATCAATTTACTAGTATCATCGTAAAGGGTCAATTCGAAATAAAATTGCTAAATACGCGCAAAACAAAACCTCTGATAACGTCAATGTGTCGAACCACGAAACTTATCAACCGAATATAAAATAGTATAAAAGTAAACTTAATGGCACGCTTTGAACTTATATAATAATTATAATAAAGCGTCTAAATTATGTAAATACAAATTAAATATAGGCTTCAAATAACTATGAAATCATGCTTAATTTACAATCATACAAAAATAAAGGAAGTAAGCCTTACGATGTATTTACTTAAATATAGTGTTTATTTATCTAATAATTACAGATTATATGTAAGCAATTCGTTGCTAACACTTGACTACCTTTGTATAAAATAATATTTACCACGAAAGTGTAGTAGTTAAAAATTACGATAATAATTACAAAACGAATCGAAACGTAACAGAAAGTCTTTCGTTTCTTTTTGTCCCACAAGTTCTTAACATTCGAATAACGAGTTCTTTAGTTAAAAAGTAAGATAAATACGAAAATAATTACAAAACTAAACGTAATAATAAGTCTTTCTTTTTGTCCCACAAGTTCTTGACATTCGGATAACGAGTTCTGCCTAGCGCAATACAGTCGTGTAGTAGTCAAGTGCGCATTTCAGTCAAAATCTTAAAATACTCTATTCTTTACCATGCTTTTGGAGAAATCGGCTCATATTTGGGCTATTTACATTGTTCTATTCAGGGTTTTTTGTGACTGTGAATTTGTTTCACAGTCACACAGAAAGTCATAGATTTGCGTCATTTGTAACGTGATGTCTTTCTCTGTTCGTTTTGCATCGAAGAGATAGACAACAAGTTACACACGCGGTTTGTCGTTGCCGTGTTGTGTCTCGAAGAACAGATACGCGGGAGGCTCGGGCCTCCGACGCGCTCAGTCTAAATTATGTCGTATATCGAACTTTTATATCCGTTTACAAAAAATTTGGCGAACCTCAACCTAAACAAATTTCGGTACAACCCGCGGAGCGCAAAGAAGCACATGCAATCACTGACGGTTGCATATGCTTCCCGTCTGAGGCTTTAGAAATAGTGGAAGAAAGTTATAGGAAAGCTTTTTATATAAAAAATTGACGATTAAATATAAAATGTTAAAGATAGAAGAGCATGTTTAAAAATCGCCAAAAATATCACAGGTTTCTCATTACGATAAATAAGGGGGTGCTATTATTGGTACGAATTCCCGCCGGGCGGGGTCCGGACATCACTCAATCACTCCGGCCGGGGCAGTGCCCAACACTAGATGTATTCGGCGGTTGGAATATCGTCCCAATAGATAGTCACCTTGAACCCGGTGGGCGGGTGGCCGGGAGGTCCCTCGCTCTCCGTGTACAGCACGCGGATGGGCTCGAGTCCGGCGGGTGGGCGCTGCGCGGGCGGCGGCGGCGGCGGCGGCACCGGCGGCGGCGGCGGCGGTGTGGGCGGCGGCGACGGCGGCGGCGTCGGCGACGAGCTGCCCGCCGGCGACGCGCCGCGCGGCCCCGCCTCCAGCTCCGGCGACGGATGGTGCACCACGCACGGCGGCGCTTCCGACAGCTGCCACTAAGAAAGGGGCTCCACCACCGCCTCCGTCACCAGCACGGCCCCGGACACGGCGGCCCCGCGGTTGCCAACGGTCAGATTCGGACGAAAAGTCGAGCAGCGATCGAAAGTGGTCTCCGGGACGACCCGGGGACCACGCGCGATGGGGACCACGTCGCTCGGAACGTAATCATCCTCATCTGAAGATGAACACGACCGGTGGCGGAAGGCGGTGCAGAGGTCGGTGGGGCTGTCCTCGTGCAGGGTCGGCAACGCGTTGGCGATCGTGACGCGCGGGTACAGGACGGCGGAGCGGCGGCGGGTGGCGGGCTGCGGGCCCGGGCGCGCGACGCCGCTCGGGCCCGGCGAGGGCTCGGGCGACGCCGCGCGCCCGCGGTGGTACCGCACGGGCATCCCGGGCTCGTCCAGGCCGAGCTGAATGTTAGCACCAGGACTCCTCGTGGGGGACCGCCTCCTCCTCGTCGGAGTCCCCGTACATGTCGGCGAGTTTCCGGAAGCGCGGCCCGAACGATGCAAGATAGGCGAACTCAAGATCTCCGTCGGCGGTACCTGCTGGGAATTCCAAGCAAATTTAGGAGGTCGGGGGCATGCACCACTCATTCGGGAGGTGGAACACAGATACCCACACAAATAAATGAAAATAACCGAGCATGCGTTTTCAGCAAATTAAAAATTTACTACTTAAATTTGTGAAATGTTAAACTTAAAGATAGTTAATTACGTGAATAATGAAAGTAGATGGAATGAGAGGGTACATTTAAAGCTATCGAGAACGTTGACCTCCCATCGTTACATGTAATATCTAGAAAATGTATGTAATGCAGATCGGTTCGGTACGAGTTTGGGCGGTGGAGAATAGCGAATGAATAAGACACTTTTTTCTACAAATAAGTTAGAGTAATGGGTGTGGGCAAAGTCCCAAACATTAATTGGAAACCCTTCTATTTGCATTTGACACCCGCTAATTTAAACAAGTTTGCCGCTAATGGAGCATTAGTGAGAAAATTACCAACATGGTACAAACAACAAGATTATTTTTATTCTTATAGCCTTCGTTCAACTCCTTAGGCAGTGAAAGGGCTATCTAAAAGCTAAGTGGTTAGCTGTAGTTCTACTAAGAACTGGTAGTACTGAAAGTTATCTTCTAATGTCCCCAAATAAGTATTGCATTTAAACTTTTACTATTACGTCACTATATTAGTGACGTGGGGGCCTATAAACTTTACTTCTAGATCTTGTTCTTGATCTAGGTTTTGATCTGTGGACAAGTTTCTTACTCATTCGCATTGCGACGAACTTTTGCGACAACGGCGGCGGCGGAGGCGGTTTCATTCCAACGTTTTAAAAACATTTAACTTCTTTATAAGTTACTGTTAACTTTATTTCTGTGTCCTTAAGTTATAGGGGGTTTGGTGTGAATGCTGGATGTCCTAACGGAAATGGTGAAGAGATGGGCCACCCGGAGCCCTTGTGGTTGTTGAGAGAATGATGAAAGATGTATTTACTTAATATACAATGAAATCAATAAAAAAAAACACTACATTTCATTTTGGGCATCCATACACCTAAACCTCCGCAGGTGTATTTGACCATAGGTACATCTATTGATAAAGAATTTATAATTTTTATTTCGTTTGTGTTATTATAAAAAAATAAAGTTGACGTCTTTATCGAAACAATAACAAAGGTAAATTTCATCATGATTGCGTGTCCCTGTTCATGGGGTGGTCGTCGGTCCTAGGTCGGTGCGTAGGTGTTACGGGGCAATCTATACAAAGGGACGGAAAACTGACTTGGACAATACTAAGTCACAAAGAGATCATGTTGCTGGAACTACACTGGTAACTGGGACACTGGGACATTTTGCGAATGGGACATTCTGCGACCGGGTCATTTTATGAATGGGTCATTCTGCGAACGGATTATTTTGCGACCGCGTGACGTGACATTTTGCGTAAACGAAAATTCTGTGGTTACTAGTTGAACAGTCTCTGGTCCCGCTTTATATCACAAGACGGTATACTATTTTTTTTATATTTCGCCGCCTTTGTATGCTGAGGTTTATTTTTACCGCACTTCGTCATCGCAAAACCTCGGGAAAACTCGGACGCGAGTTCGAAACCACTCGGAAGTTGACTATCCGCATCGCGCTCTAATACAGCGTGATGACAGAGATAGCCCAGGTTGGAGTTTGAAATTACAGATCTTAGCCATGCGTTCGCACCGATCCATAACTCGTAGCTCCGTAAAACAGACATGAGAAGGTAAACGTATTTAATGTGTAAACAATAGTATTGATTTTCAACCAGGAGTGGATAAAATGAAAACATTTCTGACATAAAAACTGCACCAGCCATTCTCATTAAATATAAGGTATTTTTTTTTCTCTGTAATATTAGTTAGTGCCGTTGAAGGCCACAAGTTTATTTCGGAGAATATTTCGTAAATTACTCCTTACTGACAGAGGGCTCTGAATAAAATTTGTCTACAATTTTAGTGTAGAGGCGTTCTTGGAATCAAAATTTGAATTCTGACAAACAATAATTCGAAGTTTTACTCAGAAAATATGGATCTCTGATATTGTTTAATTACGAGTTTAAGACATTGCTCTGTCAATTGCAAGAGAA
Organism: Blastobasis lacticolella; assembly: GCA_905147135.1. Taxonomy (NCBI): domain Eukaryota; kingdom Metazoa; phylum Arthropoda; class Insecta; order Lepidoptera; family Blastobasidae; genus Blastobasis; species Blastobasis lacticolella. The sequence goes on from LR990039.1 coordinate 27,717,126, forward strand.
CAAAGTCTATATATAGGTCTACAGAGTAAGAATCTGTTATTGGGTTTCTGTTATTTACGAATATCTGGTGTAAAAGTTTTAAGAGCTGTTGTGTATTTATGACCAAATAAAAAGTGAGCCTGCAAGGGTTCCTTTCGTAGTTTTCTCTCGTGGTTCGGAGCCCTAGAAACACTAGATATTGTTCATTTTCATTTTCTGCTTTTCTGCATTACATACATTAACTAACAATGGTTATAGGCAGAGAATCTTATTTATTTAGGTTTTGATGGTTAAATGGACCTAATCGTGAAATTATGGAATTACACACATTTCCGACAACTTCGACACAATATGACCATAGATGGACCTATTCTACTGATGGAATTATTCACAAATCCGAATCATTTATGTTTCGACTAATTATAGTCCTATTAAGCCTATTAAGGTATTCAGATTACTTCAACGGATAATTATTATATAAAAAATAGATTTTACTTTTTTTTACTACTGGTAACTCATTTTAATACTGTCATTCTTTATGTCCATTATTAGACTAATAAAATATAAGTAGTAGGGTAGGTACTTTGTTTTTGTGGCGGCTGGACATACAACTAACATACATCAAATCTGTTGTAATATTTAACTGTATTTGAATTAGACTTTTGGTGCACTTGCCATAAAAAATAGAAAGCTATTCTATTGTGATCTAGTTGCAAGGCAGCTTGCAAGCCAAGTGGATTCGCTACGCTACTGTCCTAACGCTTTACACGACTATACTGGTCACTGTACTTACCTACTTCGTTAACACTTGAAAGACGTAAGCTACTGCTCTCATTATGTGAAACCCTGTCGCGCCCAAATGAGAGTCACCTACAGTGTGCCTACACCTTTATAGTCAAAGAACAAAGAAATCATTTCCAAGGTAATATTTTCACGGTGGTGGTTTTCAGGTGAGGTTGTTGGTTTAACGTCCACTTCGCCCGTTTTTACTATTTACCAAGATATATTGGCACAGAGGGATCAAAAGTTTCGGCAACAGAGGCATGCACAGATCAAAATAGAGATGTTTCGGATTCGTGATAGGAAAATGAATGAAAAGGAAAACATATTCTAAGTGAAATTGATTACACATTTTATGAAAAATTGATACAAGGCTTAATATTAGGTAGGTAATAAATATTTGAAACGTACGCGTCGTTCTTCTGGTGAGCGGCCAAAAATAATTTGTTAGTTAATTTATGCATTGTCACTGAAGAAACGCGCATCTGAATCTCTTACGAGCAAAAGAGACTTAGATGTGCGCTAAACAATTTAATTGCATCAAAACTGCTTAAAGGGGAAGTTTATACAATTTCGATGCAAGCCAGAGAGCAATAGTACATTCATGAATGAACGACACCCACCTAATATTAAATGCCGTTACATCATCGTTTCTATTCGATATAATCTCACCAGGTTACCAGCTGGTAGCAAGCAGGGGGGAGTTATGTAATGGACTAGACACGCCGTTAGGCGGCATGGAAAGTGTCCTTGATCAATGCTAACACAACGCCTGCATCGTTTCGAAACAAAGCGGTAAAAGCAACTTCAGCCCCGCGAACGCGCGACGCAGGCGTTGTATTAGCACCGTTTAGAAGCTTAGCGGTCCAAAACGTAGATGTAAGGTGAACTTATCACTAGGATTATAAAAATAAAAAGGTAAAAAAAAAAAAATAAACACTCACAGCTAGCTAATGACGATAGACTACCAGTCGACATGCCGTCGCCTTCGTAGGCATAGTGGCGTACATCGTCGTAGGGATTCGCCTCCGGATCCCTGTCCAGTACTGATTTTTTGTCGTCCAAGAAGCCTGATATGTTAGGCGCTGCTGCTGCACCTATTAAACACTTTTTAGTTAGCAAAGGTGGTCGCAGCGCACGAGTATGCAATCGCACCAGCTAAGGATCTAGTTTCTATATTAAATCCCTGCCGGACCGATCTCAGAGAACTACAGACAGCTGAGACAGCTGAGAAGACCACGCATTGCCTCACACAAGCCTAAACGTCTAAGCTCTGTACAAAAATAGCGAACAGAATTTTAAACGGCCACTGACCGTCTGTGAAGACAACAGCTACAAGATTATGATGCCACTGATGAGGTGAGGTGACATTTGATCGTGAATAATCGTGACGTGAATAAGATCCTAAAATCTGCAAAGCGGCTACGGCTAATGCCTTAGAGCGAACAAGTGCAACTACATTGAAGCGAATAGTAAATTGACGTCGCTAATAATGTTTCCACTAAACTAACAAAATCGAATACCCATAAGCGATGATTGGTAATGAATTTGACAGATATAAAGACGCCGCTTTAACTGCATTCGGTTGTCGAGCTCGTTCGCAGAATCAGGTCCTTGAAACAAGTGTAAGAACTATCTAATATTTGCATGACTTCCTGGCGGCAGGGATGCCGTGGTAACTTCCACCCATCTTCTGCTGAAAACCAGTTATCGAATGAAACTCCTATCACAACCAGTAGAGACTCAAGTTTCTTCGATGATAAAATAAATAACTTATTGAAATGATAAAAAGAAAAACTGTTTGTTCTGACGTGGGATACGGACCGTGTTTCGAGGTCGATTGTGATATATGACAATTATACAGCTGTGTCCATACAAATTACTGCCTGTTAGGGTGCGACCTGGGCCCTATTTTTGAATAGCTCGCATCTACGCGAGCGCTTGCGTGCGATACCTGTCTCTTTCACACTCGTGCTAAGTTTCGAGAGATAGAAAAGACAGGTATTAGAAGACGGAACGCTCGCGTGGATGCGAGCGGTTCGAAAATCGGGCCCCAGATCTGGCAAAAGCGCCACTCGCGAGCTGCATGCATGCAGTAACTGTTTAGTAGGATGAAATCTAGACGCGCAGCTTTCGCGCGTATCTCGAACGGTGTATCTTCAGATGTGGACGCACCCTTACGGATTATTGAGATGTTGATTTATATGACATGAATATTTCAAATGAATGTATGATTTTTATTGTGCAATGAAGTAAATTTGTATGAACGAATTTGCCTTGGAAATATACTGGCATACTAATACCGAATTTAATCAATAATTGAGTAATAAATATTAAAATTTATATTTCTACATCATATCCCACGTCATCGCGACAATTTTTCAAATAAAATTACAGAAACTATAGAAAATTAAAGTTGTAAAAGTAAAAATAATTACGACACCAAATAAAAATGATGGCTAGGCGAGCCACCACAGGCTAAGCGCGAATCGACCACGCAAGACATCACATACGCGATCTCATATATTTTTCCTTTGCTATTTGAAGAGGGGTACAACCACAGTCATGGCGTTGTAAAAGTATCTGCTATCTTCTCTTTTAGGTTCGGTCTTGCGTCGCCCACTCTTCAGCGCTAAGCTTGTGTGTGCCATACACCAAACTGCCGAGTATATTTGTTATATACAAGTGAATACTTAGGACGCAAGAAGTCTTTACGCCGGTCTCGTGTACGGACAATATGTTTGGTGTATGGCTGCCCTTACCTCATTGCATCTGGTGTCACCGTGGTGGCGACGCTGCAATGTTACCTTGACGTTGAAGGAAGTCACTTTCGGGAGGGGGGGCCTCATACAGTTGCCTGAGCACATGCAGATTGTACCCGGCGTCGCCCTCACCTCCTCCTTCATCTTCATACGCGATTATGTTCTCCCTGATGTCGTCCATCTCCTTCTCTGCCCACGAGTCCGATTTCTTGCGGTGCACAACCACGGCCAGCAGCAGGACTGCAAAAGGGACGAGGTTAGAGAGGGTCCTTCATGGCGCAGCCCGCATGCTGTCAATGTGTAACTCAAAGAATGGAATTTGAAAAAATCAAAATATTATTTGTCAAACTAAATCTTCCAACGAAAAGCTAAAGAGAGGAGAGTATGAGAAACCATGAATAATAAACTAAGAAAACGTTATCCGTAAATAAAGAGAACCGGTGATTAATACTGGTACTCGGTAAAGAAAAACGGGCGCTTTCTATGTTCATATTTCATACGCCAGCAAACACAGCGGTTATAATGCGCGGTCATTATTACGTGAAGAAGATACCAAGAAGTGAGGAAGAATGTAACAGTTGTTTTGACAACTGCTTACCTGCGTAATAATAATAGGATAAAGCTCAAAATTCAGCTTATAACGGGCATAAAAAATCCAACATCAACGTTCTTAGTTAGATGCTAAATTATACAATGTACTCAACTAGCATCAGCTTAAAACTTAATTATTTAAAATTATACCGTACAACAATTAAATTGCTACATTAAATATAAAAAATTCATTCAAAATTTGCGATTTGAAAATTGCTACGGTGTATAAATTAAAAATCGTCGTCTAAAAAGAATTGAATTCGGGGTCATGCATAAAGTGCGCATACGAGTATGAAGAATAGAGAAACATAAACAACATCTACGAATAATTTGCAGTAAATATATTTAGCAACTTACAGCTGCCGGCACTGACTGCCACGCCGAAAGTTGCCACCAAAATTCACAATTAAATTTAATCTACGTTTTCACCAATAGATAGATTAACTTTATTTTCGAGGGCCAAATATCCGGACAGTCGGTTGCGGAGTCATGAGCAACTTTTATTGTACGTGGGTGGTCTGAAAAGTTTCTGGTCTAACCTTATCTAAGTTGTATTTTTTTTTGTACAGTCTCATTCTAAGTCTTTGTACTTTTTTCCCTCCCCTTTACCATTTCTAAATAGAAATGTATTACTCGAAATAAAATATTGTTTCTAATATTCATCCTTCTCGTTTGACGAAAATCTCTATACTATTTGAACACCATTTTGGTCCGGAATGACAAAAACGCGGCAGTCAATGCGCGGCCAGCTACATAATGGCTAATTATATACGAACACATTTAGAAACACTTCTAGCTAAACTTCTTAAATAACCATTACAAAGTCGAAATGACCAACTTGTATTGAGGAGGGCTGCCATCTTCATGTTGAGGCCGGAAACTTTTCAGACAGCCTTATTTTGGACACTAGTTTGTTGCTGAATAGTACGATGATACGAATCCTGACAGCGCATACTGAGTGCTTCTTCCAAAAAGGCCTAAACCTAACAGAGTCCTAACCTAAGAAGTTAATATATACTGAATGAATCAGTGAATGAAAACTTTATTGCATAAATACATGATGCAATCGGTACGTCAAATCAGTAGCATTAGAGAAAGCAACAGCGGCCTTTTCGCTTTAAGCGATTTCTTCCAGGCAACCTTTGCGTAGATGTTAGGTGGGAGTTAGTCCAGATACATGTACTAGCCAGGCCTCGGACCGCTATTTTACATTGTAAGTATACAATGCGACTGAGTATGGAGCATGTGTAGAAACACTCCATTCAGTCTAGGTTGTGAAAACCCACTTACCTATTAGGCCAAGAAGGCAAACCAGGATCACAATGAGGAATTTGTTGTCAACACCGAAGGTGGCAGCGGTGGGTGAGCTACGGGTGCAACTCGGGTCGGCGTTCTTGGAGTCCTCGGGCCGCCCCAGGTCGTAGGTCTACAAAGGAAACGCGACTTTAGTGCCTTGATATTGGACATTTGATGATATGACAGCAGTCACCCATATGATTGGGTAGTAAACTGCTTCGATCCAGATTTAGTAATTGTTTACTGATGGATAGAAATCGTTGGATAAAGGGCGATTGATGAAATAGGACTTAGTACACCAAATCATACCCACATGCAATCAGTACCTGTAAAAAACACAGTGAGCTTCTACGATGTGTTTGCATAAGCTTAAACCTGGAAATTGCATCACGTAATACTGAAGACGCTGCGCTGACAGTGCGCCGCTGCATTTCAAGTCAAAATTTTGTCATAACGTGAGCGAGAATGTGGCTGCGAGACTTAGCGCTGATGAAGCACGTGCACGAACTCCACGACAATGAAGATGCTGCAATTACGGTGTCAAGGCGTCTACGAACCTTCCGATTCGTGATCCGATAAAATACGTATCTATAGTCCGTGTAGTTTAAGTTGCCGCACCAATATAGAATTCGTCTGAATACGAAATATAGTACTGTAAAATTAGTCCCTTTTATTCCAACGCGACAACTTAAATTTGACGGATTATAAACTCTCACAGTTATAATAACCCTTTCATTATTCATTCGAGACATTGGTCGAATTCTAGAATGGGGTAGGTCGACGACTTATTGACAGACCTACTACCACCGATATCATTAAAATTGTCTAGAAATCGGGTTTACCGTCCATTGGAAATTTAGTTTGTCGACCACAAGCATACTCACGACTTCATTGTATGTCAGATTGCGGATGCAGCCCACGAAGTTGTTGTTGCTGGGCTTGTGGTTCCATTCGAAAGCGGTAGCCACGTTCTCAATGTTGAATCCGGTACCTCCAAGGTGCAGCGGTCCGTTAACTGCGAAAAAGAGCTTTCTGTAATGCTTTCAACGACCTTGCGTATATTTTCTACACAGGACGTACGTGACACTTTCATAGTGAAAAGAACTGTTGAACTAAACCTCTTGAAGACGGGGAAGATAAGCCATAATTTTCACATTTGGCAGTCGCTATGGACTATTTTGTGTTTTGTAAATATGATGGTAGGTTCAGAATCATCATAGGGCCCGGTGTCCGCCTTCCTACTCCTCTTGGTCCAGTTCGCTTGGTCTTCTCGGAGGCTCGTCCGTTACTCTTGCATCACGAGAAAAGTACATAGCACAAAACCAAAACACTCACTGTTGATAATATCGTTGGGAGCGACCGGAGCACCGAGACTCATGCACTTGGACAGGCGGCATTTGTCCACGAACATCTCAACAGACGTGCGGGTGATGAAGACCTCGATGAAGTGAGGTTGGCCGTCTGCGACGTATACGGCGCTGTTGTTGATGCGCGAGGTGCCTGAGCCGTAGTTGAACAGGAGGACTGCGAAGCCGTCGAACAGTTCCAGGGAGACGAAATCTGGGGAGGGAACCTCGAATTAGCCGGTGCTGTGGTATCTGACAGGTGGAAGAATTGCTCTAATTTGAGGTTATAACTAGTAGTACACTCGACTGTAGACGGTCGCGTGTAATGTGAATTATCGAATTTCAAATATTCCACCGGGTAGTACCACAATTTAAAAGCTCTCTATCTTCCATGTCTGTTTGTTTAGCCGCTGACTCGACCTAAACAACGCAACGAATTTTTAAGGCGGTTTTCGCCATTATTTAGACAATTTATTCCGGATGGTTTCCGGAACTAAAGAAAAGTCAAGAACACCCGTGCGAAACCGGGGCGGGTCGCTAGTAACTCATAAATGGGCAAGCCCTAAAACCCGAGTTACAAGTACTGTCTGTCTAAGTTAGGTACACATTAGTTACACATAATCGATATCTTCCTACTAACTACGTCAGGACTCGTGCGTGCGTCCGTCTCGGCCTGTCCGCCGCAGCAGCTAGATACCTCGCCATGATTTATTCTATACGGTAAGAATATTAATTACGCCCAAACAAAGCGGCGAGGTCCACCAAACAAACAGGCTGGGCAAAGTGAAATAATTTATGTACCTACAACATGTAGTAGTGTACATCGCCGGCCGATATAACGTATTAGGTAGTTTATCACGTGACCACGCTTCCATAAATCATAGACTGTATAACGCGCGCCATACGCGGCTCTCAGTCATTAGGCGACCATTAAAAAATCATTAAAGCTTGTCGTGGAACGGTGCGAGCTAGGGCGACGACTGTACGCAATTCGACGAGTGCAACAGAAATTGGGTTTCGGACGGCGAGTTTCCGCGTCCCTTGCGAGATTCGGATTAGGGTTGCTGCCTTATTTTTGGCCAAGGTCTTTTGATGAAATTTAACAACAAAGTAACGAAGCTTATTAAATATCTATGGATATTGAAAACGATTATCACTTTTAAATGGTACATTTCAATGGTACAAAGTATTGTCTCAACTAAGGTTTTAAACAATCACGGCTGACACAAACCCGTAAAACATAATAATATAAGAAACATTTTTTATGTCCCAATATTCCGCGCCTTTTTTCCTCGCGCAAGAAAGTATTTAGCAACCCTACAAATTCGGCAATTCTCCCACAAAAAATCGTCAGTTTTTCTACGCTGCGGGGCCATTGTGGATTTGGTCCGGAAATCATTATTCAAGTTGTTACACCAATCAACGCTGACATATTCATTGTTCCCGGCAACACGTTACTTATTCCACGAGAGCGAGCGGGACGCATAAACCGGAGAGATGGCTTTTATTTTGTCGTTTTGACAATGTTTATGTACGGGGAATTTTTGCACCGTTGCGCGTTGCCGTAAATATGTATACAACGGCATTGCTAAAATTCTAGATGATTGCAAACACTAGTGTTAACTGTTGAATATTGAAGAGTGCCTTATCGTTTACAAATTCTAAACAAATATTTTAATAAAAAATTTCACTTTTCTTCTTCTTAACTGTTCCGGACTTTCCCTTCTTAAAGTTCAAATTGATATATCTTAATGGTACACAAATTCAGACTTACCTTGAATCGGGAGCAGGCGATTAAGTCGTTGGGGTCCCAAGTACAGGACGAGGCAGTTCTTGCAGTGAGCCACAAGGGAGAGCGCCAGGCGGCCGTCCTCACAGGTGGGCGGAGGAGAATACATGGCCCAGCCATCGCCAGCGAAGCCTATGGTGGTCTGCTCGCACTGGGGGCCACTAGTACCGGCGGGACACTCGCACTTTCCAGAGAACCAGGTACCTGGAAAGATGGGCTAGTCAGATATGCAGTATACTTAAACAGGAGGTAGGTACATAAAAAGTTACCGCGGCCTATGGACATTATACTAGAAGTATCACTCCCGGTAATAACATCGCGAGGAAACCTGCACATTCAGGCGACTAAATGTGTAACCGTAGTCCAATCTTATCAGGTTCCCCTGTCAAGTGTCGCGGAAGTCAGATGGTAGGCGGTCTACTGTGATTAATTACCTGATCAATTCCTCGCGCGGGAGAGCACAACCGAGATATTGACCCTAGAAGATGTTTCACTGTACACATAGATAATTTACTCACCGCCATTCATGCAGAAGATGGAATTTGCAAGATAGTCGCAGTTACATTGGGGCTCGATGTAGGATGAGACGCCAATGAACGAGGTGGTGTTGGTGAAGATGACGTGGGGGACCTGGTGCTTGATAAGGAGGTTTCGGCAGCTGCCGTCGCACTGCTCCTTCTCAATCAGACACTCGTTGATGTTAATCATGTAGACCTGGAGCTGCAACATCTCTTCGAGCTGCGGGAGGAACAGGAATTTACGTACGGCGGGCCTCTGTCGCGCTATTGCAAGAGTGGACGCGAAGATTATATCAAACTAAACTCGCGTTCTTTACACGCTTTATATTAGACGGGACTAACCGCGACGTACCTTTTCGTTTTATTCCCCCACCGTTTCAGTAGGGTTACCACCGTGGTCACGAGACGAGTACCGTTGAGAGGTGACAGCTGCGGTGATGTGCTGGTAGACTTCTACCCTCACATAAAATTGACAATTTGTTGTTGATTCGGAACTGCTCGGCACACAACACTCACGATGTCCACGGATACGTCCGACGATAAATCTTGAGTCTTAAGGTTATTTATTTTGTACACCACTGGGTTCCACGACGCCGAAAGCTTATATCCATCTTCCCGATTGAAAGTTTTGTACTTTTAATTAATATTGCCGGTCAGTGGTTTGGACCAGAGTTGAGCAGGTGATCTGCTATGGCAGATTTATTCGTCTGGTGGTCTTTTACTGCAGCTATATGCTTCATAACCCTTTCGGTATATCTTATAGACACCTGGCGCCTGATACGGGATCACATCCTTAGGAGTACGCAGCAGGTTCGCTACCTTGAGGTGCGGGACACATATTGTTGGAATCGAGTAATTATTTAGTACTGATCCGATCTTATCTGTCACCCCTTTCACATACGGTAGGAACGCTGACTGCTGACTTACTTCTGTGAGCTTCTCCCTCTTTTTCCGTCTTGCCAGCTTCTTTGTCACCCTGTACCCGTTTTTCCGTAATACCAGCTGGACATTTGACAACTCGCTCTCTAGGTGGTCCGAGTCACAAAGATCTCTAGCTCTATTTGTGAGCGAAGTTATGACGGCAAGTAAATGTCGAGGGTGGTGGTGTGAAGAACGGCAGTCGTCTCGTGACCACGGTGGGTGTAATCCTACCGAAGCGTCGGAAAAACAAACCGAAAAGGTACGTCGCGTGTAAGTCCCGTCTAATATAATAATATGTGAAGCTTATAATTTCTCACGGTGATGCTATGGAGTCATGTTGTTTCATATAGAGTAAACGAGTTTGATTTTTATACATATAGTTTTAAAATCATGCTTTTATACACTTGTACAGATATGAACATGTGATTGAACAGATGTGGATAAATAAATATTAATGTAAGGAGAAATCCAAGTTGTACTACTTATGTTACATTTCGCATTCGCTACGCTAGGCTAAACTTAAGTACTATAATATCGAAAGATTTTTAACAGAATTCACAATATTTACATTCTACTGTAACGCTAAAAGAATGTTTTCAGAAGCTGTGTGAGTTGTCCAAAGAAGTTCGAAAGAAAACTTTGCTCGATCATTTTTGTGAGCATAAGTAAGATGTAGGAATTGTATAGTATAGACCATGTTTTACGCATAAAGTTGTTATTGTCCGAGAGAAGTGAAACGACCCCGATATATTACTAAACGAAACGTAAGGAAGGCAATTTGAAACGCGCCATCTTGACGCTATCTTCGGTGGCTTTTTGGCGGGTAACTAATGTTACCGTCTGGGAAACTGATGATGCGGGGCGTAGGTTCGGGCGGTCAAGGCCCGTGGGTCAAGAAAGTGTTTTCGAACGATATCATTACCAGTGAACCGTGAAAAATAAAAAGCTAAAACCATTTACCGAATATACGATGAACGCTGTAGAATTATAATCTTATTTTGTTAGAAATACACCATAACACGCATAGCGAATACATAGTAATAGTCACTCGCTAAGGTAACCTAGTTTGTAGGTACGTACCTCGTCTTGAATCGTGGTGGCCATGGAGTTGAGTTTCTGCGGGTAGTAGTAAGGAGATCCGTGGGCCGAGAAGCGAACGTCAAGGAAAGCGACGTCGACGGTCACTTTGCTGCGGACGGTGAAAACGTCCACGTTGTCTTCCGAGGTGTTATACAGCTTTCCTAGTCGTTTGACCAACTTCTCGCGTTTGCTGGTGCCCTGGTACACAGAGGTAGGATGTTGAGGTTCCCGTATCACATCACACTGGTCAACAGATTCAATGCTAAATACTCACGTCGCTCTCGGGTAGTATGAAATCTGCTTCTGTGGCCTTCAGGAAGCGGATCGAGCCGGACTTATCGACTGCCTCTTCGGGAATGTCTTTCACAACTACGGTGACGGTAGCGATGACCCAATGGAATGGTATCGCTGGAAGGTGCTCTTCAGTAACCTGCATGGAAGCAAGGTTTAGAGTTTAAGTTTAGAGTACAGAAATGGTTTGGATACCTCGTACGGTTATTTTATGTTATACTCACGTTGAGTGTGAGTTCGTAGGTGCCAGCGGGCGTGCCTTCCGCCATGGTGATCATGCCAGTTTGGCTGTAAATGTCGAAGTGAGGTACTCGGTCTTCGAATGTGGGTAGCCATGAGAAAGTCTTGTCTACGACGTCCCAATCGTCCGGGTCTATCACGTACACGCGCCCTATCTCCGTGTCCGGTGTCTGGCTCTGTAACATTCAATTACTTATTAACACTGCCAATATGAATAAGAAACGTGATTTTGGTGCGTTGAATATTTTATTATGACGGTAGGAACTAGTTCTGACAAGTGATGTGTTGTGGAGGGCGTGTTTATAGCGAGTATCAAGTTTGGAGTCAGATAAATCATGGCTATTCAAATTTGGAATCACTATTGTGAATTACCACACCGTTACGCTACAACGTTCTTTTTAATCATTGAAAACATTAAAATTTTTGCCTCATTGTTACCAATTTCTAACCGCCCACCTACAGATAGCCCAAAAAGCTTTTAAAAGTACACACGCGAAGCGAACATTGTCACGGTGACACGTATTTCTATCAAATTACTTACAGTTAATTAACACAAAACAATCATCTACATAGCAATATTGAAACAATAACATTACCAAATGAAATGTCATAAACAAGCACATTGAAAACAGTGATTTGGATCGTACGAGGGCGTAATTAACTATGTCCAATATAGGTAATTAAGTCCCAACAAAGCGATTTCACACCTTTCACGCTGGGGTTTAATAACGACGCCATGGTACCGAGGCTCTTTTATGGCGTGTTAATTCCCCAATCCGTTTAACAGCTAACTGGTATATAGAGGCATCGTCGACGTTACGTTACGTGAAACCACCTGCAAATTTATCACTGCCCAATTGGTAGGGGGTTGAGTGAGCAGTGGAGGGATGTGAAGCTTCGATTTGAAATGTCCCAATCGGAGTCCGAATCAAAAGTCGCACTGAAACCACGATCTGTCGATTGATGAATAAGCTAGTGGGAGCTAAGAAAAGTACTACAGTGGGTAGGGACCAAAGTTATGCACCTGAGATGTTAATATTCGAAATAACGGGGTAATTAGCAGGTGGCCATTATTGGTGTAAGGTTTTGGTTGTAATCTTTCCTCCACATACATGATTCACCTACGTTAATCACCTACCAAAAATATATGCGCTTCGATCACTTCAACAAGACCCATCTTATCATACACGAAAATGTAACACGCACAGGTACAACTTTGTTTGAGTAACAAGAACCGGATTTTAAGTCGAACACGGGAAGGTGCTCCCGAAATATTGCCCCATGGATATATAAACATAGCTGTTTACGAGTTTAAGTTAACCTTCACAAATTTACTTTAGCGCCCCGTAAGCTTAGTTATACAGGGGTAACAAAATATACCATATCCAGCGCATAGACTGCGCCGTAACTTTGAGGAATCAGGGCAAGGCAGTAAAAAGTGCCTTACCCACCATAATCCCTGTTTATACTCGTACGCACCGTACTAAACCCACTTTCATTAAGGCGCAAAATTAACATTTTAATAGCCATATATTATTATAAAACACGGGCATTATCGTAAAGGTTTATAGGCTATATCGAATCCGACGTGCACTTCATTATTCATCGAGGGGCGGTGTCCATAATCGCGGGAGGAGCTGAGACGCCTACATAGTTAATGGGCACCTGCACTTGGCGGCACGAACGGCTGATAGACACCGATACCGAGCGATTTGATAGACAACGCCAATTGGATATAATACAAGTGACAAGCTAGCTAGTTTGCGACCGTCTTATTAGAACTCCAACGCAGAAACTCGGCATGTAGTATAGGTGGCTGCAATTCGACGCAGACAGTATTGATTCCGCAATACAATGGGCAATAGAAAGTCCCGCTTTATTTATGAAGCGTTCCTGGAGCTCTTGTCCCCGTGGACACGGCTGAGTAGTAGAGCTAAATGGCTGTGGCTAAGCCGAGATAGACAATAATCTAGCTAGCAAGTCGATGTGATACACGGACGTACGAGTAGGTCGCCACTTTACAAAACGTAAGCATTATAATATAATTAGATGATTCTATTGCTTCTCATCGCGGTGGCGACGGTATTTTCTTAGCAGCACGCTTCAAACAAAAAAGCCAAAAACAGAGCACGACAACGGTAGCTATCCAGATAAATCTAAAGAAGACAATATATTATCTATTTCCATAAACCAATTTATGTCGATTTCTGTCGATCGTGATCTACTTTGGTCTTTCTCTTTTGAAACGTACTATAATGGACGAATAACGTCACCACCGCGACGTCTTGGCCTAGCTAGAACTTAGACGCAGCACTCGGATCCATTCCGCTGTTATTGACTCCAGCGTAGAGAGCTTCCATAGCCATTCAGCTTTAACACGGGCATCTTCTAATTCAAGAGTAACGTCGCCACCGCGAAGCAGTAAAATCGTTTACGGTGGTTCACGAACAGCTATGAACCCGTCGCGATGACGGTCTACCACCGTCATTTTCATATTTCACGCGAAAAGCGACGCTCTGCTGAATACAAATTACACTATAAAAGTGGAGCTCGAGAATTTTGACACAATAAACAAACTGTGTAAAAAGAAAACATAATCAACTCCGTTATGCGCGCTTAAGCTTCTTTACTTATTGCCTTGTTTGAGGTTTGACAGACTCCTCAAGTAATACTTAATACTTGGTATACTTAAAAAGCGGTTTAAGACGGTCTTACAGTGGAACTCTTAATTAAAAGCTTTCGGCAAATATACGGAGCTTATCGAAAAAAATATATGGGCGAAAGACGCATTCGATTTGGGGGCTGATATGATTCTGATACATTAATGTGCAGATTTTACGATTATCACGGGCCTTTCGGGCGAAACTGAATATTGTAAGGACACACGCGCATATCTTAGAAGAAGTTCTAGTATGTAAGTACGTGAAATAAGTCAATTTGCACTCGGCCAACGAGGTAGAAAAGATCTAATACTCTGTATTCATCTAGATTTCTGCTAAGGGACTACTATAGACAGATACTAACATTGATGAGGTTTCCCATTAAAGTATAGACACATAATCAAAAAGTAAGTCTAGGTATGCAGATTTGCATATCTTTATATAATATATCAGCATATAATTGCCAACAAGAGCTAGGCCATCTCTGATGCATACGTAACTAAGCAACGTAATGAATGCACTGATTGCAAATGCAACAGAATTATTTTGACAATTGCCTAGAACAATAGCGGACTATGCCAGCGCAGCCCCTCGCTAATTACGCTGACACAAATCTAAAATTAGCTAAAATAGCTACTAGTTAGTAGCACAGAATAGATAGTGATAGATACTAGTAATTGTCCAATGCAACGCTGGGAATACGTAATCCAAATTATTGTTCTGATTTTAAATTTTTGAATTCAAGTTTTTGGGCTATGCTACTGTTGCATGGTTAAAAGTACGGTTATATTGGTAGCCCCTGAATAAGACTACTATAAGTCGCCCATGATAGCACACAGCTTTTCAATCCATTTTCACTACGTAATTTTTACCAATATTATCCATTATTACATAAACCAGTGTCGGATGATTGAAACGTGCTTAAAAAATATAAGGTGGCTGACTACTAAATTAATTATGTTTAACATAATTAGAATAATAGATTTTCCAACTTTTCGAATTCGATATACGAAAGTGACTGTGTAAACGAGCCACTTTATTTAGAAGTTTTTTGAAGAACCTCTATTTACTACCTAAAGATTGATAATCTACCTGAAATATGTTCATCTAAATACAGAGACAGCAAAGGAAAAGAATTTAACTATGACAAATAAAAAAAACTTAGAACGTAACGAAAATATTGTGACCAACTTACTCCATTCTTTTTTCCATCCGGCTCTATCTGCTAGGGCAATTTAAGTTTAGGTTATACAAGTAATAATAACCAGGGGCACTATGATCTAATATGTAGAATTAGTTTTAACGGAATGAAGTTTTGAAAGGTATGTTCCGGGGTTTCAACCGCGTACCTGTGTTTACGAGTGGCCCGATATTTCGACGCAGTTGCATGCATCATGGTCACGGGACGACAGTTGTAAACAAAGGTTCGCGGTAGGAAACACGGAACATACATTTAAAAAGTGTGATAATAACTGTGATAGTTTAAAACACTACTGACGGACATAAGCGTTCCCAATCAACCTACCATATTATAATTCTAAAACGTGTCTATACCAGACGTCCTACAGGACATCTCTCTAATGTCGTCATTTTACAAATTCGCCTGCCGTGTAGCCATAGAGATAGAAAACTGGCCGAGCAAATATCACGTGAATTACAATTATAAGTATTTGATCGATTTTAAGTACCCAGTATCTGTGACCTGCACCCTACAATACAACCTAAAATATACCCCTTCGTTGAGCACAGCAACAGTACCTGCGGGTACAAACGTCCAATGTGCATACGCAACGCCCAATGTGTCAACCAATGCTGAAGTTGCATAAATTCCGCCGTCTTCAACCCCCACTTTAGACTAGAACGGAACACGGCTTCTGGAGTTATTGCCGACGCGATATCTTGTGATCCTACCTATAGCACCGATAGCCGGGGACTCGACATAGCTTGCTTATAAGAAACCTCTAGGGAAAAGCCTTGCCCTCTCATGTATCCGAAAACTCCTCGGCCTGTGGAGGTGTTAACCTAATTTGTAAGTTACCTACCTTAAAGTTGTACACGAATATGTTGCTATGTCCTGACTTCATCGCGTTGTCGTTGCGATCTCCGATTATCAGCCTCAAGTAGGAGACTCCGGACATCCGCGGACTGCCGGAGTCGGTGATCAGGATCGGGATGTCGTACTCCTTCTTCTCCTCCCGGTCGAACATCACCAATGTCACAAGATAGTCATCTGCGGAAAACGACACAATGTAACCGGCACCTAGCTAGTTAACGGTTTTGTTTTCAACTGTGGTTTTTTAGTTCGACTCTTAGCTGTTCACAGAATTAGCAGAGAACCTGTTCTCATGAAAACATCATTGGTCGCAGTGGGAAACCTTTCTTTCATAAATTAAAATTAACAAAAGTTCCATTGTCGTTGAATATACAACACTGAAAAATCATTGACAGAATCATCCATTCTGTACTAGTTTCTTGGAAGTATACTGTAGTGGACATATTATACCAGTCATAGCTTTCCTAATAATTGCTATCACGTTATCAAAGTACTTAAGCATAAGACAAAAAGTGGTACCGCTGGTACCGCAACTTCACGGTTCCTTAGCCGTATTCGTAACAACTGTAAATCATGTTGCATAACACAATCGCATAGCGTAAAATCTACATATTCGCATAGCACAGACACAAATCGCTCAGCTGGAGTACTCCGTTTAACCTAAAGGATTATAACACTATATTAATAATAATATAATGAAAAAAAATCTTCGCATCATCAACTCACCTACAATTTTGAACTTCTTTTCGATCTCATAGGACGCATTTTGCGCTATCTCAAAGGTAAACGGTGGCCCGTTCTCGGCCGAATCATTATCTTTGGCTAACAACTTCACCACTTGTCCCGGTGGCGTGTTCTCGTACCACAGGACGGGTTGGAGCTGTGGAAAAACTTATAGCATCAATTTTTTTTAAGGTACAATTATAACAGTCTCTAAGTTCATACAGATCTCTAGTTATCTATTAAAATACATTGTAAGTATTTAAGTACTTAAAATTTACTAATAATCATACACAAAAAAGTATTTAGGTTCGATTTTTAAAAATTCTGTGCACGTTCTTCGTCCTATACACAGTATGTAACAGTTTGTAACAGCGATCATCTCTCTATATTCTCCCAACTCCCAATTCCTGGCATGCGTTATCTCCACGGAGTTTAAGTCTCCTCCAGAGTGTTGCCTATCTATTTTTCATGCAAATCGGCTACCTGTGGACTTCGACGTCTCCGAATGATAGATTTCTTATTTAAGCGATATTCGGTCGTAGGATTTGAAAGCGCAATTAATGTTAACTTTAACGGTGGCGGTAATGTAGGCAGCAATGGATACTTGAGATATTCAGCCGTTGTTGGCTAATGGGATTAAGATGTGATACCGCCAACGTGACTTATATAACCAGCCTGATGGTAAGCAGCCACCGCAGCCTAAGGACGGTTGCAATACCAGGGGCATCACCTACTTTCTTGAAGAACTCCATGTTGTTCTCTCCAGAGAAAACTTCCTCATTCCACAACCTTAGTGTGCTTGGGAGAAAGTTCCTTTGGAACCGCACAGTTCGTGACCAATTAAGCAATTAAACGCGTGGGTGATGCCCCTGGTATTGCAAACGTCCACAGGCTGCGGTGACTGCTTACCATCAGGCAGGCCGCAAGCTTGTTTGCCACCTAAGTGGTAAAAAAACAAAAAAAGTTTTGAACTTTATCTTTTCAGAGAGTTGAAGACCTAACTACTCTACGTATGTAGATTATGTGATGTTGTAGGTGACCATAATATTCTGACTTGGTCATCTCATCGGTTAACATATTATTTTCCCACTGATATGTGTATCAAAGGTATGAATACGACGTGTCAAACTAAGGAGAAATAATAGTGTTGGCTGATATCGACATAAGCGCTCGATTTCCTTACCCTTATCACAGGGATTCGGTTTGACACCAGACAAAACATAGTGGAGGAATAAATCCTGAAATTTACATAACGTGATGTAAAACTTCATAACTGTAATATCTTTTTGATTTATTGGCTCGGTCGTCCACATGCCAACAATTGGGAGAGGGTTCACAATTTCTGTTGCTGTAAAGCTAGCATTTTATTTTCATATTCCTTCCATTTAACGAAATTCGTTTTACAATATAACACCCCGAGTTGCTACTTTAATCACAATCACTCTGAAACGATCGAAGATACATTTCCATTTCATTTAAATGTATGTAGTCAAATTCCGTTTGATGGTGGCATTAACATAAATTACGGCTACCAATCAAGCGCTCGATCGGGGAACGACCAATCATAGCGTTGGGCCGCAAAGTTACAATTCGACTTTTGGAAAAAATCTACTCGTTCCTACCAACAACCTGAATTTATTATAACAAGACTGAATTTATTATAAATATCATCAGCCACCTTCACATTGTATATTTAAATAAAAATACCCACAACGCCCTTATTTAACAAAACAAACAATATATAGGTATTCTTTATTGTACAAAATAGACATTACAGAAATTAAAAAAAAAAAACCCATTTCATTGCATCATTAAAATAAACAAGATACTTAATATTTCAATCAATACAAATAATCTTACATCATGCACAATACAAATACCTACTTACTGATGATATGAATATCAATTTAATAATTCATTAATTACTATTAAAAAAATAACTACAGCTGAAACTATAACTGAATTCAATATTTAATCTATAATTTATATATTTAATTAGATGCTTTAAGAAATATTAAGCATATAATAAAAAAAGAAATTAATAACAATATAACACAATATGTAAATAAAGAATCCTAACCATTAATAAAAATACCTATGTCAGTTTGTCTGTTTTTCTGTATTTAATAAAATGTTGCAATGAGATAAGTGGTTGGTAAGCTCGGGATGTCCATAGTCGTCGAAAAGAGCTAGTTATAGGTAGATTAAATATTTGGTAAGCCACACTTTCACACATAATTTGACACTCAGGCACCTACAATTAAGTTATTACATTTTCATTCTGTTAACTATTATAGGTACACAATACAATAATAATTCTCAAGTTTTCTACAGTTGCATTACGATCTCGAACAATACAGTACCTAGTACCTAGGAATAATGTGTAGCCTAGATTATGTAAACAACATTAAATATATCAGAACAACAAAAGTAAGAATTTTCGAAGACATCAAGACTTGGTGTTGCTGTCAGTAGGGCCTGGAGTCTCTGTGTGGGGATAGTGCGAGCGGAATCGACAAGCCGCGATGCGCTAGCAGGCGGTGGCGGCGCGCGCGCATGTAGCGGTCCAGGACGTAGAGCCTATTACACGCCTTTGATACTAACAAGTGACAAGCCAGTTGAATTGACTGCTGAGGAGGCCGCACTGTCCTGCCGGAACGAGTGCGATAACATTATCAATGTAATCAGGCGAATGCAATGCTAAGGTACTGGGAGCCAGTGGCAGCGTAATGTGCGTCCGGTGTTAATTTCGTCTATGATATGATTCCTGTTCCGTCTTAGAGTACTTCCCTATGGCGTAGATATTAAATATGAGCTTAATCCCGCCGTACTATCCACAATACCCGGGATATATTCGTTGTAATGACGAAATTTCACTTTTTGGCCAATTGTAAGTGGCTTTAATTGTTTACTTGCCCTATCATAATATTGTTTTTGCTTGGTTTGTCATGATTTCAATTTATCAAGAATATTTTTATGTGGTACAAGTACAATGGGTTGCAAGGACCAATGCTACGTAATTTTCTGTTCGACATAAGTTCGGCAGGTGATGGTAACTCTGTTGGAGTGTTGTGATATTCTAGTAGGGCTAAATTTACATCTGACTGACTATATGTCGTTTTTTAATAATATTTTTAAGGGTTTGGATCGCTCTTTCAACTTGACCGTTTGACTGTGGGTATGTGGGTGATGAAATTTCCATGATGAAGCAAACTCCTGGAAAGAGTTCGATGCCAATTCTGGGCCGTTATCTGACATTATCGTTTCAGGAAACCCATGACGTCGGAATATTTGCTTTAATTCACTTGTTACAGTTTTTGAACATAATGAATATAATTTAGCAAATTAGATGAATTTACTATAATAATCTACTACAATATTGACTAACCTGACCTGCTAAATGAAGAATATCTATTCCCACTTTACACCACGCGCGATCAGGTATTTCATGTGAAATAAGTGGTTCTTTCCCATTCTGTTTCTTATACGTACAGCATGCCTGACAGTGCGATAAATAGTCTTGTATCTGTGTGTTCATATTTAGCCTGTATCTACATCTTTTAATTAATTTTAATTCCTCACAAGATTGTCTGCCCAATATTGGAGAAGAGACTATATTTTAATAAGTAGTCTTGAGATGACATTTACCTACAATTGACAGATTACTACCGGAATATCCACATAGTTTAGTGGATGTGTTAGTAAGTTCATTAACGGACACATTTTTTTTTAATATTCGTAGGCAGAACGTTGACATCGGCCCCAGTATCTAGCTTAAAGCTAATATTCTCAGTTGTTACACCGTACCCCGAACGCAGGACATTCCATTCTTCTACTACTCGACCGCAATTTCCACAATTTCGAACCGAGTTTAACTGTCGACGATCCTCAGACGATCTTCTTTTATCCGCCGGGAATTTCCTCGTATCGCGTGACGATGTTGTCGATGACGAATTATACTAATCTTGTCGAACAGAGCAATTGTCGCGGGCCTCGACGCGGGCCGTGGCCGTACCCGGTGCGTCGCTTAATCGCGTGCTATCTTCTGTTCCTTGACGCGAAATGGTGCACAATTCGTGGGTGCCGATGTCCGATTTGATTTTCTGCGCCTGCATTCTTGACATTTCTGCCAATCTGCAAATATCTAGTGCCTCCTGTAGTGTGGTTTCTGGTTCGCGTAATAATCGTTCGGATGAACCAACTGATTTTCTTCTAAATTCTCCTGCGAATCCGCAAATTGATCTTCGTCGTTATATGGTGTTTCATTGACGTGATAAAATTCTATTAGTAAAAATGCAATGTTCATATCTTCCTAGGCCGGCTGCGTCATGTGCGAGCTATACACGGTATTATGCTTAAGACTGAATTGATTATAAATATCTTCACCCTTCACCCTTCACATTGCATATTTAAATAAGAATATTACAACAACCGAGTCTCAAACTTGTGGGTTTTTGGGTATGTATTCATAAGCATTCTTCGGCGAAAACAACGGAAACCAGTGTGGAAAATAACGGAAATAAAAATCTAGTTATCCGTTACAAAATACTCACGATAGAGATGAACGGCGCATTATCATTTGCGTCCGCCAGCTCCAGCTCAACTTCAGTGATGGTGGTCAGGATACCATGGTACTGACATAATAACACATTATGTGATTACATTAAAATTTACACAATTATAAACTGATTTTAAAATTTATAAATGTGAAAATAAATTAATAATCCGAAGTTTTATATGAAAACATAGATAAGAATTTCCTCTAATTAATAAATTACCCAGGAGGTAAAATATTCAATAAAATTATAAATGAAATATATGTCAATATTGGTAAATGACAAAATCAAATGTCAAAAATACAAATAAGAAAATAAAGAGAGAAAATAAATGAATATTATTATTATTATTTTCTTTTTTGGGCGATCCCTCTCAGCATGTATATGGTCACGGGCCAAAGCCAAGTGAATGTCATTTTACGTAGTAAATAATACTTTCTAAGCATTATTTACAGACTCGTGGGTTATTATTATCATTATTATTTGTCAAAATACATATAATCACATTTAAAAGTACATTAATGAGTTACCCAGAAGGTAAAAAATTATCATTAAAATAATGAATAAAATGAATGTGATATGTCATCATACGTCAATAATAATAATAACAATAACTGCAACCAATAGAAATACCCACACAACCGAGTCTCACACTTGCGATCTCTAAATAAGTTTGTATGTTTTTGGGTATATATTAGGAATGAAACGGATATCCGGTTACTATCGTTAAAAAATCGTATCGTAAAAAATAGTTGTAGCGAATTTAGTCTACCAAAAGTAAATCTAAGGAAATTATTAAAAATTGGGTTAAAATACGAATTGCTCCTACATTGAGAGGTAGCATGCGGTTTCGTGTGTATTCTTATGAGAGCTTAAGAGAATCTTGCACTATACTTTGTTGCACAATGCTGGGGCTAATTATCTGTATTTTGAATGGAGGGTATCGTCCAAGGTCAGAAGAATTGTTCAGAATAAAGTTCAAATTATTTGTATTTAACGAAGACTTGAAATCACGTTAACACATGCAGTTGCCTAATTTCCCACCCACGCTCATAGTTTGCACAGACTTGTGGGCTAATGGGGTGGCCGGATATCCGGTATCCGCCCAAACTATCCGTTTCATCTCTAGTATATATACCCAAAAACATGCATTCTTCGGCGAAGTGTTAATAAATAAAAATAATACATAATAGGTTTATTTTCTCTTCACATAGGCACTTATGAAATATACAAAATAACTTTTATGATAAAGCTTTACAATAAGTGCGTGAGAGACTGGTGTCTGCACTAGGTTATAAATACCTGTTTTACAGATAACCAGGCCCCCACAAATTATCATATACCAATTATATAAATAATTAAAATAAAATTAATTAAACTAAAATAATTAAACCAAATTATAATTAAATCAATCATTAAATTGAACAAAATTAATCAAACGAAATTATTACACTAACCGCTGAAACAAAAATTATCTAAACTAAATTAAAAGAAAAAAATATTATGATTGTAGTTGTGTGTTTGTGTATGTGTATGTGCGCGTGTGTGTATGTGTGTGCTTTCGTTTCATAAATCGGTTTAGGGTAGTGTCAATTGTAAATAACTGAAATAAAAATCTAGTTAGTCGTTATTAAATACTCACTATAGATAGGAAGGGAGCGTTGTCGTTTATGTCAGTGAGCTCCAGGATGACTTCAGTGGTGGCGCGTAGGGATTCGGAACCCTTCAAGGCGCTATGGTCGGAGGCCATGAGAATGATTTGCCAACGGGCGAAGCCGTTCGGTGGGTCACGATTCAGCGGTTTCAGCAGGCGCAGACACCCGGAATCGTCGATGCTAAAGTACTCCATCTGCTCTTGCCTGATAAGAGAGTACTTAATGTGTTGTGGGGCTTTCCTGTCCTTTATGTCTGGGTCGTAGGCTTCAACCTGAAATCGGATTGCAGTTAAACAACCGCCATGGAGAGCTATGGAAAAGGTTTCACAGTGTGATCGCTAAATAGGGCGGACATTTTTGATAGCCAGAATAACCAGGAAAGTGATTATTTGATGGTAGACGCAATCACTCTATGAAACGTTGACCATAATGCCACATAGACGTCACATAATTAATGTGGAAACAAAAAATATAATTCGCCAATTTTGTCACGTGTATCGAAACTGAGAGACGTCTTTAAATTCGGTATTTGATGCTAACTACCCTTTTAAGACAATTTTTTATTTAAGTAGATATTTTTTTTTAGATATTTAATTTTGAAGTTTCGGCTAGGTTTCGCTTCCTAAACTCTACGTCATTATCTGCGTTAAAGCTCTTGAACATTAAGCATTAAAATAACATTAACATTAAAATAAACATCAACATAAAAATTAAAATAAACATTTAAACAAGCATCCAACTCGATCCCTCACAAACTAAATAAAAAACCAGTAGTGTATCCCCTTTTTATCTGGCATCACGTCCTAACGTTTCTAGCCGAAAACAATTCCAAATACCGAATTATTTAATTACATCGAATTAGGAATAGTGCAATGGTCTAAACAAATGGCGGAAGAAAGACCCCAGTGCCTCCAACATGCAAATAAAAGGAAGTTATGTCCTTGTACTGTACTTCTAGCGACAAGTATATATGACTTAGGATCAGCAATTTTTATAAGCCTCAACAAAGTATAATCTAATATGGAGACACTGGATAAAGAAACATAAAGGATTTCAGGGAAGGATAAAGGATTTAAGGGGATTCAGGGAACAACATATGCAACGGGTTCCTATCAAAGTAATAAATTGCTTAAACCTGAAAGCAGCGTCTAGTATGAGTTTTCCAATTTAAATGACGTAAAAAGTACGATTTGTGTAAATTATTTTAACGACACAGTTTTAATATTTGGGGCCCGTTTAATTCACGCGGAAGCATACTAGGCGTTTCATCTGTCAGCTTCATTGTGCTTGAAAACAAATAACATAAAACAAACAACAATATAAATTCAGGCTTTTTAAATTATCAGACGGAATACTTGAATGCGTGGGGGCCCATCGTCCGCATCAGTGTAATTTACCTAAAAACAATCGGGTAGTTTAAATTTGAAAAAATAATAGTGAGCTTGATGAGTATAACAGTTATTTAGCACTTGCAGTACAAGTTTTGTTTATATTGTTTATATGCCCATAACTGCAAAACGAATTGTCTATTAAAATATATGAGTATTATTGATAATGTGCCCAGCTGACCATATATTAATGACATCTCGTATATCAGTGCTCACAATTGGTCCATATCCATTATCTTAATTATCTTTCGGCGCGTTTGGTGCTGTTTCACCTGAATATAATCAAATCTACTCAAACCTGATTTTAATATAATACTGTTTGACGAGTAACCGGAAAAAAGTATACATTAGAAACCTTTAAAGATCACCATATTAGCCGAAACACGCCCACTGCTGGGCATAGGCCTCCCCCAGAGATCTCAACAAAGGCAGGTCCTGTGCCTTCCGCATCCAGCTGGTACCTGCGATCTTTACCAGAACGTTGGTCTACCTTGTAGGAGGCCTACCCATGCTGCGTCTTTCGGGACGTGATCGTCACTCGAGAACTTACTCCTTCCAGGCAAAACCTACTTCGAGTGTTGTAGCTAATACATCAGAATTACCCTTACGGTATAATTTACATATATTTACAATTCGTAATTCAAATAAAACAGAAAAACAACATAACATGAACCTTTCCGAAGCTATAAACAGCCATGCCAAAATGACACCACATACATACCGTCAAAATGCAGCCGTCCACAAGTTGTTCCTCCATCAACACCTTCTTGTATTTCTGGAGGAACACGGGTGGATTGTCGTTTAGGTTCTCGATCTTTATTATGACTTTCGCAAAGTCTTCGTATACCCCGTCAGAGGCCCTCACGTCCAAGCTATATGATGTTATGTCTTCGTAGTCGAGATTACCGTTTACTCTGATCTCGCCAGTCAAGCTCTTAATGACGAAGGCGTTGTTGATGTTGCCGGAGACGATGCTGTACGTAATCACCGCAGCTGTTGGCAAAGTATAGAGAGTAAGTTAAATATGCCACGACATTTATTTTACCGATGCAATTTATTTTTAAACGGGTTTGCACGTTAACCGGTCCATTAATACCATCTACAAAAATATTCTCAAATCAGTACGTCACGTATACTAGAAAATGGAGATCAGCGTTTTCTGTTGAGTGCTTTTCTCGTACGATCTTCAATCCGCGTTTCCCGTCTGGTGGGCATTGCCATACTCTTAGGCTTTGAGAGTATGGAAATGCCCACCAGAAATATCCAGGCTCAGCCCAGCAATGAACGCATGAACTGTTGTCGTGTTGTACAATTATAAACGTCTTACCTGCGTCGCTGTCGATGGCGGTGACCTGAGTGACCAGCTCATTTATGTTTGCATTCTCAGCTATTGATTCCGCCACGTAGGTGTCTTGGGTGAAGTGCGGCGAGTTGTCGTTCTTATCCGCTATCTCGATCTGGAATACTTGTTGGCCAGAGTTGTGTTTTCCAGGAATGAGGGCCGACTCCGCATTGTCGGTAGCCAATATCTTGATGTTGTAGAAGCTCTTCTCTTCGCGGTCAAACATCTTCAAAGTCGTTATGTTGCCAGTTATTGGGTCGATTTGGAAGGAATCGTTGCCATCGGCTAATTCGTAGGTCACTTCGTTGTTGGGAGCGGTGCCGTCGTTGTCAAAGGCCTTGACTTGCATGACCTGAGTGCCAGGTGGTTCGTTCTCCAGCACGGACCCAGAACGGATCTCGCTGAAGATCGGTATGTTGTCGTTGACGTCCTCCACTTTGATTTCCACTATAGTTTCGGCTGCTAAGCGATAGTTGTTCTGCAAATATTATAGGAGAATTAGAATTGCATTATTTGATTAGAATATCAATTTAAATGCACATGATATCTGTCATTTACCTGTATACGGACGGTGAGGGTGTATTCAGTGATCTTCTCGTAGTCCAGATGGTTGCCAAGTTTGATGTAGGCGGCGTCACCGTCCGGTTCTAGGACGAATGTATGCAATTTGTTAGTCTGCTCAGTTTGCCCTTGGACCAGTTCAAACTGCAGATTCGTTTCATCGGGTATGTTAGATCTGTAACAGTTGAGACATTAGTAGCCGAGCTACAGGACGTTAACATATCGTGCAGACTAATGATGGTATAAAGAAAGACATACACAGCTCTGACGACTGCAATGGGCACAGTAAAATTTGAAAAATTTTCCTTGAGTACGATCGGTTCGTCTGGATACTCCACGAACGAGGGAGATTTCTTGTTGGATTCGACGACTTGAATGTCCAGGTTTATGGAACTCTGGAGAGTCGGGTCGCCTTGGTCTTTCACGATGGCCGACAGCCTGAATTTATAGCCGGGTGGTTTCTGTGTAAAACAGGAAGCGCATATAGTTACAATTCCAGGAAAGATGGTACGCATTGAGCTTTACGACATTGCGCTGTCAACACTCACGTTGATGTTCTTGTTGAGGAATATGACGCCGTTGTCCGGGTCAATTCGGAAGTAGGACAGGTCCGGCGAGTTGGAGTCCAGACTGTAGTGGACCACGGAGTTGTTTCCGTCGTCGATATCTGTGGCCGAGATGCGCATGACCTCACGGTTGACGGGCAGGTCTTGAGGCACGGACTCGGAGTACGACTGTGGAACATCGACACAATGAACGAACGTAGCCCACGTGCGCATGAGTGACTATATTCAGACAACCTACAGTGCACACTGGCGGCCGTTTGTGAATGTGCTCCGTGGCGAACACACTGTTCTACTAGTACGCCCTAAGCTTAAAGTAGAAAGTCCTTATTTTAAAACATAATAACCGGTGCATGGTGGAAACATAAGCTATGAAGGGCTTAGCTAAACAAACACACCAACTACTACTATTGAACTGAACTGTGCAAAGTGAGTCACATTACAGCACTCGTACACACACGCACACTCACGCATTACCAACAACGCCTTCTGTGGCGGCTTATGGTCCTAATGACATGCAGCAACATGCAATTAGAGAAACATTAAACGAATTAAATACATAATAATCGTTAAAAATATCTTTCGATTGTTACCACAAGGGTGTGGCAACCTGGAAAAAAGTATTTTATGAAACAATGGTAACAATCGAAGCCGTAATGTTGATTAGCACAGATATACACGTCGAAAAATACTTTGCTGCAGTTATAATCATATTTTGTGCGGGCCCTATCTTTACCTTCCAGGACATCCCATGTAAGACCTGGAGGTGTATAAAAACATGGATGTACTTGTTAACTATATGTATACAGTATTTAGTAATAAAGAATATGCGTTACTTACAAAAAACGAGATAATCCAGTGGAAATTCAGCAATGACAGTTAACGGATAAAATCTCCTTTAGTAATTGTGTTATAGTTAAAACAATCATACACATTACAAGAAAAATACATACATTGAAACGTACATACATACAAGACATACGTATTTCGGTGGAGAAGCCGATCAGTGGACAAGACAACCTATCGAAAGCATATATTATGGGCCATGAAAAGATACTAACGACTTTGTCAAACACCGGCTGGTTGTCGTTGATGTCTTCAATTATGATGCGGATGGTACACGCATCATCAAGCTGGGGGTGTCCGTTGTCACTGGCACGCACTGTGATGTAAGCTTCCTTCTCTCGACTTGGCTCATCGTGGTCAAATACCTGGAGAATCATCATAGTTTTAGTCGTCGTCACAACATTTATGCAACAAATGGACTAATTCGGAATAACTTGGTTTACTTGTAACCTCTGCAAGCCAAGTACAGAGCATCCTTACTCCTTGCCGCGTGCTAAACAGTCCATGTGTTTTTTAGTTACCACAGGCCCGCTGCAATTACTCAATATTTTATAATAATATGGTAATAAGTGTCAACTTTGTTACCTTTAGTAGTCAGTAGGGCTTGGCAGGATTTAAAAAATTAATACATGTTTTTAACAGTAACATTAAAAATACTTTTCAATGTTTGTGTGTAAAAGAAGCATAAAATAGCCACAAAACCAAAAAAAGCTACAAAATAAGCTAAATGTAAGTTTTCCCCTTTCGTGGGAGAGGCCCGAAGTCCTGCAGTGGACTGTTATGGGCTGTGATGATGATGATGATGATGTAAGTTTTCTTCCCTGCAGTATAAATCTAAATAGGGTTAAATGTGAAAGTGAATAAGGTACTGCCATATCGAAACTCCGTTTCGAACATGGAGTAGGTAGGTATACATAGAGCACACTGAAAGTTCTGCGCTCCTGATGGCCGCTCATAAAGGTTTGAATTTCGAATGTTATAGATCACAGACGTACGACATTGTGAGAGACAAAGCCATTTTTGGCTTCTGGAAAAGGAAGAGCTCGCGCCATCTCTTTATTTTCCCTAAAATCAAAGATTTGATGAGAGGTTTGACATTTACCGGGCCTGAAGTGGCCGTGATAGCTTTCAACCAGCACGTGAAAAACATGCCCTCAGACCAATGGTCCTCACGTTTCCAAAATTAGTTTGATCGAATGAAAAAATATTTAAAATGTAATGGAAAACTTCGAAAAGCAGTAAATTTATTACTGTACATGTATATTGTTTTATTAATAAGTTACGCAAAACTTTCAGTGTTCCCATGTATTGGCACATCCTCTTCAGTCTTTTGGGCCCTTTAAATTGTGAACATTTATAAAGACTTTTTCTGAGTTATTTACAGTTAGTTGAATGCTAACCGATATTCTTAAGGTGAGGGAAAACATCGTGATTAAACCTGCGACTGCATGTGTAACCATGTTCCAATCTGGTCAGGTTCTCCTAGTAGCAGAATCACGGAGGTCAGATGGCAGACGCTCGACTTTAATTATCTGATCTGCCAAATCCTGGATCATGGTTAAGGCCATCCCCAGGCCCTCGCGCGCAAGAGCACAACCGGGACATTAACGCCAAGATGTTTTAATCGCTAAAGAGGTCACGGTCAAAAGCTGATACAATAAAATATTTGGTTACAATAAATCATACAATCACTTAGTAATGAATTACAAAAGGCATTGTACGTACTAATATATTATTTTATATAACTTTATGTGGTAGTAATCATTTTAAAAACTACAACTATAAACCTCTTTCAGCGTAAACGTGACTGCATAAAGCTTTCTAGTGAAATAGGTAAACTGTAGATTATATCGGTGACATCGACTACTTTCCATCGGACGTTCTATCGGCCATATTTGCAATTCCATTGCCTACGTACTCGTATAAAAATAGTTATACTTGCTATGGCTATCTTTCGTCTCTTTCATTTTAATACGAAATAAGTGGGATGATGATGAGTGCAAGAAATTATAGTTCGAGCCAAATGGATTCGCAAATGGCGTACCTTGATCTCACTGTAAAATATTGGTTTTATATGAAATTTCATGAAATATACAAAATTATTCTATACTTTTTTGTTATGCTACTAGAGTGACAAACGAGCTTACGGCCTGCCTGATGGTAAGCGGTTACCGCAGCCTATGAACGTTTGCAATACCAGGGGCACCCCCCCGTAAAACCATTTCACGCCATTCTCGAAGAACTGCATGTTGTACTCTTCTGGGAAAACCTCTCCGAGTGGTTCATTCCACAACATTAACGTGCGTGGAAAAAAGTTCCTTTGGAATCGCACTTTTCTTTTGCGTTAAATTGTTACGGACGCTACTATAATATTTGTCATTGAAACGTTGATTATCCAAACAATTTGGCGCTTTTTCCAAGATGGTGGGGAAGAAAGCGCCCCGCATTGTTTCCGTAGAGTGTACGCAAGATAGCTTTGCTCGCACCTGAAGTCATCATCATCCGACCGGTCAGTCCCGGCTTCTGCTAGGGTTCGCTTTCCGACTCATTCTCCTCCATTTTGCGTCGTAAGCCATTGGCTCTCGCATCCGACTCGGCGATGTCAAACCATCATTTATTGGGCCTTTCGCGGGACCTCTTTTCTGATACCGGAAGCTTTAGGCACCTATTTCCCACGTGTCCCTGGGGCTTACGTAACACGTGACCAAACCAGAGAAACAGAGCCTCTTTAATCTTATCCGCGATATCTCTCACGCCAAGGCTGCCACGGATGTACTCGTTACGCACTGGATCAAGTCGCGTAACGCCACACATTTAACGTAGCATTTTCATTTCGTTGGCGTGGAGTTCGCGGACGTGCTTAGTCAGCGCCGGCCAGGTTTCGCAGCCGTTAAGCATCACAGGCCTAATTATGCTCTTTTATCGGGATTTTAGGGTCACAGGCGACCGCAATGAGCTCCCGTTTTGCCCAAGCTGCGGACATTCGGGACTTCGGGGCCGATATCGCCGGACTCGTGCTGCACGGAGCAGAGGTATTTATTTGAATTTATCTATTCTATTTAGAGTTTCGTTCCCATATACTCTGTTTTGGCGACATTAAGCTTCAAACCACCGTTTTCTAGCACTTTCTTTCACGTGTTTACCCTGATCTCAAGGTCCTGCCTAAGCTTGCTCACCAGTACGATGTCATAAGCGTATTTCATGAGCCATGGACGCGAGTCCTGAATTTCCGCTGAGAGGACATCGAGCATATCGCAGAACAAGTGTGGGCTCAGCACTGAACCTTGGTGAACACGGGAAGGGATTACTATGGCCTACGATGGTTTTGAAGACGGCTTTATTATACCTAACGCCTTAAAATGGGAATAAATTTGACAGAAAGCCATGGATAACAACCCCCAACAAAAACAAAGTCAGGGACGCCATCTTGCATCAGCGCAGCAGACTTATCTTGCGCGCGCGCACTATAGTAAACATTTCGTTGACGTCTATTATGGCCGTTTATAGCGTCATCCCAAGGACAGTATAAATATTTTCTTACTTGAGACGGTAAGTTTTAGTCAATGACTTTAAATGGTCGGATGGTAAAAATCTTTGCAATGGATAATTCAGTTCCAATATCAGATAAGTATAAACAAAAAAACACACAAATGAACAATCAGTATCAGAGTTTACTTACATCGTTGGTGTAAATCTGTCCAGTGTCCGAGTCAACGCGGAATCGTTCCTTCTCCCCTGGGGTGTTTACAAACTTGTACACCACAGTCCCTCCTTCATCTTTGGGATCCCGGTCCTCAGCAACCACCTGGATTTTAAATCAAATTATACACATTTTGCTTCATGAAGGCTTAAAAATATAAAATCGTACTTATATGCATGCTTATAAGAGAAAAGAACCTGAGACTTCAAAATTGAGGATACCTATGCGTGAAATCCACGCAAGTCCTAATTCCATCTTGAGGTTCAAGATAAAAATAATAATGGTGTGCCTGAAAAGTATGACTGATGAGGTGTGGGAGTGGATGATGCTTGACAATAGCGATCCTCGCCACTTGTGAGTCTGTTCTTATATATCGAGAATGATGGATTCTTGAGAACAAGAAGAATATGTACCTAAACATTCCCCGACTTTAATAAGATCCCGATGTGTGATATAATTTTTCAATATAATTTTTAAGTACCGTAACAACATAAATGAATCGACTTTTCTGTGAACAAGGTCTTCTCGAACTAAGGTCGAGCTAACTATTGCTAGCGCTCGTAAGGGTTTGATCCCTAGAGTTTTCTTGTGTATTTCCGAGAGTAATCAATCTCTCGGAAATAAAGCTTCATTCGACGAAATACATACCACTTTTTCTACAATATTTCGAGGACTTCGGGCACATGGTACCTACTTAATGAAGTTTAGGTCCAAGGAAAGCCTAGTCGACATTCTAGTGTCTATGTATTCGTATATAAGCCCGTTGTTGTATTGTATGTTTGATAGAAAGCTACACTTTACACGAGTGCTATGGCCCGTTTTGATCCCGTGAAAATATAAGGGTCCTTCGGGAAAAGCGACGTTCTCCACTCCCAAATTCCTCACAGATAGGTACGTGAAACTCGCAGGAAAAGAGCTGGATAAAAATAAACCAATGGCGCTGTATCAATTGCCAGACAGCCATTCGACAGCTACAATGATATCAGAAATATTGCGGAAAATGTACCATTTGTTGTTGATAGATGGTAGTGTCTTCCTTAAAGACGACGATTGTCTTTTCGCTTATTACTCTTACTTCATAGGCAGAGCCCCCTCTCTGCTCTGCCATAAATTTGTAAGTTTATAAAATACCCTAATACCTGTATATACAGATACAATACAACGTACCCATTGCGACTTTTTGTTCGATAACAAGTTCAATAGAAAATGTTCCTCTAGTCGAGTCGTTTTATTAAAATCAGTCCGGTAGTTCGAAAATTTAAATACATAGACTTTACTTGAACCTAAAAATTTTGCTTCTGTCTACCCTTTGGGAGCGTGTGTTAGTGTGTATATGAAATGCATTTCAATTGAAATTGATAAAACAAGAGTGCGAGTAAAATATATAATGAACGTGAGGGGGCGACACTGTCTTTTCTTCAGTTGTTTGCCTATCGGCGATGTGTTAGTTCTACATTTTCGATATCCAAAGATCCAAGTCCTGTCAATGCGAGTAAGCCCGTGGAATTTTGTCTTCCGTATAGGTGCGTCTCTTTCTGTTAGTTATATCGTTCTCTTTCTTATAAATGGGAGCCATAGACAATGACACAGACTTTAGACAGAATTGAAGCCGATGTCGATGGCATCGCCTCCAAAAAGATTGGGAATGTTAGCTAGCTACCTTCATGG
Organism: Blastobasis lacticolella; assembly: GCA_905147135.1. Lineage (NCBI taxonomy): Eukaryota > Metazoa > Arthropoda > Insecta > Lepidoptera > Blastobasidae > Blastobasis > Blastobasis lacticolella. The sequence goes on from LR990039.1 coordinate 27,750,434, forward strand.
TAGAGACTGGCATATTTTTTAGCTCTACGATTGTCTCCATAGCCGATTAGGCTACTGCTCAACTTATTATAAAATATCGACATAAAACTCACCGTGAATATGTATGTGCCAACAGGCTGTTCTTCCCTCACTACTGGTTTGTAGTTGGAGCAATTCACGAAGAGTGGCTTATGGTTGTCCTTGACGGTCAGTTTGGCGGATCCAGCCGAAGCGTATACAGTCTGAAAATGCGCCAATGCATGCAACTACATCAGTTACATCAAACAGAACACTAACGGTTTGACTAACTACCTAGATTCAAGACAGAAGCAGTATTGCCAATACTTACTTTCTTCGTCTGTTTCCTTCTACAAGGGTGGTAGAAATATTAAATACATAATAGGTTACTCTGTTGTAGTCGTGTCTACAAATAGAGCTGAATGATTCCCTTTTTGAGACAGTTACTGCTCCAACCTATTGGCAACTATTGTGCGGACATGCAGCGTTGAAATGCTTTGGGCAACACACAGACTTGACATTCGATGCATTCAATGGCTTAGGGGAAATGTCTTATATATTGCAATTATTACTATATTCAAATGGGTATTTCAGATGTTTATTTTTACTACAGCCAATAAATTTATTAGATGCGGTTTTCTGCATTTGGCGAACCTACCTGGGTTTGGAAAATAGCTACGCTAGGTTTGATTGTACTACCACGTTCTTCCCACGCGGAAAAAGTCGCAGACTATTTTGTATGCGCTAACGAATCGATAAAAATGGATATGATTCTAAAATTTATAATGTTAGTTTGTTAATTTATATTAGGCAATTGATGACGATGCTAGTAAAGGTAGGTTCGTAAATAGGGTTGATTTTCCTTAATCCCGGCTGCGTGTAAATGAATGGTACACGGAAAGAAGAACTAATGTAAGAATTACAGGTACTTACAAAGAAAGTTATTTCCATCAGTGTCACAGCAGGAATAAGAATTTTTAGACATTTAGATAAAATATTCATAAATACAAGAATAGCGTGTATTAAAACGCCTTTGAATAGTATGAAAACAATTAATGTAAAGCCATACAATGCTGCGTACTTACAAGAGTTCGTTTTCCTTTCGAGTGCTATTAGAGTATGAGTAATGTTAAAACTTTAGAGAGTCCAGAAACAGAATTATGTAACGTGTAAAAATGTATATATCTAACATATATACGACAAAAATAGTAATATTAACATGCATTTCTATATTATAGAGTAAACTTTAAATAAACATGTCTAACTATTGTTGAAAAAGCGTTGGGTGGTGGTTGATAAGGATGAAATTCATGGGGTGACTTTACCGTGGCCTGGGAGGTACTTACGAGGGGTTTTGTATACGAGGAGTCCATGTGTCGGGAATGCCGCAGCCTCAGTACACGGGTACTCGTGTTGTTGCGGGCTGTGGAAGAACAAACATCATGTATCACACAAATCGAAAGCATCGCATTACAGATCAGAGTTCCTTCTTTCGTACGGAGTTCTAATGCAACGGTGGGAATGCGTGAAGGGCCATTGCCCTTGGCATTGCAAAAGCAAAAGTTATCAGCTATTTCATCAGCGTTGGAATTCGACTTATAAACATAGATCTCCTTCAGAGTTCCAGCTGTCGGCGTGAAGTGGTCTCGCTTATCTCAAAGGATAAAGGAAATACTAAATCAATTGAATAGATTTTAAAATGAGGGCGTTAGAATATACTGTCATGAAAGGCGCGTATTAGGCATCCTCGGCTGGTGGGAGATAGAGATGGAGGTCATCTCTGGCGTCGGGATCCAAGATCCAATATGGATCGCTAAGCCATCGCAGTAAGTAAGTATCACGAAAGGTTTACCCGAATCTTCACAATATGTGTCTTCAACTAACAATTAGACATTATTCGTAGGCTGGGGAATAAGTTCGGAGCCCCAAAGGTGTGGTTGGCAGCGCAATGCCTCCCGCGCGACGATGAATTAATCCCCTTTGAAACATAATAAGATACGCCCAGATCCCAGTGTATAGAAAGATATCCAGCTAAGCCTGCGTATAATAATAATCAGTCAGCTTAGATTATGCTCGAGGCTCTGTTTACATAACAATTACGAACAGTGACGGGGTCGTTCTTTTGGTCTCATTGTGGGGAATTATTCAACATCGGATTCAGCTATTCGCGACTGTTTCTCTTCGCACAGTAATGAATTTGTAATTCTGAATGGTATTTTTATAGGAATAACGAGCTGTAAAAGAAAGCGGCTCGGCAAAAAGGAATGCAACGAAACTGTTTTGCAAGAGCAACAAGAACAAAGCCGAAACAAATGGTCCGTTCATTTCATTTTTTATAGTAAATCACAGTGCTAACATTGCCTCTAGAGCTCGTAAAGCAAACTTATAACCTAAGCTGTTTACGGAGACTGTGTCACTGTAGTCCACAGATCATATACACGCTAAAAAACATTGAGAAAAAGCCTCGGCAAAACATAATTTTATTTATCTATGGGCAAAACGCGCTAAGGTCTCCAAAGAGGCCGCTTAGTTCGTCTCGTCACTACTACGGCTGTTCGCTCTCCAGGATAACAGATAACGTTTGTATACTACGGGAAGTAGTGCCGGCAGCAACGTTAATTCACTGCCATAACTAGTTGCCAGGGACTAATAACATTGCTTAGAAACTCTCAGGCGGCGCCCGCGAAACTGTCGGGTGATAATTTTAAATTTAGTTTCAGTTCGGTTGCAGACTAGACAGCTCTCATCGCTGCTTATAATGGGAGGCAATTATATTTTGTTTCCTATTTTGCTATTTGACTCCTCAATGTATCCTTTCAGTTTATGATTAAGATTGACGGCGCCGAGTTCCCTGCAAATTAGAATAAACAACCCACGATTAAAAACTAAGTTAATCAATTTCTTTGCCCAGGGAAAGAATGTATTTTTTTTAAATAATGATGTGGTATCCGCGTATTGTCCCTGATAATTTGATTAAATGCACATGCAAGATGCACGGCGTGCATAAACAATGTTTTTAACTCGAACCGCAGATCATCTTGGCGTTAATGTCCCGGTTGTGCTCTCGCGCACGAGGGCCCGGGGTCCGCCTTGACCATGATCCAGGATTTGGCATGTCAGGTAATTACAGTGGAGCGACTGCCATCTGACCTCCATGACCCTGCTACCAGAGGAACCTGACCAGATTGGATCATGGTTTCTTTTTTACTCGAATATTACCTTAAAATACGTGTTCGCAAATACAGCTAGTGTTGAAAGGCCGTACCTCCTATCCCGCTAATAACCGGCTCAACAGCATGACGTGTAATTTGTGTAGAAACTTGACTTCTACTTTTTATCAGCTCCAGTAATTACATTGAGGGCGTACAACGTAGCCTTTGTTGGGCAGGTCCGGCCGCCGGAAAGCGTATTGTGCCGCTGTCAAAACATCAAGATCCAAGCTGAAATTTTCTGAAGACGTTTTGTAGATAACCAGCCGTGATTGATGTTGCATCGGGGGGCTGTTGTGTTGCGTAAAAGGAGGTTCATTGCTCGCCTAACAAGAGACCGCTATTAAGTTCAGAAATACCTTCTGTACAGGTTTGCAATAAGGAGGGTACTAACCGAAGCTGCTCGGCACTATGAACTAGCAACGGAGAAACTTACAGGTACTGCGTTCTTGCTCGACCTATTGTTTGGAAGAAGTTGGGTAGAATGGAACAGAATGAGCAGTAGAACGCCCTTTTAGTCTATTAAACTATATGTTACACATAATAACAAGAGTTAAATAACTAAGTCCGAATGGGAAAAAAACAATGTACATCTTGCAATCCTATCTTGAAAACTTTCAAAATACTTCAAGTACAAGTATTTTTAAAATACAATACTTTCCATCAATATGGGTTATGTGTTAGTGCATAACGCAACAAAGCTTTCATAACATTTTATCGTAAAAGGTATTCTTCCCAGTGTTAAAGGCGACACATATTATGTGTATAAAGACATCGTATATTATACTTCGTAAGTGGCTTATGAAGCTACACTTAAGTGTAAGGACCCTTCAGTTAAGGTGGAGCTTGATCGATGATTGCACTACGGTGCTAAATTAGGGTGTGTTAGGTAAATGGGATTAAGTCTTTAACCTTAATCCTCCAATTTGGCATATAGACACCCAGAAAAGGTGTCTCACGATTACCGTGAGGAAAGTCTAGTCTAAGTAGAAATGTCTGACCAATTGTTATGGTATTGTGGCACTTAAACTGCAACGAAGTATTGATGAAAAAGTGCTTCATTTCGGGAGCAAATATTTACGTTATGCGCGATAGTTACTTAATAATTACGAGGAGCATAAAAAAGTTACGGCACTGCATTGTATATTTTCCTAGATATCTTTAATCGAAAACGTATAAAGTAAGTACACATGAGGAAGACATATTGAAGAAATACATATTGACAGCTCCCTGCCCTTACCTTACATGATGTTAGTAGGAAACACACCGGCGGCGTGATGCGGCTACAAAGCAAATCGTACGCTCGACCACTCTATTATTCAATCATAAATCTGGCGTGGTTCTAGAAATTCTATCCTTACAATACAAGTCAACTACCTCCATCCGTCTGACGCTAGATATGTTCGCAGAAAACTATCATGTGGCGTGTTTCACTTAAAAACTTAAACACAAAACCCAAAGACGTGTATAAATACAAAATGTGTAATTTTTTATTCTTATTCCTCCACTAATGTGGCTCAACCCAAGTAGAGGACTGTTGGTGAAAAAATGTGTTATTTTGTGAGCAATTGTAGATACCGGCATCCACTGGATATACGGTGGTACAGTACGGCACCTTCGTATGCATTCCCGACTGCCACTTGTCCGGCTTCGCCGCGCATTAGGCATTGTTATATCACCGCGCCGCGTTCACCTTGCATCGCCACCAGGACAAACAAGCCTCTAGCTACCATTTGACTCTACATACGACTATCACAAATTGAGCAAAGAAGTAGAGGACAAACCTTCGCTTCGCGGGCACATTTACCGCATAAATTGGAAATAACATGCGATATTCGGCTCAAAGGCGTACGGGCTTTGAAGTAGGGAGGTTGCAATAGGAAGCTAGGAAGCGAGACGATAACGCAAACACAACGAATTATAAGCACTCGAGGTAATTTGTAGGCGCCCTTGGATCACAGCCAGGGGTGATTGCGATTAGCCACGGCCCACTGGGTACAAAGAAATGTGGCTTTGTTTTCTGGGCTGTGAAATTAGGAGCTCCGAACTGAACGTCACCGGGCTCTCCAGCACCAGATCAAAAGACTCGAGACTGTACTAAAGGTCTTTAATCGCGTCAGTACAGTCACGAGTGGTAAAATGGGTATGTCGTTATCACCGATTTCGGGACTGACGGTTACCTGTATCGCGAGTAACAGATCGTTAAGCACGCGACGCTCCATTGGCCGTTATACACAGTTAACCCCAAACTGCTGCGTACAGTCCAGCTTGCCAGACGCCGAGGTGCCAGTACCCGCGAGGACAATTTGTTAAGCAACGCGCGCCCCGGGCCATAATTAATGTATCTGTAATACAAAACGTATTTATTACAGCTGCGAGAACGGCGATAATGGCGCCGGGGAAACGACGTATCTCGTCTAAACTCACTGACCTGTATATTTTTTGCTTAACTTTTTGTTTGCTCTTCCGACACCTGCACGCAGCCTAATAGCGACCAAACATCATTTTGCTTTGCACGCGCGGCTATAGTCGATTTATTAACGCAATTGAATGTATAAAAGGAATGTTTTGGAAAACTCATCCCTGTTACTTTAGGACTTGTATTAACGACGTAAAATAGTTTCCGTGCGAGTAAAACGTCTGAGGCGTTCCGGCGGGAACGTTACACAAATTCTAACGATAGTATTCTGATTGACACGTTGGGAAATTGGGTTTGCGGTGTTCCGCTGCCATAGTTCTTGCAAACTTCGTGCGCGCACTGCGACAAGAAGAATTCACGGAAAAAAGGAAAAAGAAAACAAAATATTGTTATGTTGCATCAAACCTGGCTTGTTTAAGGTAGGCCCTTAGAGGCGTTGAGTCCGCGGAGCGACTCTTAGGGGACGACAAAGCCGATTGCGCCACTCATTTACAGTGAGCAGCTTTCAGCGGTGGAAGGCGAGGGGAAAAATGCTCACGGCATAATGGCCGCAGGTATTTTCTAGCTATTCACCGTCAAGAGAACTACTACGGGTCGCGTGTGGGTGACACCGGAAACTGGGCCTTTTTTCTCGGTGGGCCATTGTCATGGCTCCTTTAACCTGTGGCCTGAGGGACCCCGAATCGTAAAGGGTTAGGGCGTCGCGAGCTGACCCAATTCGGATCACAGCGACAGTCCGACATCAAACTGATAATAAGCGGGAAGGAGTTTGCGTAAATGTTACCTCTGTCGACATTTGTCACTTGGTGAGTGAAAAGATAAGAGGTTTTGTAGTGAATAGTATGGAGTAAGATAACTAATGCTTCTTCCTATACATCATTATTACGTATTTTTGATGCTTGATTCAGGCGACTGAATGTGTAACTATCCCCTGTTAATAGAGTCACATAGGTCAAACAGCAGTGAATTCACTGTAATTACCGGATCTACCTAATCCTGGATAATTATCACCCCGGACTCTCGCGCCCGAGAGCATAACCGGGATGTTGACTAGAATATGATTATTGTATCGACTGTTTTATTTTTAGAACATGTTCGATGAACGACTGTGTATTAATTACTCAATTATCAGGCGCCGAAACTTTCCACCCTTCAGGGAAGGAAGCTATAAATATTATTTTTCATGATAAAGGAAAGCGATTGTATTACACTAGCTCTTTGATCGCCGTATACAATTTTCCCAATTAAAAGCTTGTGCCTTCAATTTTAATTTTCGTATAGGCTCACCCGGGGTTTTTTCCGTAGTTGGGCATTAATAAGGTGTAAAACTAGTAACAAACCGTCAGTTGGGTTTGATACTAATCCTTACGTAGTATAAAATAAAGTCGCTTTTGGGGGCGGAGGACGTGATCGGGCGTCCGACCAAGGTCGGCTCGCCCGCGCATTCTTATTCTAAAAGCGATTTTATTTATTACAGTGCAAGGATTAGAATCGACTGCAACTGACGGTTGGTCAGCTCCAGCTAAATCGGAGTGTCTGTTAGTTTTCACATTTGAGGCTAGTTTTGTTGTTTTGTTCTGTTATGCAAAAAGAGGAATGTTATAGGTATGTGTGTGGTTTAGTAGCTCCCGAATGTGTGAACAGATTTCGATGCGGTTTGTCTGTTTAGAAATAGAAGCGTATATATAATTGTTGGGGGATTTTCACTATCACTGCTCTCATCTCAGCGGTTAAACCCGGCTTGTGATACACTCTATTTTTTAATTTTTTCGCGGGTTATCAGCCAAGCCGGGCAAAAAGTAGGGCTCTACCTAGCTTTTCTCTTCATCTTTGGTCTTATTATATGTTTCGCGAACAACTTAAAATGTAATACACTCAATATTTACCTTGCCATTGGTATGTATAAGAGATTCTTAAAATCGATCCAACAAAAACAATACCCTGTAAAAGCACGGTTTTGTTGGATGGACTAATTCTGTTAATTTGTATAACAATACAATTTTCTGCTACTCGCGTTATTGAATGACAACATTAATTGCCTATTTAAAGTTGTTAATCACCTGCTGCAGGCAGTTGAGCCCCTGTTAATATCTAAGTGAATATTTAACAAGATCACCGGGTCAATAGGTATTTCACTTTAAAAGACTAAAAAAAAACTGACACGACACGAAATTACAACAAAAATAAACATTTGCACGCGTTCACGTTGTTCAATGGAAAGAAAGTTTCATCGAGCTGTAAAAGATAAAGGTTTTATTCATAAAAAAAAAGCATTCTCGTCAAAGTTCCCATACAGGTAGTATAGAGTACATAATTACCGTGAGAATTAAGTGTTTTTATGAATACATTACATTCTGAGAAATTGTGCCTTACAACGTACGAGAGAGCAATTACGATCAAAACTGAGCTTTATTGCTAACGTAATAGGAATTAACGTGGCTTATCGGGAGATCGTGCCCGGGTTAACGCACGCAGGTTAAACATGGAGGTGTTATAATTTCAATTGGCTTTATAAATCGGGATTTATGGTTTATGGTCCATGGCGCGGGCGAAATTGTGTGGTAATGGTAATAGTATTGAAGTACGGTGATGACGTCGCTTTGTTCCTACCACGTACCTACAATTAAAGGCTAAGATTGTTTTGGGCGTAATCTGTCATAAATTGGAACGGTTGATTTGCATGGCTACGAGCATTTGCCTTTTGATCTCCAGCTAGGGATGCTACGGAGTCGAAGTTTAAATTCTTTCAACAAAAATAAAAAATAAAAAATTTCGGTACAAATTCCAATTTTTTTAATAAGCAATTTGCAAGCAAGACTACGAGTACCACGTATCCAGCGCCTATGTATACAGCGTAGGCAGTACACCTACATCTACACTGAAAGGTTTAGATTAGGGGGTCCATTTTCCATACTTGGACTCAAAGTCGGTCCTTTATACGTGATTGAGAACCGGCTATGATAGCCAGCTCCTTTCAGAAATATATAAGTCTCTTAAGACGTTCACAGACCTGTCAAAGGGAACCTGTTCCTAGTGAGGCTCTGGCTCTGTAGTCCTTTACTTACAGTTTACTGAACAAGCTTTTTTTATACCGCTTAAGGTGTCAAGCTTCCGGCCTGCCTGATGGAAAGCAGTTACTACAGCCTACAGACGTTTGCAATAGATTAATCGGCTACGAAAAAATTTCACTATCCTCGTACACAACTGTCAAAGCTCTGACATCCCTATAATCGCGCCCTCGCGTGGCATCGGTGCGCGTACGAAAGGGCAGGGTAGGGTTCCCACTTCCCACGCCGCGCTCGGGTGCTCACGGCCCGCCATGCGCCACGGGTCACGGCGCAGTGTCTAGTGAATGTCGGGCCCCGTGTCTAGGTGCCAACCGTGAAGTAGGTAAAGGTGGAGGTAACACTCGTAATGCCTGTTTGGGGTAATTATTTCGGTCGTCAGGATCAACTAGACCGATTCGCCACGGAATACATGTGAACTCATTTATATCGCTCTTATATTTCGCGCACGGCTAATACAACTGATATTTGACGCAAAACAAATACCTAATACGCTCATTTTAAATATTTTTTTTTAGTTTTTTTATTTATATTGTGCTTGCGACACATCTGTTGCCGCGAGAGAGCGTTTGTTTCCTTCTCTCAATACCAAAATGAAAGAGATAGCAGAAGCTATGTCGCGCCTTTTCTCGCTCATCGCGAAAGCACACTTAGTTTTGTGCTAGCCGTGCTGTATACCCACTTGAATAACAATTTTATTGCTCTCTGGCTCTGTGTGTTTAGCCTCCCTTTCGTGATATGAATGAAAGATCTAACAAAAAAGAGATAGAAATACAATGTTTAAATACCTACAGTATTTGACTCAGCTTTAATTAGAAGTGTACCCTCCGTCTCCACCTAAACGTTCGCGGTGCCAACCCTAACGCCCTCCGTATAGGCTCTGCAGAGGCCCAGTCGAGCAGTGACAAGTTCAAGGTAATGGGGTAACGTAGGGGGCGCGGTGCGAATACGCTGCGTGGCACGTTTTGATATTTTGAAGCGTAAAAGTTTATAGATGAGTAGCTTTTAGATGCTACTTCGTCAGCGTGGAATTTGACGCATTTAAGCTAAGCAATACAACATTTTACAGTAGACTTTTTTAATGTTTTCGAGCCAAAAGATTTAGAGTCTCTGTAGGCTGGAAAATGGGCAGCAGCTTTTTTCGTAGTTATATTCATAACATTGCTATCTCCAACCCGCTTGCAAAGCGTAGATATTATGGCAACAACCTCACATTTCGTGGGAGACGCTCTAAATTCTGCAGTAGACTGTTTATGGGTTGTGATGATGATCCTTTTTAATAAAGATATTATGAATATACCATTCCGGGCGCCGAATGAAGTCATCTGTTTGAGCTTTGATCTCGCTCGAACTGTTTTTAAACGTGGACCATTCGGAAATAATGAGACTTCGATAACTTTTTCGGCATCAAACGTTCACGGCCCATCGCTAAAAACTTTCTTAAACCATTTATAATGGCTTGCTTGTGAGTGACTGTTTTCCAACGAAAACGAAAATAATGGCGTGATACCGTGATACTGCTGGCTTGTTAAGATTCTAGAACGTTATGAAACGCCTTGTATCGCCACTGAGCTAAGCCGTAATAACCATTAGAGCGGGGACCTGACAAGATATGAATTTATGACTGTTTGGGACCAACTAACGCCGTGTCCGTAAACAGAAAGAATAAGCGGCCGTTAGCTAAGAACTCGAAGGAAATGTTTTGGTCCTTGGTTTGGTTTCTGGCCTCATTGGAAAGGGCTTTTTAATTCATTAGATATTATAGTAATAATTCATTCTCAATGGCGACGGGAGATAGCATAGTGTGATGCCTGTAACACGCCTTATCTTACAACAAATGTCATAATTTTTAGATTGCGCTCTCTAACATAAATCAAAATAATGAGCTCTGCATTAGAAGAAATTATTGAAATAATACAATATTTTGCTCCATAAATGAAAAGCAAGAACTCTAGAAGATATAATGACGTTTAAGTATTTTTTATTATAAATCCTCGAGAGTACTCGTAAAAATGTAAACATTGCCTTCTCATGATGTCAGAAACCGGTCGCGATTAATTAAAAGTTTATAAATATAATATATTTAGCGGAACTACTGTAAAACAGTGTTTTCCTCCATAATATAATTTTGTTCAATGAAGAGCGCACAGCACAAAGTGTCAAAAACCAGTTATTGTATTGAAAACACAATTTACGTTACAATCTCCAGTCCGAGACCAGGAACCAAGCGCATCACTACGCAAGCCGGAGAAGTTATTGCTCCCCGACGGTATTAACTAATGAGCTAGTAAATTATACCGACGTTCATTTGTCACGATAGTCACTGATTTGTGGGCCAATACGTCTTCCGAGTAATCTCGAAATTTTTCAACGAACCTGTTCTAATTTTTTGGAGCCGTTATATCTGAGCTCGAGCAGAGAATACTAATAATAAGACGATAGACGCCATTACTACTTATGGCGACCGTACACGCTACGGTCCTACGGTCCACCACCACATTGTTCGATCACCACCGCGATAAAATAAATAAAATAATCGTGGACAAACTCACACAGCGCCATCTAGCCCCAAACTAAGCAAAGCTTGTGCTATGGGTGCTAGCTAACTGGTATACTACTTATATACTTTTTTTTTAATACATACTTATTATACATAGAACACCCAGACTCGTAACAGAAATTAAAATTCATCACATAAATCTCTGCTCGGCCGGTAATCGAACCCGGGACCTCTTGCGTGGTTGACTGGCATTATGGCCACTGAACCACTCAGGTCGTCATGGTCGTGATGGTCTTCCATTGATGCCATTGGCTGCGGTGACTGCTTACCATCAGGCAGGCCGTAAGCTTGTTTGCCACCAGTGGTATAAAAAAAACCTAACCGACAGAAAAAGTCTGATAACCCCCGATCAAGATTACTTAAACTCCAATATTTTCTAAACAACACAACTGATATTAATGAAAGAAAACTAAGAACCATGTCGATTAAACTGGCTTTCAAATAGAGAAAACCATATCGCAATCGGTCAATCCCTTCGGCAGCTACGATGCCGCAGACCAACACATACAATTCCAGATACACACGTAAAACTTATAACACCCCTCTTTTACGTGGGGGGTTACAAAAGACCCCATCCACACCGGCTGCGGCCGGCCTTGCATTGCACAGGTGGCCCCTCCAGTGGACCGTAGCGTGTATGGCTTAAGAACACCCCTATTTAACAAGCTTTTTACAACACAGCTTCACCCGCGTAGCCTGTAATTGCAACACAAAATCTCCAACTTCCGTTCAATTAAACAAAAGAAAAAGGGAAACCTTGGTAAACTTCTCTATTTTTGTTTCTTAAATCACGTGGACATTGTTCTGGAAACGAACTGTCTTCGTTTCAAAGCCTTTGTTTCGTGGAAAAATTTCAGCTTTCAAAACCATTTATGGGGAACCTTATTATTGTCCAATTGTGTTGGATTTCCAGTGCCCCGACTGCCCTTTGTCACAGGATAGTGTTACGAGAAAACATAAAAGTCACCAAAAAGGAAAGTGACTAATCAAATTAGGTCATTGAAAAATTTTTTGTGTCACAGTTTATGTATCGGCAGACCATCATTTTGTGGTTCTCCTAAACGCCAACTACCTATCGCTGCAAAGTGGAATTTTACTAGTACTCGATGAGGTAGGATACCCTAGGTCGCTCACAGCCTATAAATTAGATATATATTATAGTATTCACGTAGGCGTAAAAGAGTTTAAAGTTTACCCGGCAACCCTTTCTCAGCTGTAGTACTATTGTTAACGAAGATTAATCGAGAGGTGGTTAACGATAATGAAAACACCGAGAGCAACCCCCCCTCCCCCACCCTACCCCGCGCGGGGAACATGGGTATTCCAATTCAAATGTTTCTCATGCCTAGGATCAACGAAAGGGTACGAAGCGGTGGAGTGCTGATAGCTAAGAAATGCGAACGTTGGCATTTCTTAAGAAAAGACGCGTGCCGCTATTCAGAAGCTAAAAGATCGTAGGCCTGTGGAAACTGACACAATTGTATTGTTTATTGAGATCCCGGAGAACTTGATAATTACTCTTGACTTGACTGTGAATCAGACTATGATTAGTCTGCGCGACTGAATCATGGAACAAGGCAATGCAACGACTGGGACCAAGCGGACTAGAATAGCAGTCAATTGCGCGTAAGCTATCCTCCGACCTATGTGTGCCTGTCTGGTGGCGGTATAGGCTCACATTGTACGAAGTTGCATGCTAGTCGAGATAGGACTACGTAAATAATAGGGATGGACCGAAGCTTGTTACATTCGATTTAACCGAATTTCTGCGGCTTTAACTGAAATTCGGCATCCGGTCGACATTCGCTCCAAGAAAATATTGAAATATCTCGACTGTTTTGGCTAAGATAATGAAACCAACACTAAGACTTAAAAACGAAAAACGTAATCTTTCTCCTTAAAATAATAAGATACCAACGTGGTGTGCGAATCGGCTCCTATTTGAGAACCTACTGTAATTAAAATTTACAAAAGGCAGATTATAATGCCAAAACATCAAGCATTCTGCTATTTCTCTGGCAGGAGCCTGTCACATCTTTGTTCGTATAAATTAAGGTAGATAATTTTTCATTGAAGCCAGGGATATCTAAACTTATTTTTTGCAAACTTGACACTTAGCAGATCGACAGGGGACATAATTACAAAGTTATACCTTACATGGCGCAGTAACTTAACGTACTCGTGAGGTGGCGCTGCCAGTATTTTACATCGCGCTAAAGAGGCACAGTCCGTCGTAGGTAAGAGGCGGTTTCAATTCCGATGGGCTGCCCGGTGTTCTCGTCTAACGCATACGTACGTATACGTTACTCGAAAACTGCGGGACGGTAACAAAAAGCAAAAAAGCCTATAGAGGGCCTTGGAGCGTCGGTGGCCGGGGCGGTTGAGTATCCAAATCGTAAGCAAGAGGTACCGGGTTCGAATCCCGCTGCGGCCATGTACCATTGACTCTTTTCTGTAGGGCTAGCACAAGTTGCTCTCGCGCGCGACAAGCGAGAAAAGGCGCGACATAGGTATTGCTATCTTTTTCATCTTAGTATTGAGAGAAGGAAACAAACGCTCTCTCGCGGCGCGACCTTTGTCGTGGACCCACCACTTGTGCTAACCGTACAGAGTTACGCACATTAGTTGAGATCTAACCGATGCTCTTACGGTGAGGGAAAACATCGTGATGAAACCTGCAAATTCAGGCAACTGAATTTGTAACCATGATCCAATCTGGTCAAGTTACCCTGGTAACAGGGTCACGGAGATCAGATGGTAGTCACTCCACTGTAATTAAATGACCTGATCGCTAAAAATCCTGGATCATGGTCAAGGCGGCCCTCGTGCTCGAGAGCACAACCGGCACATTAACGCCAAGAGGATTATTATTATTTATTACCTTACATGGTAAAATCCAGCGATGTGTTCGAACGAGATATTCAACCTCTGAAATACCTATATCAAAACTTTAAAGTGGACTATTATCTCGGATAAACTGCCGCTTGCCAGTTTGCCTACCACGACATAAAAAAACAGCAGACTTAGAGATTTTTCCATAGGAAAGTTTGTCGTAATTTTCTTCTCAATCTATGTGCACTCTCATGATTGGACGCGGGAATTGCAAAAATTATATTAAAAGTAATGTTTATAAGTATCGCCAATATGTTCTAACCCTTTTCTGCAAGAAAAGTCGCTCCGAATATACCGATGGTCCAGCAATGATCGAAATATTCGTGCTAAACTTCTTCTAAGACTTCGGATAATTTCACATTCGAGATAGCGCAGTAAAAGAACTAAAGATCGGCTGAATTATGAATTTTTACCTATTCGGTCCAAATCACTTTTCAAAAAATTATAGTAATATTTCGTTTCGCTGTAGTAAACGACGCTAGAATAAAAATAATCATCTTAGCGTTCAAATCCCGGTTGTATCGCGAGCGCTCGGGGTCCGCCTTGATAATGATCCAGGATTTGGCAGATCAGGTGATTAGAGTGAAGCGACTGCCATCTGACCTCCACGACCCTGCCAAATGTGCAGGTTTCATCACAATGTATAAGAATGAGTTATTTGTACACAAATAAACACAAAATGTCTTCTCTACTCCGCGATTTCACTGTCTTAGTCGTCGTTATGTTTCGCTCTACGTTTTAATCAAACATGTTATCTGTGGGCTGACGCGAATATCTTCTGTACATAGTATAAAACAAAGTCGCTTCCCGCCGTCTCTCCCTATGTATGTATCCCTATGTATCAAACATGCACATAACGAACATATTGTTTGCCAGTATAGAATCTTTTTGCTGACGCGAATATCTTTTATAATGAAAATATTACCTACTTTTAGTTTCTAAGTTAATTTATGATATAATACATGTGTACTTCGTCATATTTTGCTAGTGATTATTTTAATATGTATAGAAAACCATTCTTTGTTAATTTAAGATCTGTAATTTCATGCCTGAAACACAGGGTATCATATTATCCTAGCTCAGGCAAAAAAATATTTTTATTTTTACCTTTTACGTGTTTTTTAACTCTAAAATTGAAATGTATTCCACAAGATTTAATAAACTTTTTATTATATTATTTTATTATATTATCTAAGTAAGCTTAGATCTTTTAAACCACGCAACGGATTTTAATGCGGCCAACAATAGATAGAGTGATTGAAGAGGAAGGTTTATAAGCAAGAAAAAAGGGTTGGCAGGGGTAAAGTAGGTGAACGCGAACGAAGTCGCGCCAGGTGCAATAGTACTTAAGAAAAAGATTATCAACTTTTAGTTTTTAATATCTACTGTTCGTCATATTTTGTTAGTGATCATTTTAATATGTAGATATATAAAACTGTTCTTTGTCTAATTATGATTTGTAATTTCTCGCCTGAAACACAGGGTAACCTTTTATCCTAGCCCAGGCAAAAAATATTTAATACCTTTACGTGTTTTTTGTAGCTGTAAATTTGAAATGTATTTTACAAGATGTTAGGTAGCTCTGCTCGTTGCCTACCGACCGACTACTCCAGCTGAAGAAGACGCCAAAAAACAGAGAACAGAAAAAAGAAGAAATCGCTTTAAATCTTAAGTTCATATAATTCTGTACACCAATACGTCCGACAAAATCCATTTACTGCACAAAACTTTAATGGAACAGCGTTGACTAAACGCCAGCACGAAAGGGTCGCAAGCCTAATCCGGGCCAGATAATGGAGTCCTGGAGTTACCCGCACGGGCTACCATAAATACGTTTACCCGCTGCCTAAATAATCAAAGTTTGTAGGCGATATTACACGAGGACACCACGAAACATGAAAATTTTAACTCCCACATCCCGGAGACAACAAATTGAAATGTTTCGAGAATCTTCTAAAGCGTGTTAAACACGAGCACCATTTACTTTAGATAGTATTTTAGAATTTGAAAATGAAACTACAATTAAAAGACATTGTAGAATAACACATTAATGTAATGGAAAACCGTTTAAACTAACAATTTATTGCAAATGCAAATAAATTTAATATACTCGTAATAATACGTTTGACCAACCAACTGCGTAAAGCAGTTAATCGAAAACACATCACATCTCCAATCAAAGCGGCAGTGACCTAAGTGCCGGAGAGTAAGTTGAGTGGCTTTGATGTTGTCGCGATAAATTAACCCACGAATCAGAACCTATCGATTGGAATCCGGAGTGACGTGACTGAGTGTGTGACACAGAAACCCTATCACGTATAAATAACCAAGTCAGCGACGACCTAAATAATGAAGCATAAAGTGAACATCGCCGATGCGCCCATACATGACAACGACAGCGACAACGGCGCCACGCCTCTTCGCACCACAACAAATCACGCACCAGCATAAAAACTCAGCAGAATAAACGCTTAGCTACTGCCGATTTGCGAAATACGAATCCGAGGAAAAGCTAGTCTGTGACAAGCGCCGCCAATACGAATACGCATAACAGATACGTCATATGAATCTTTCACGATGCGTAGGGCCGTGTTTTACGCGCGGATATAAAATTGGACGTAAAATTCTAGTCACGTTCCCGTCTCCCGGTACGGAGTCAATCATTGTTTTATTGGCTTCGGGTGGATACAAGACAACGACTGGAAAACAATTTAAGTAGATACTCCGAAGGAAACTTCAGGCGTCGGAACAATCCTTATTATAATCGATTAATACCTAGTTCGAGGGCGTTATTGAGAACCTCTCCCGATACGGAGTGTAACATCATTATTTTATAGGCTTCTGGTGGAAAACAATTTAAGTAGGTACTCCGAAGGAAACTTCAGGCTTCAGAAGAATCCTTATTATAATCGTTCAATACCTAGTGCGACGGCGTCATCGAGAGCCACTCTTCAAAAGAGTCACTTTCCTTTAAACGGGCGCGCAACAACCACTTCTGCCCTCATTGTAAAATGAAACAAGAGCTCGTTTCCGCGAGATTCCACTTGGGGACGTCGTGCTTAGCGTAGCGCCGACGGTCTCTCCCGTGTCTACTCGTCTAAGGGCACCAACAAACAAGAAACGAGGACTGGCAACCTTAATTATATTAACGTTGGGGTAATCCGATATCGTTTTAACGAGTCAACAAACGCGGTTAGTTGTGAAAAGAAAATAAACACGCCGCCGGTTCCGGGCCCGATAAGGCGCTGGCGACGATTGAGGCGTTGATGACGACTGGCGGCGTGTTCTTCACAGTTTATCGCGGCATTATCGAGTATGTGTCGGCTCTTAGGGCTATCGAGTGATCGGTGGAGGCGTAGGCCGACGATATGTGGTGATGAGTGAAGAAACGGCGCCTAATGTAGACGAACACAGTGTGCCCCATACTTTGACGTCGTGGACCATTCATCAGCCGTTACTTCAAATGTTTATTGCTTGATGGCTATTGCAATTTCACACAAACATTTTGATGATTTATTTCAAAACAAACGCATTGGTAACTCCCCTAGTGTTGCTGACGTCCATAGTGACCATTTTCCATCAGGTGGCTCGCTTGCCTGTTTGGCTGTTGTACGAAAATAAAAAAAAATAAAGACAAAATTATTAAACGAAATATTGCCCCGATTCTCATACTCGTACTTCAAGCTACCCGATATACGGAAAATCGATCATGGCCTACTATGCTATATGCTAAGTTCTGAACAGGTGGCTTCGAACTCATAAATTATACCTGAAGAACGAGCCATATGTGTACCGAGTGCATCTGGCCGCGCCCTGTGCAGTGTTATCATGATGATTGAAATATTCATAGTTATTGATTTCAAGTAGCAGTATTACTGTTATTTTATCGGGGCTACAGTACACCGTTCAAACAACAAAGTTTAATATAGGATTATAGGTATATTTTTAATAGTTCTGTCCGCATTATTTTTCCTATTCCTTTTTAATTGGGAATTATCGAACATAAAATTTAATAATAAATTTGTTATTAAACGGCAACATTTTAAAAATGCAACTTCGATTACCGTGGCGGTCGGCGCTTTCTTAGGGGCTCTTTTTTAATCCGAAATCCTCATACCTTACTTAATTCGACCGTACACAAATAAGACTCAAGATATATATTCTAGACAAAGAGCCTCATTAGCATATAACTCTTTCTGAGTCCTCTGGCAATCGATACTCCTTTAGCAGATGCAAATAGCTTCCTGTCGAACGAACAATGCATTGTGGTTCCACTAACATTACAGACTTGGCGCTATCGCACACAAATGGACTAGCATTTGTATGCATATTTTGCACCAATAACCGATTCTGTATCACCAACCCGGATCATGGTGTTGATTGGGTGTTCGTGGAATAAACCTAAATCTAATCACATAATACGGAGGCCGATAAATGGGACGGTGAATAATAAAATGATAATAAAACCAATTCAATGTTAAGTTTAGGTGGACATCTTGGCGGTAATGTCCCGGTTGTGGCACGCGCAATGCTCGCGCTGGGACGTCTTGAATTCGACATTCTAGACACATATCTCCATTAATAATTACATTGAAATGTCTATTGCAGCCAGAGCATACTTCCTCAACTATCGTATATTGTCGAAAATCAATTTCAGTGACATTTTAATACAGTTTTATGGCTAGAGAAAATGGGAGACAAGCAACGAAACGACGATAAGAGACGAGCGAACTGCAAAACCTCTTCTAAGCAAAATTTAATTAAAAACATGCCATAGTAACGACGAAGCGGTATCTAAAGCATAAAAAAGTACCACAACTAGAGTGACTAATAATTGAAAATATATACTTGATTGGTAGTCTATCGATGGTTTGCTCGAAATATGCCAGCAACTCTATCATTATGGTATCGCAAATGTGTTGTTGTGAGTTATTTATATTCCCATGTCATTACAAACGCCTATTTCAGTATCGTGATTAAAATCGGTTGTTTTCATCTCTGTCTAATACAGTTATTACTGTAGTAATTCGATTATAATCATAATTAAATCGAAGGGCGCTGGGCCTATTTCAAGACATCACAGTATTATTTTCATAATAGTGACATGATAGTTCCCTTTGTGCCACATTCATTATAATCCATGTCGCACTGTAGTAAATGTATTACAGCGCGGGAATACCGCCGCCATGATGGGGCGAGGGCCCAAGTTTTAGTAGGAAATAACCCTAGTGACAGCTTTCTTTGATCCTAAAATTTTCCGCAAAGAGATAAAAAGATGGAAGTAATGGAATTCACGGGAAATACAAGAAAGGTGCTCGATGCCGACATTTCGGTGAATAGCTAGTGATTTTAAGGTTATCTAAACCTTACCCCACTACGCAAATGGCAAATCCAGGGTACGGTTGCCACGCACTCAACTCACGAACTACCCGTCAGATCGCCCGCATACATTATGTAGGCGAAACATTGTTATACGGGTCACTCCCAACGGGGCGCAGGCACTCGCACATCACGGTGCATTGCGAATAATCCACATAAATTCGCGAACATTTTTAACAACGCTTCTCTTCTGACTTTTGTCGCGGTTGTCTGGTGTATTATTGAACCAGTGGAACCGGCGCGATTTCGTTCGCGTACAGGTACACCTACTTTACCTTCTTAAATCACTCCATCTATTGTTGAAAACCGCATTAAAGTCCTTTGCGTAGTTTAAATATCTAAGGCGGGCAGCGACTTTGTTATAAATACTATGTATAGATAGTTAACTCCCTTCCCATTTTTCTTTCCTCCACAAAGCTCAATTTAGAGAGTTTTCTTTATTGATTTTGATCCTTCTAACGGCACTATTTAACTAAACTTTCTGAAAATTATTCAGAAATAGCACTATCACGACACCGAGACAAGAAGTTATTTGTTTCACAATCCGAGTGGGATGCCATGAGTTTATTAGCCCGCAGGATGCTTGAATACTGACCTCTGAGCTGTTCGGGACAACAGCTTAATGTACTGTGCGGAACACTGACCACATTCTTACCCGATGCATCACCGGTGACTCTCGGCTTACCTGCAACAAAAAAATCTTTATTAGCAACTGCGCAAAGAAGTATGTGTGCTGGGTCCCAGTATGGGTCCTTGCGGAACTCCCCGGCAGATATCGCAAATTCTTTTCGAGGCAATTTTGCTGCTAGAAAGTTATTCGATTGTAGCTCGTATGATTTACCTATACGGTAATCTTGTTACACATAAATCACTCAAATAAGTAGTTAAACAAAAGAGGGGAAATATTTTTAAATAAAACATTGCAGTAAACGCCTGCACGTTATCAATCAATCTCTGTAAGGGAAGGCTTTAATCGAGTTTGCCCTCTTGACGTCTTGCCGTGTTGTAGACAACACGGCAATAAAGTTGATGTTGCACTTCACTTTGAAAATTTAGTGTCGGTGTCTGTGTGATGTAGTCAACGCAAGCGATTAAACCATGCCGCACTGATCGCAAAACGTGTCGGTAAATCCCTGCATCTGTCCCAAAACAACAAGAACCAGTCACCCAAGGACAACCGCTTTATGTGCAGTGAAACACCTTGAGTAAAACGCGACAGGTGTTCATATTTCGGGCCAAAATTGTTCATAGTCCTGTCTACAATTTACCGGGCGTGATGTATGGCTTAAGTTTCTGACATAGGCTTTTTATATATCAAAAACAAAAGGCAGTTTGATCGCCTATATGCAGTGCCATCACTTGGTTCCGATCATTTAACAATTAGTATAATTGGTCATCAAAAGTGAATAAAGAGAGCCGGTTCCAATGCCGGTAAACAAAGATAATATTCACATTATTCGAATCCGAGAATATTCTATCCGAACCGCTCACCAATAATGTTACTGCATCTCGAACATAACATCACGCGCCATAAAGCGATCCATATTTACGTCTCTGCTGCAACGCAATAAGGTCGAAATTTCGGTTGTGGACATTAAGAGGTCATAAGTTAAGACTGTCCAGTGAGTCAGCAGTATAAACATCTGGCCCACTTTTTACAGGCATGCATCAGAACGGAGGCACAAAAAGGTCAGCTATATTGTTGTAGGCTAGACCCTTCACCAAAATCTCCACTATTAATGACTATGAAATTCTCCTGGCTACGGTTTTTGTGACTACTTTTTGTCCGGATCTCTTCGACAGCATTTTTGTGGAGTCCACGCCGGTATTGGGTTGGACGTTGGTGAAATTGAATCCTGTGTACTAGCAACTTGTAGAAACGAAAGGGCGAGTGCTATATTCCATGTTGTATGGCATTTTAATGGACACAAACAGGCCCACTTAAAAATCGGCGGCAGTGAGTCACCGGGCGGAGTAACGCACTCATGCCCACGCTGTATCAATTAAATTCCGCCGGTAAATGCGGAATGTAAATAAAACGCGCGTTCAGTGGCTGAGAGCTGCGTTACGTCTTTCTGCTGCGAAAAAAGTGTTGAAGCTGCTATACCTACTCGTACCGTCGAACGTTACTACGAATTCCTCCGACACACTTTTTGTAGACTAGGTATGACGGTGAGCGCGATCGACTGGGAATTATTCATATTCTATATTGTACTTTCGGTTTATTGTTTCGCGGAGACAGCGGCGATGTGTCGAAAGCCATACCCTCATGGCGTCGCGTCCACGTCACGCGTCAGCACGGTTGCTGAGTAACAGTAATGTGTTGTGCGTGTATTCAGCGGGGCTATTATTAAGGTCACAGGCTGAGCGACATTCCTCGCTGGCCGAGCGGCCATGCTGGGCAGCAAAAACCTGTGACGCTATTATAGAGCACGTCATAATGAAATCAAAGAGTTTCTACTCGCATCCAATTTCGCATATGTTAACTACTTAATTGGGTTTGTTCGAACCTGGTGATTGCACTCTCGTTAACAGGCCGATTTGCGCACAGGACACCATTTAAATGACTGTTTTGTTTTGTATTGATTGCCCCCGTTGTGAATTCACAATGCGTTCGTAAAACTCTCGTGTTACATTACTCTGTTCGTATTTAATGCAATTCGTTCGGCTATTTCGGAAAACATAGCCTAAATGGTTTTTGCAGTAAAAGTTCAATTTGGAATGCAAATGCTTTTCCAATTTGGCTTTTAACTTTCAGTCTCGACAAAATAACTCGTCTATAGTGTTTGTATAGTTTTCTACTAATAATACACAAAGGGATAGCTGGACGAAACTGACACAATCAGTCAAGAAAATGACAGATACTTCCGAGGAAGACAACAAAGACGATTTGTGTAACCATATATAGTAACCATTTACTATGCGTTTATCTGCAACGTAGACATGCTTTGTTCGGACAATCAAGATTAACATTAGCATTCCGATTACGGTATGCCCGCTACTACGTCGTCCCCCATACGAAAGTGTTACAACTGTGAACTCACTGTGCATTGTAACTTGTGTTTGTGTAAGCTTCACATCTTAATGTATACATACCCATATACACACAGTTTAACTTATACGATGAGTAATGGTATCTCGTCATGGAGGTGACGAGTTCAAATATCAATCGCGATACACGTTTTGGACGTATAAATATTGGCGTAGATGGACAGTGTGTCACATGTTTTAATCATAAGTCAATCTCACTTCTATTACGTTTTTTCTTGTAAGTACGTTTAGGAATATCAAAGTAATACTACTATGCTAATCCCAACTCCTAACTACTGTTATAATTGAGAAAGTAACCCTTTCTATCCGTGGTAACGTTTAACTGCAGAACGGAGTTGTACAAAATTTGGCTGTAGATCTATGCAACAAGGATCTACGATTCTGCATTTTCTTTCTTTTTCTTTTCTTTTCTTTTTATTGAGGATCACTAACAATTTATGCACTCATACATTAATATGTAATGTAGTATTACACAGAATTTCACTTGCAAACTTAGCTAAGTGCTAAATTACTTAAAAGTGACCACAGCATGCATTGTTGCACATTAACTAAGTTATAGCCATCACACTGTCTGATCGTTTGTTGCTAGAAATAAATAAATATGGTTGGACTAATTCACACAGCACCATCTAACCCCAAAGTAAGCATAGCTTGTGTTATGGGTGGTAGATAACTAATAACTTACTTATATAGTTTTATTAAATACATACCTACAATACATACTACACCCAGACCCGTAACAGAAATTAAAATTCATCACTTAAATTTCTGCTCGGCCAGGAATCGAACCCGGGACCTCTGTGTGGCGACCGGCATATTAACGAACTGAACCACTCAGGTCGTCCCAAAGGGAAAAAACTGCAAAACAGGCGCCGGGGAAACGCCGACCGATTCTATTAATAATACTCTCACTGTACGATTCCCGGCGCTATCTGCCGTGCCCTGGCAAATAAGACCTGGCTGATAAGGATTCAATAACCTCAATATCGAGGTTAGGCCAATACGACGCTATCTGGTGGCGATGGTAAACATTCGTGGAGCTGTACGCCAAATTATGTCCCCGCACCCAAATTGGGTTTGGAAACAAATAGCATCACACGGCGGCATCTCACCGCGAAAAATACTCCGACGAGAGCGAGATGAGAGATACAATAACCAAGAGGACCGAGCGAGACGCCAGAGGCGATTGGTTTCCATTCTGAAGCTACATGAAATGGTTAGTGTCATTATGTAAAGGCTGCCTTCACTACATTTTGTACTGACTCTCTCTATTATTGGGCAAAGGCAAAGATCAATCGGTTTCGCAAAGAAAACTCACCCTTGCGACGTTGGACTAAAGGAGCAACCACAAACGGCTAAAGTATAATAGATCGTAAAAGATTATAAAATTTTCTAAAGTTGCATGAATAGCCGTTCACATCTACCTGCTACACTGTAAACTATTGACTAAGCTTATTTCTCTTAAAACATCTTGAACGCACAAACGTGGCTTTGAAAGTTGTTTTGAAATCACAGGAATGCTTTTTCACAAAGTGTTTTGCACGAGTTCCCTCGCTCAACATTTTATTACAGTAAAATGACCGTTTCCTCTTTCATGTGCAGAAGTTCAACTTCCTCTTCCTCTATTTTGTTTCTGCAGAGTCACGATGTGCTTGAAATTGAATATTCGAACAATACCGAAAATTCTGGGGAAATGTCAGAGTTACGACATTCATCAGCTGCATTCAACTAGAACGTGTGCCTCAGTCAGGATGTTTGCAAAGCAGAAAATTGCAGCGGAGTTTGTGTATTGTAATATCTAGTCAGCGATCTCAAACTATGTAGGAGGCGGAATGAGGAATTTATATTGTAGGTAAAGAGATTTCTCTGTTACTCGGTCCGAAATTAACCCAGTCTGGGTTAATGTTGGGAGGGAGTCTGGAGAGATTCATTAAGTAATCTACGATCATTGTAGGTCTTGAAGACGGTCAGGATCTACGCTCGATTAGACATTGACGAGTCGATATGTCACAAGGGATTCCAGCGTTGCGTCCTTAGTTTCAATTGCTTCGAAGTCACAAAAATGATTACGAGTACTTTAGTACGTATGTCTACGACTTGAAAAAGCCTTTTCGATAAGTTACAAAATCCTACTACATTTGAATTGACGATTCTGTCTGTACTCGTTACCAACTCTCAACATGCGTAAATCAAACTTATTGCCGACAAATCTACAATTCACGAGACGTTGGGTCTAGGCGATGCGATATTCAACATCACTTGTCCTAAGTGAACAATGATGGCGAAGATTATAGATATCGTCCGTCTAGATTCCCCGTAACAGAAACATTATCTTTTGTTTTGTTCGCCACAATTTTTCCGCTCCATCTATCATCGCGACCGGACACAGTTTGACTTAGTTAACGTTGGTTTCTTCAATGAATTCACATTATTTTTTAAATTCGGGTTTCGGATTTCCCCGCGCACGTTGCCCAACTACGGTGTAGAATAACACAATGCGGGGTCCCGGACGCGGGCCGCTGGATTTCGCTGGGCAAATTAGTCCATACCCGGAATCCCGGGAAGCATGGAGTTGTTTTATGGCGGCCCGGGTTCGCATTTTAATCTCCGCCCGTTTATTTGTGAAGCGCACTCGCAGCTCGGGAAGACAACGCAGGCAATCACGTTGCACTTGACGAGACTTGTGGAGCTGGAGGTTCAATTATGAACGGTTCCTTTTAATTAATGTACCGATGTCTCCGGAGACCGGCACCGTACCCAATTTTGATTAGGACGCTACATGAATTTTCTAAGAGTTCAATAATGCGGCTGTGTTGTTCTAAATTTATTATTTCGTCACTATTGAAGCAGCAGCGCAGAATAAAAGGCGGCAAGTTCCATGCCAAATATCAAAATATGCAACCGTAAAACAAACTTACAGAGATAAGTCATTGTATGTACTTAGTACATATAGTAGCGACATATACCAGCTGTATGTATAGTAGTGTCTCTAGGAATATTACCGACCTAGTAGCATTCCATTAGCGCCTTTGAAACATATAGCTTGATTATGATTAAAGATTAACTTAGCCGTTTGTGGCAGCGAAACGACGCAGCGCGTCGCAGCGCGCTCCGAAAGCTGTTTAATTTGCACTCCGTACAGATTTTTGGGCGGTATTGCTCTCGGTCCCTTTATTAAATTATTCTCAACCGGTGTGTGCGAATATGAACACTTGAATTTGGAGTGGAAACGCTGTTGGAAGTGAATTGGACGCCCAATTCTATCGCTATCACATAGCTGATATCTACGTAAAAGATCTTAGACGTCCACTTTTACTTCAAAGGATCCTCTGAAATGTCAAGGCAACATTACATCCGACCGACCCCAATAGTTTCCACAATACACGTAAATCATCGTGTAAATTGTTTTTCACATAATTTTGTGAATTGACAACTTTTAAACCGCGTTCCTTACAATGGAATAACCAAAAAGACGTAATACAATCTTAGAAATGACATCCTCATCCTTCTATGAACTCAATTTGGCGGGAAATTGTTCCAACCTCAAAACTTTGACAGCAACGCGTTCCAATAAAAAATAATTTTCAGAAACAAAGACAATGTAAGGCAAATTCTTAGAACCAGAGGGTCGGGGAAATTCGACCGGCAATAAAACATCGTCGTTTTACCACGGAATTGGATAGTTCGAAAATTGCAAACGTTTGGGAACGGAGTTGCGTCGAGTCTTGGCAAAAAATCCCGCAGTGTGTAGGTCTTAGCGGTTCCTATAGCCCTAGGAACAGGCATACGGGTTCTTTAGCACGATATAAAGACCGAGTTTATGGTCCATCGCGATCGGCCCGGCGATGGCAGGTGGGTTAAGGCACTCCAGAAACGAGAGGGCCCTATAAAACTCTTTACGACAAATAAAAGTTCGCCCTTCAATATCGAGCCCTGAGTAAGTAGGAAATAAATCCCCAATCTCCAAGCATTCGACGCCACTCACGGTTTGTTGCACCCAGCGTAATTGTGATAGGACGGCGCAAACACATTAAGGTTCGCCACGGAAATCTTGGCAGGGACGGCTTTTACTAAATGTGTAAAATTAAAATAATTATATTGGCGTTGATGTTCCGCGCGCAAGGGTCCGGGGTCCGCCTTGATTGGCAGATCAGATAGTTACAGTGGAGCGTCTGCCATCTGACCTCCGTGACCCTGCTACCAGGAGAACCAGACTAGATTGGATCATGGGTACATATTCAGTCGCCTGAATGTGCAGAAAAATTCATCATGATATTTTCTCTCACCGTAAGAGCTTAGGTTAGCTTTCAACTAATGTATATAACTCAGAAAAGAGTTATTGGTAAGTACATCGTAGCAGCGGGATTCAAATCCGGTATAACCCGCGTCACGAAAGAAGAGACTTGTCAAATGGCAGTGGAGGGGATTTCGCGCAGGTAATCGTATACAGCGCAAGTCGAACCACGTGACCCGCCAAGTCTCTTCTTGTTTGACACTAGCTATAACTCTCGCCTACGAATCGCATACCTCTTACTTTTACTAAATAAAAAGTCTAGATATTTCCCGCGACTACGTCCGAGTAAAATTCGGTTATTCCAGGCGTCGACGAGCACCTCCTTGCGAATTTGAATCCAATACTCAGCAGTGTAGGCGCGAAATATTTACTTTGTTACTGTAGCAGTTACAATAGCTCTCGCACAATAATTTACGATTTTTGACTCAACGAAGAACGATCCTATATTCGTGTGAAACAGCAAGTGCAGCAACAATGGCTGCATTATGAGTGAGTGAGTAAGAGAGACAAAAGTTTTAAGAAAGTTACTGTCGAATTGAAAAAAGTTTACTGTAGGCTAGAATATAATTTAACAATTGTCTTGAATGGCGGCGGGCCCGTGACCGTGAGCGAGTATCCCCATACCGTGGGAAAGCGAATTGAAAACAAAACTCTGGTTCCAGTGTCCGTTTCGTCTCCATTGATGCGCAAATACAAACATTGGGACCTGGACACTACGGGCTAAGAGCGGTGTATCACGTGCATGGAGTCTTTACTCGTCACATATAGATACCAGGGTACCAGACGTAAGTGGACTTCGTTTATGGTTATAATTTTCCAAGAAGGATACCGAATTACCGTAATGGTCTTCACATTCCTAGATAACGACGGTCGAGTTAAGGCAGTAGTGTGATATTAAGCAGGATATAACGGACGTACTTGATACCTTGCACATTATGATAAGACCCTTCTCCAGTAGCCAACAGCCGTATGGGCGATTGAAATTTTCTTGGTATACGTCAGGTATGTCTTCTTTTTACATATGTTTAGTATAGTAGGTACAGTTAGCTGGTAAGGGGGTCAGTCCTCTCTACAGCTGACTGTACTTAAGTTGAAATATGGGTTAATAATAAATAATATCTAACATGGATACGTTTATGCCACACTGGCGAAGTTAATAAAAAAGCTCAATAAAACCAACATCAAACTTTCGTTTTAACACCGTTATTGACGGCCCGCTTGTTTAGGTTTTATATTTATACTTGTGGCTCATATAAACAGTATTAATATCTGTAGATAAAACGTGTCATAATGGGCAACCACGACGGCGAGACGGTGTGAATTGTAGCACGAGTCGGTCCGGCCCGGGGCGGCCGCCCGGAGCAATCATTCGCCGGCACATCCGTTCCCAAACTTAATTTGTTTAGACAGTTTACCATAATTAATTACTGGGGCCATTTAGTGAATAGTTTGTTTACGCGCGTACACTTTCGCACATGATGGATGGGATGGCGTGCACTTACAGTAATTGCCTACAAATACGCGAGCGAGCCGCGTGTCCCTGCGCTTAGCTGCGGTAGACTTGAAACAACCGCGCAAACATGTGATGCGCGGATCGCGGTGTCCAATGCGCCGTTGCATCCGCGCTAGACCCGCGTTAATGAGGAGCTTTCCAGTAGGTATTGTCAATTGGTTTCAAAAAGCATCAATAGATGGCGCCCCTACAATTTTGGTAATCATTTTATAATCTGTATGATGGTGGCAGTGATTTCATGCAGCCAAATAATACTAAACTTAAAAATAAAATGTTTATTATTATAAACATAACTGTAAAAGGTTGAACGAAGTGTAAAAAGAAATATTTATAGAAGTTGGCACTATGTTCCATTATTATTACAACCTCTAAAATGGTTGAAAACTATTGGCAAATACAATATTATCCAATACAACGTACCCAGTTTATATCCTGTTTGCTAAGAACCTATTACAAGCTATTATCAATTACCAAAATTGTCGGGGCGCCATCTAGTGAGTGGTTAGGAATGCTTTAGATACCTATTGGAAAACTGCTCATTGACTTCGCGGTAATGGATTGCACGCGGCTGCGCCAGACGCGGCGCCCGCGAAACCTGCGCCACATGGAACGATGCTCGGGACTATTAAAAGTTTACTACCAATTACAGGGTATAATATCGACGTAGGTATGCAACAAAGGGGCGCGTGCGGCCGCACTAATGCGCCCCGATCGCCGCCCGGCCGCATTACAATGCTCTGTTACGTGACCATAACTCAATAGCAACAAGCTTAATTAAAACCGGCCATTAATGAAATGGAAGAAAGATTCAATTTTGTTAATAACACGAGTACAGGACCCCTTCGGCGCGCTGCGTTTCTCGTGGACTCATTAGTCCGCGTATCCTTAATGACCGAAGCTGTCCATTGAGTGTGTGTAGAATTGATAAAGCGCAGTGGACACGCACCGGACGCATTTATATTCATTTTCCGATGACATTAGTGGGGTATAGGCGTCCCCTTTTATGATATTTTTTTTAATGTGGTGTTAAATATGTAAATGCGCACACGATGCCGGGACGGGCCCTCGCGGCTTTCGCTTAATATGCTTAACGTTAATCCTTGGTTAAGGAAATATTTGAAGCGATACGTCGTGCCGGAGCACGGTTCCATTCCTTTTTCTTGGAGCGTGATTCCTGACTCGACAAGCGAAATAATTTAGTAGTCGAAGTCGATTGAGAGACCAGTGATTTAAACTGTACTTTTGTATGAGTGTTACTTGTTTAGGTGACCTCTATGAAGTTCGTGAACAAAGTCATTAAGCATGGTAACGAGAGGGTGTGTGTCTGTAACTAATTACGTATTTATTACCTAATGGAAATCGAAAACTTTAACGATATTGGCTCAACTGTTGCATTTCTTGCGTTTCTGTTGCGTTTTATTTAAACTGTCGAAAACTATTTTATCTAAATACTAGTGGACCTTCGTCCGCATGGCCTCCTACCCCTGCATACACCTACTTAACCGCTACCTACTAATTTTTTTCTTGTTTATAAACCTTCCTCTTGAAACACTCTATCTATTGTTGAAAGTCGCATTAAAATCCGTTGCGCAGTTTAAAAGATGTAAGACGGTGACAGACGGTGGGAGCGACTTTGTTATATACCATGCAATCAGCAGACTGAACAAAATAGAATACATACCTACATCTAACAAAATTAGAAAAAAATGACCGCTCAAAGTAGCGTGAAGGCAGCTTTCCAACATTTCCCTACATCCAACCCAACACGCCTAGACTGCAAACCCTCCAACCCGGCTCGCGAATCGTAATCCACGAGACTGAGCCAAAATTAATCGGTCCGAGAGATCTCCTCGGATTATTTACAATTTTTGGAGGGATTATGCAAAAATAATAATGCCATAATAAATCCCTCACTGCGGGGGCGCTATCCGTTTTGCGGTAAAAAGGAGCGCCGGTCCTAAACCAAGCATATCGCGCGGGGCCATTTCGGGGAGTGGGGAGGGAGGGGGAGCAATGAACCCCGTGACACCTTCACCGAATAAAATTAGACACATACGTCTTTACCGTTTGAGAGTAACACCTTCGTTTAATTTAAAACCGAAAGTTTACAAACCCAAAGTACGAATGACTGAATATCAAAATATCTAATGTCTATCACATCAAATAATTCAATTAATGGAATTCCCGAAAGCACAGGACAGAGAAGAGGAGCCTTGTCAGCCGGGGCTCAGTCTACTCGAGGTAATCAATTTTCATACTAACTCCACAGAGTAAAACTTAAACCAAATTCGACTTTGACTTTAGATGTTCTAAACGTAGCCATATTTTTAATACATTAAATAGTTACCCCAAAGAAGATTTATTTTTAGATTAAAATTTTATTAAAAGAAATTTCGAGGCGGATAAGTAACTGAGAGAATAAACTTAGCGTCAACTTAGTGTTTGCTCGTGTTCATGACTCAATCATTCAGAAGTAAATATTGCATAAAAGAAATGTTTGCGAAAGCCAGGCCAGCATGCTAACGGCGACTATGAAACGAACATTCGCATATTCTACGCTGAATCACCGCCGCGATCTCCCCACGCCTTGCGAGTTTGGTGAAGCAGCCCCCACTAATATGTAACCGCAGTGACGGCGGTTGATGGATTGGTAGTTTCCATGGTCACGGCACGACCATTGCCTACGAACTCCGCGGTACTTACCGCGCGATGGAAATTAAAAAGCGGCTGTCCGGAAATGTGACCGCGGTAAGTGGATATCGGTGTCGAGTCCGAATTAAAACGTTGGACGCCATGTCCGGGCGGGACGACACGACAATTTCTCATAATTACTTAATACACGTGTAACTGTGTTGGGTTTAGCTTTTTTGATGTGACACGTCTTTAAAATAACACTGAATACCAAGGCAGGAAACTGAACCGTAACGGAAAGCTACTTCAATACGATAACAAAACATGAATATAGGGTAATTGTTTAGCGTATATAGTCAGCTCGCTGTTTTATCCTTGAATTTGCGTCGGGGGCGGTTGGGGCGGCGGTGAAGAGGCAGTGATTCTTGCGTGTATTTATTGAGTATACTACAATAATCAATCCACATAAAAATTTGTGTAATTTGGTTTTTTTTAAAATAAGCTAAATGTGTAAAAAAATACACGAAAGTTAATTAGTCGGCCTCAGCCTGTGCAAGAGCCAGCAAGAAATACAAATCACGGCTATCGTCGGAAAGAGGGAGGGCACGTGGGTGCCCCAATGACGTTTTAAAGCTGCCAAGGCAAAAGTACGCTTAGTAAATGATGCCTACTCCGCGAGCACAACTAACTCTGCCACCGATTTTTATTAATGGGACACGTGTCGTCTTATTCTTTTACTTAGCAGCAGTCATCGCTCGAGACACCAGCGTAGACATTTGGTCGAACAGCTATAACAAGACATACTAGACAATCCGTAGACTTCACTAGACAAACTGTAAGCTAATAGAACTTTAGCACCGTAAGTCGCAACGAAGTCGTGCCTCCTAATATTGTTGGTGAAGCGAGTTTAACCAAGGTCTTTGGCTGCTGAACCTTGTTCGAATAGTTCGGGAGCCGATTATCACCCCTTCACGGTTCTATAGGTCCACACTATAGGCTTCTTCTACTTGATGTGAACAAACAAAAACTACATTCTGAACTAACCTAAAAACACATACACAGATAGGAAGCAACACTATTCAATGCGACACTCGAGTTACTTCGGACTAGTTTTTCCAATGTATTTCCGGTTGTGTTAGATAAGATTTTAGGGTGAAGTGCCTAGAAGCTAAAACTAGTTCTAATCGGTTATGCTCTAGCTCACGAGGGCCCGGGTTCCGCATTGACCATAATCCTAGATTTAGCAGATCAGACCCTCCTCACCATAAGAGCATAAGTTAGCGTTCAACTTATGTACATAACTAAGAAAAGAGTCAGTACATTGCCGCAGTGGGATTCGAACCCGGTACCTCTCGCTTACCGAGTCGACTACGTTAACCACTCGACCACCGGCGCTCCCAAAACAAGTTCTAATATTGCACTCAATACGGGTACTAGTTTACCAATCATTCCATTCGCTACACTGTAACACAGCCAAGGTGAGATTGCAACGCAGATTGTGTCCACTAATCTTGTCTTAGATAGTACTAAAGAAAATTTAAACGGAATCCGATGCTTTAAATCCCTAAGGTGACCAAGAAGCACACGGTAAGCAGTGACCGTAGCATGTGACCGTTTGCAGTAGACCAGAAGTAGAATTTCACATTTATAGAGACAGGATTGGTGACCGTTTGAGTAAATTGAGGCTCGAACTTCAGCGCAACGTGTTCGCCACTTGTTAGGCGGGCCTCCCGCGAAGCGAGGTTGACCATTCTTTGTATTGACGTTCATAAGTGTTTGTGCAAACCTAACTTGAATAAAAATATTTAACTTTGACCTTTTTCGCTGGGGACGATGGGACTAGTTGAACAGTCCTGAGACTGGTTGAACAGTCCCGTAAGTTGATCGGCAACCCGTGACAGTAAATCTTTTTTTTTCATTTTTTTTTTCTTTTTTATAAGCAGGTCATCTAGGACCTCTGTAGAGCAGATAATGGGCAGCAGCGTCTTAAATAATGTCTATTCAACACAGTGTTCTCCAATTCTCCTACTCTCTAAGCGGAGAATTGGAGAACACAGTGGCAAATCTCTCCACTAATTACAGTCGTTCTTCCTTCAACGACTATTTGCGAAAATAATCAACTTAATTATTTGAACGCATTTAAACGCAGGATAGAAGTTGTGACATTAACAGTATTACTCTTATATAAAATTATTAAATGTGAAGTATAAAATTAGACCGAAGTTATTTTCTAGGTCTTAAAACTAAACTACCTCTAACTCCTAGAACTACTCCAGAGTGGAAGATAGCGTGGTGCCATTCTATTTCGCCGCAACGACACACAGTACTAAAAAATGTACAGTCGGCTGCAGAGAAAAGGCTTTACTCTTGCAAAGGGTTTATCTTTCTATGCAGTAGACTGTTCTAGCGGTTGCTCAGTGCAGCCCGTGGAAGTCGTGAATTTCTTAAATTTGAACAGATAAAGTTACGAACTATCTTGATTACAGTGGTTACCAAATGACAAAAGTCGGGTCCATAGACTATGGAACTGTATATAGTCGGGTCACACTGGCTAATGACCACTTGACATACCTGGTACGTTCCAGTCTAATGGTACCAGTCAAGTGAATCGGGTCGACGATGCCATTGTATTTATATTGATTGCATATTGACATTCATAAGTATTGTAAAACCCAAACTGATTAAAAATTATTTGATTTGTTTTGAGAGAAGCGACATACACACATCGAGACTCAGATCAAACTTATACGAGTAAGAGCCTACACAGGCGGACGTATGCGACTTCTGCACGATTTATCCCAAATGTATAAACATTGAACAGCGAAAATTGCATAAGCAATTTTGGTTTCTATCCTAATGGCCGAAAGCTTATTTTATTAGTTTTGCGACTTAAAAAGGCAACCAAAACCACTATTCAGTCGCCGCCAACCCTCGCCGCAGCAGTTTGTTTCGCATTTCCTAATATTCTTCCTAATAGTGAGATAACGGTTCAGCCCCGCGCCAAACGGCAATATCTCAACGGCAGCTTCCATTAGTTGTGAGCAAATGGAGCGCAGCTCGTTTGGTCCAGGACTACACGCCCAATGATTCCGGACTAGTGTGATACATTTAGCTTCACACTTCACGGTAACTGCAAATAGAGTGGTCTCACACGGGCAGGTGACCCCGGGACTTTCATGTCTAGTGGTCGGCGGATCGGGTTTCCCGTTGGGGTAGGCAGAGACCATCAGACAAGTGTGTGCTAGGGTAGTATGCTATTCATTCTGCTGCTGACTGTACTAATAACAGTAAATTATTATTTGTCCAATGACCACCTAACAATAATCTTTGCAATAGAATAGGTGCAGTCAGAATTAAAAATTTAAGTGGCGGTTAATAAAATATACGTTTCTGTCATTGAAGTTCGACTTGATGGTCAGTTGGGTTGAAAAATGGAGACAGCTGAATGAGAGAATAGTATGTTACGGAACTCCGTAACCGTAACCGAAGCTTTCGGACATTTGAAATGAAAAGAACAAAGTTTTGAATAATTTTGGATAGAGGAGAAGTCTACATAATATATGATATGTTATGATAGGAGTTTATGGATTTTTAAGTACATAAGTAAAACTTTAAAAAAGAGTAACTATAATAATTAACTGGTCGTTGTACTAAATGATACCCTAACCTAGAAATAAGTCAAATAATTGTCTATTTGAATTTAAATTTTATAATTCTTTAAATATCTAATATCTGTAACCGGAACTAATAAAACCGTATATAATCTGTAATACCTGACCTTACGCCACTGTCACACGTTGCGAGTGTACGAGGCTTCACTTGCCTCTATGGCTGAACTTTACGCCACTATTACACGGCGTAATTATTCACTCTCACCTGTACCAACCGAGCTTACGCCGCTCTTAAACGGCGTAACGCTGCACTACAAAATCCCGAAAGCTCCTAATTCTGCTAAACTAATCATTAAAGGTCATCAATGTCATTAAAAGGATGAGGGGCTCGACAAAATTGCAATGGGGTTTTATTAGGTCATTATTTTATTTTTAATTGTGTAATATAAGCGCCTAATCTTAAAGGTCAATTATAAAAATTGTATGAAGTATTTAGTAGCAATTGTATGTAGCAGCAAAGGTCTTCAACCCGCGGACCGCGGGCCGCTGGCGGTCCGGCATTAATTAGACTAAATTAAATTTACACTTTTGGAACTTAATAATCGTTTTATTCTTAATTACGTTCATAAAAAGAATGTACATGTATTTTCAAAGTGGACTCCAGCCGCTTTCGCGCGCTGTAGCGTATTGTACCTACCATTTATTAGGTATAGTATAATAAATAACTGCAATGATGATTGTTTTCCATTACATGAGTTTATAATAGGCCCGAACCAAAATCAAAATATTCATATCCCTTGACGACATAAAGGTTCAACACCCCTGATCTGAAAGAAGCTGCCTGACATAACGAGACACTAATTATTATCTAATTATTAAGATCAGACAGGAAATGAGCTCTTCGTATGTTTCAACAAGAATAAGTTATCGAAGAAAAAGCAACATTTTATTATCTATGTCTAGTAAACAGGAAATGTTAGTTATTTGTGGAAAATATTTCCTTTTAATACTATAATAATTAAAAGAAAACTGCATGCAGTAAACCAGAAAGTCACATGTTATGTACCGCCAAGGGATCTACGTAAATAAAATAACTTCATTACATTTGAAATTTAAAATCCTTCCCCGTCAACACCTCTAAAATTCTCGCTATTCGCTGGATGCTAATCCATCATTCGTTTAGGAGTCCTGGGGAAATAATTGAAGTGGATGGATCTTTCGCTCCGTTTTCACATAGTATTTCGCGGCTTTTAAAAAGTTTACTATCGACTTTTCCAGAGAACAAAAGTTTTCCACGCAAATGGAGCATCCATCCGTCCATCCATCTAAATATTGGCTCCGGGAGCGACGTAGAGCTAGTATTACAAACAAATCCCGGAGCGCGGAAATGTCGCACTCGGCTCGGCTGCAAATTAGTCGGGCGGCAACTTGATAGTCCGAGCGGGATCTCGCGGATGCCGGCGGTCGGGCGGCGGGACCCCAATTAACCGATTCATTAGCGGCCCCACGCGGGACACCAACAAACTACATGACCCACAAATATATGGAAAACTACCTCCCCCCCGGGATTTACCTAGTTAGTTCACCTCCGCGCATCTATCTAAAATAGTCCAACCGATCCCCAGAGCTTAAGCTAGAACCGTCCGGTACTTAATTCTGATTCGATCCAACACAGCTTTTTTGCCACCTTGCTGGTATAAAAAATACACAAGAATTTGGAGCCAGTGGCCCCTCCACAATATGAAATATAATAAAACCGTCACAATTGCTAATATTGAATTCCACGTGCTAATAAACGGCCGCAGTAACTGCGAAATAAATCCCATTTACGAAATGCATTCAGCCCCCTCGTTCGAGGGGGCTGGCCCCTTCCTGATAAGTCCTAATCAAATAGTTTGCTATTATGTAGTTATTTATATAACGGTGCAATCGCTATGTACGAATAAAATGGACGCACTTTTCACCCTCCTGTCATCAGAGGGCCGTTCCCTCAGTTCTGATAAAACTAATAAGAATTTTATAAGGCACAGAGTTACGAACTTTTGACTGGCACACACAGACAGTGGTATCTATGATTTCGGTATTATTTTGTTGAATTACTTACCGCACAGCTTAGATCGTGCGTGATTAAGAAGAGAGGATGGAAGGAAAAATGGACGTGCGTTATTGTGCGCGGAAATTGAATTCCCCGGAATCCCTCCAATCCTTTGACAATGGCGGGGTCGTCCCGGTTTTTAGCGGCGAGCAAGCATCAATTTCTGTGTAAGGCGCAGTGTTTGCGCAGTGCGATCACGTAGGGCCTAACGCCGAGCGCCACCGCCACCGGACCATCGCATCTCAGAATTGTGAGCGGGCACTCCGCAAGACCATTACCCCGCATGGCGACAGTTTTTAAGCGCGGATTTTAAACGTAAACCGGTTGCTAAAAGCTAGAACTATCATTTTTCAACTTAGCACAATTTTGTATTACATTTGATTTATTATGTAACTTAAAATGGTAATTCATTTACCAATAAATAATGTTTATGTCTATGTCATTAACACTAGCCATCTAGTGCACCGAGGCCCCCCGTCGAGCGTCGCTCCGCGGCGCGCAATATCTTGGCGGGACAAAATATTTCAATAACGCCTGTCAGTGGCGAGCGGCGATATAGCCGCGGTTGCGGCGCTCGCAGCGATTTATCGAAATAAACTCTTATGACACCAAGATTCACGACCCTCGGCATACTTAAACAAGCTCCACATTGGCACAGATCTGGAGTTTCCTCGCTCTATATCTCCCAACACTTGCAGTAAACACGAAAAATGTTGATGGTAATAAAATGGATAAGCAATAAATACAAAAGGGAATTTTGGGGTCCCGCAGCGCGCCCCCGCGGCCCGCGAGTCCTCATTAATCAGATCGTGAGCTACCGGCCCCACAATGCGTCAGGCTTGACGTATTACGTAATTTTTATTACGGGGTCTCTCATAACAAACACGGCGCGTATCCTGCACTGAACTAGCTGCCTAATGGCCATGCCATTTGTAAGCTTTCCAGCCGCGGGCGGCGGCAGCGTTATCAGTTCAAAAGTGAAGCCAAGTACAACGAGCGGTATTAAATACTCGTAATGCTCAATACACACACTAAAGTCGCAGACTTATTTTGACGCAGCGGCTTTGGCGTGCCGAGCCCATAACACAAATTGTTTGTACGGAGAATGTGATTTAAAAAGTTGTGATTGCGCCCAAAGATTGTTGAAATGAAACGAAACACTTCTCTAATCCGACCCCGGGATATGGCGAGTTAATGTGTTCCCGTGCTACGAGTGTATTCCGTAACTGTAGGCACCCTAATTTGGGCGCAACAATGGGGCTTTAATTAAACGTTTCGCAAAATGCCCCGCGTACGTTTCACGGGGCGTTACATCGGCGCGGCTAATAGTGCGAATCGGCGGCGTGACGTCATTCAGCGGCATATGTCGGCCTCGGGCGAGGGGCGACACGGAACCCCCGAAAACATTAACAGATCAGCGAAAACGAAACAGCATTCACTTCAACATTAGAATTGATTTGCACGGAAATGTCGCACCTTTTCGGGAGATCGTGGCGTGCGGCCAACAATCCCGAGACCTCTCGGATCTTTACACACTTTGGGACAGCCGTAACGTATTTAACTTGAACAAATAACGTAGACTGCATCGGCGCGATGTCGCCTCGAAATTATATATTGTCTAAAAAGTTCAGTATTCGTTGCAGGCGTAGATAAAGAAAGGGACGCTCGGTACGGAGTTTGTGACATCACAATATCATACAAAAGAAAGCGGCGGGACTCCATTAATTGCTAGCAAAAAAGGGTTGGGCGCTGTGAACTGGCACTAATTTGGACGAATTTCGCCGTAGGTTGAATACAGATACCAAATTGGCACTTGGGACCGGAACAATTGACTTTGAAGCACAAACATGGGCCCGCTAATGTCGACCAGACGGGGATGAAATGTGGACATAAAACCACTTTTGAGATCTTTCTCTATGATAATAGAGAAGTTTTAAGCAATTGAAATTTGAATACTAGTAAAATTACGTAGCAAGATATGAAATGTTTTGTGAAGAATACGTTTGAAACGTCCGTCTCCGTAAATTTCCGTCCCTCCACAGGGGTTGCGTAACAATAAAACTTACCGTTTACCAAACATATCGCGGCGACCACGAATAAAAGACAGCTCGGTCGTCCCATCTTACCTGTAAACAAAAGGAACGGTATAAATATTGGGCGATCTTTGAAGAAGGAATCCGAGCAGTGCAACAGCTACATCGGTTTCCAGCTCCGACTACAAGGTCGGTGACCTGGCGAGCAAATGAAAAACAGATACGGCCCATTACACTGGAAACATCAAAGTGGAAGAGAGTGAACGTTAAAAAGTTGAACTGTATTAAACCTATGAATTTAAGACGTAAACTTGCCCGCGTTCTACACAAAGAGGCGAAGTTGTTGACGTAAAGATAATCCGGGTTTGTTGCCACGGTGGACGGTCAGCATAATTTTATTCGGGTGCGCGCGAGATCCGTAAACGGAGGGTGTGTGCTGTTTATGCCGAGGACCTTATAGGCTATGGCGATATCGGTTCCGCAAACTATATAGAGCCTCGTAAAACCCTGGGACATTCAAATTTAAGATTTTCATACTCTTACATGTGTATGGCGCGCATTATATGACTCAAATACGACATATAAGCAAAAACGTAACACTATTTAGAAGATAATACAAGAACTTGCAAAATGATTAGAACGGCTACGGTAAAATTAATGAAAAGCTCAAATTACCAGCTAAGTAATTTGTTACCCAACACACATTAGTCATTTCTTTACAGTTATAACTGAAGCAAGTAGGCCGCTTTTCCTTTTTCGCGTAGAAACCAATTAGTACAGTGGTAGGTGTTCTGAATTGTGTTCGAACCAATTTAGCACCTTTCATGACTGACGTGGGTTGTCTGTTCGAACCAGATATATTCATAATTTCCTAGAGGCCCGCCCCGGCTTTCGCAAGGGCTTTCTAGGCTTTTTTTGTGTAATACATAAAAAACTTCCGGAAGAAATTTTGTAATTATGATAAAAACCGCAACATAAATCAATTTTTAGGTTCCATGGCTTAGGAGTTAGCGCATATACAGGTTATAGAAAGACCCGGAAAATTACTTTATTACGTGTTTTTATTTAATTTGCGAATATTTTTCGGCCATTTGTTGGTATCCGATTGAGCTGAAATTTGGTATACTTATGTTACTTGGATCAATATAGTCAAATGGAACTGGTCTGATTATGGAAACGAAGGTGGTCATAGGAACTAATGAACGCAATAAGATAAATCGTGTTTGGGCTCATTGGAATGATCTTAATGAGTAGGTAAGTACTTTAAAGCGAGATAAAAGCTTATTACAACTTTTATCGCCTTTGTTGCACCTAATAAACGAGAAAATATTAATGCAAAGATTTTGAAACCCGAATACAAACGAAGACTTGTCATCGGAATACAATAGTAGTACTTTAAAAAATAAAAAATATTATTTATCAACTTACCAAGGGCCCAAAAATTTCCTATTTCGTATTACCGAGGCGTTTAGCGTTTTGTTTGTGTTC
This sequence comes from Blastobasis lacticolella, assembly GCA_905147135.1. Classification (NCBI taxonomy): domain Eukaryota; kingdom Metazoa; phylum Arthropoda; class Insecta; order Lepidoptera; family Blastobasidae; genus Blastobasis; species Blastobasis lacticolella. The sequence goes on from LR990039.1 coordinate 27,790,671, forward strand.
TGCCCTGATTGCCAACCAAAGACTCCGCGGTGTAACGGTGAATCTGAGACAATGAAACATCCGTCGCAGCAGCGACCGATATCATTGCTTGGCTTATTCCAGTTTTGAGCAGCGTTGGTGCCTTCAGTTGCCGCGCTTGGAACGACGACTTTACTAATATCAGGTATATTCCCGATGGAATAAGACCTGTATTCAGAAACGTAACTAGGTCTCGAGAAACGTACAAGTATTCAACTGATAATACTAAAGGAGGCGATCGGCACGATGTGTCTCCGAAGAAGACCATCGTGGAATGAGGTGGGAAGATTGCTGCTGGGCTTTAAGACCTGCGGACTACCTCAATTACAGGCGGTCCTTCAGGAGGGGCTACACTCGCCCTGATTGGGAGTGTCCGGTGATCCGTCTAAATCGAGACTTGAAGGATACTTACAGAACACCCTTCTACACACTGTTGCCAAAGTCTAGATTGCACTGCGTATGATCGGGACGGGATGTACACATCCTTCCATTAGCCTTACGTATTCAAGATGCATGCAAGTGTCTCACTTATCTTATAACAGCGAGGTCGATACTGCAATCAGTTTATGCTCTCAACCCCAGTAGTTGATGCGACAAACGCGACCTCTGGTGATGCGACAAACGCGACCGAGATTATTCAATCGAGTCTAGAGGAAATTGGCAATTCTCAACGAGACGAAGCAAATTAAATAAGACTAAAGTAGGCATGAGGAAAATTCTGGTATGAAACTGTATTTTCAGATGGCTACTCCGCCTAAAATTTTATGCTCGCTTCTGCCGGTCTACTGTCTCACTAAATAAAATTCTCGTGATATTTCTCGTCAAATGCGGCTTCGCGGCGAGCGTTTTCGAGTCAAGCACTGCAGTTATGGCAACACACTGCGCGCAGGCACCGACTTTACTAACACTGGCGCGATTGTCAGGCAACTTTTCATGCCAGAGTCAATGTTGCTTGGCAACATCTTTCAGACAGTTCGGACTTTTATTTGACGCTTCGCTTCCACTTTCGTCGTAAAGAATGGTAATAAAACAAAACACTTTGTTTTTGTTATTGCACTCACCTTTGGGGAGATAAATATTCTTTTGTAACAAAAGATAAAAAGTTTCGAAAGCATTGTTGCGAGCAGTAAAACTGAACTCTACTGTCTTGTACTTGACATTGTTCTAGCTAAAGAAAGGTGTCGTATCTGGTATCAAGGTAACTGCACACTGCGTAGCGTAAACGCATTATCACGTTGACTAATTTGCGCATAATTTCGTTACTGAGCCTACAAAGCCGAACGAAAAAGAAAGTATTTCAAGTAAATTTCTTGAGTCCCACGTACACGTGGGAACAAATTACTCCGTCAACTTTGAATAAGTCATAATAACGACGTTGACAGATAAAAAAGGTTAATGACGGCCGACGACGAGGCTGCCAGCAACGGGCCCAGAAACAAATTACAGGTTTAACTTGAATTAGAAAACAAGGACACATCTTTAATTCATATAATGTCTACCAAACTGGAAGGCCTACTCCTTGTTAACTTCGAATCTGTAAAACTACATCTTGTTTGAACTGTTCGAATGAAGCTGCATATTCAAAAACTTGTTACCCTCCCGGAACCTTTTCCGGACCTCTCTCGTGTTGAGAGGGTCAAGTGTAGTCATTATCAATTCCAACGCTTCCCAAGGATTTCCTAAACATTTATCCGCAATCCCGTTACGGACAACAAAAAACCCTTTGGGTCTATATTAAACGGTCCTTTCCCGCGGTTTAAAGCAGTGTCTTTATAACATTGTAACCGAAGTGACACAAGCAGTAATAGATATCTCAGGAAAAAGTATTTTACTTTGACAAGCGTCTGCGTAAGCCTACTAATGATCGAACATTAAGGAGGATTCCGATAGAATTCCTGAAAGTAATAATGACGACGAAACGATAGGCTCCAACAACGATCGGGTGAGCCACTCCGCATGAAATCGAGATAATTCCAAAGCGAGGCGCCCTCGGAAATTTCATTTGAAACGTCAAGTTATGCCGCACGGAACCCACTTGGCAGTAAGTGATAGCACAAATTTGGTGGACAAACACTTTCTTCGTGATGAGTACGGCGGTGGTTATAAAAACGTACGTAGCCTTCATCAATAATGATGACGGTTCTCATCTAGCAAATTGATGGGAAGGACAACGTGGCCGCTGGTGGCGTGCATTAAGAAATTAATATTGGGCCGAGGCCCACACGTGCGGATCCGGCGCCCGGACTCCCGTCAATCCTGCTGACAGTCCTGTCTCGGATGAAATATATCTTATCTCGAGAACTTGCCGCGAAATCCCCTTTTGAAGACGTGTGCGTAACGCGTCGGCTATATTCCCGCTCGTACGCAAAAACGATAAATCATCCTCAATTACGTAATCATTGTTATCGTTTCGGACTATTGTGTCGCCATTATGCATATTGAATCGCAATGTGATAAGACCATCGCCGTAAAATCTACTAAGCAATCTCTTAAGGCCCCCGGAGCCGGCGAAGACGAAAACAACCCAACAAATGGCCGAGCCTGGAACGTAAAACTTATTTACACAAATTACAAAATCCTCTCCGCCAGTGGATCGGAAATTTCTTTTTGTGCAAACGCTCGTGTTATCGAGATGATTAATTTATGAAACGCTGGCGCTGATTCTAATTTGTCTCTGTGTTTTGAGGCGAATGGAAAGACGGGCAGAACAATTCTAAATAAGTCTAACCTAATAACATTGATTTTAGAAATTGTACAAAGACGGATAAAATCAGCATTTGCTATTTCAAGGATTTTGGAGCGCCACATCAGTTCCGCGGATGGCGAGCCAAAAAGAAACCACATTTACGTTATGAATGGAAATATACTTTCTAATCCATCGATATATTCATTGGCTGGGTCGTAATCGAAGCATTCTTCTCCGACAGCGCTTACCGACATACGGGATGATTTATATGGCGTGGAGGAAATTGATTGGCCATTCTCGTACTCACAGAAATACGTATGTCAGAACAAAGGCCACAGATACGCGCCAAGACACCCGCGGCGGGCTACACAAATGACACACATATTCAGTAGGTGCCCATTAATAACCGTGTATTGTGAGCAGTCGCGAACGCTGATATGTAAGCAATTCGTAATTTTGTCACAATATTTGAACACTTTTTGGCGTCGATAGACACAATAAATGGCTGAAGCAAAGCCAATATGAGGACGTAATGTGTTTCCATATCAGCGCACGTGGCTGCACAGAAACACTTTATTTTTAATTATTTAACAATTTATTGCACACAATTACAAAATTAACGACGACACAACAGGCACTACTTATTTCTAAGAACTTTTCTTTACTTCTGCTACAAACTACGAAAATCTCTATATATATTTTCTTGACATATTTGACATTTTATTACCATATATGATTGCTTATTACGCTTCAACATACCTGATATAAGTAGGTATGTGCGTTATTAGTTTAGTTACGAGTCTGTACGTACCTAAATGCATGATAGATACACGACAGCGACAAGCATCGGTTATTGATCTACGATATGTGGAGTGCGCGCGCGGCTGATACGATCAAGAGTATGGATCTAGAGGTCGTTGAACTAGTAACGATTAACATTAATAGATGGGTTAAGGTGAGTGAATACAGACCTGACTGTAACGTTCAGCTGGCACAATCTGCTTTCAAGATTGAAGAGGTTAATCCATAGACTTTATTAAAGTTGGTAATGGATGTAGTTACCTAAATGACCTATTATAGGTATACAGAACACAGGGCACCCTTCACAAAATTGTAACAGAAGAAGACCGGGGAACGTATTGCTTCCGATCAGATTCTGGAAAAATAGTCTCACAAATATAGTCTCTTGCCGTACGCGGACAATTCTGACTGCCTACAATAACCTACTATAACAACATGACCGTAATAGGAACGTTTCGGGCACGGAAAGCGGCATGATACAGACCACTTTGCTCACTAGGACGTATTAATAGTGTATGGTACCCCTAACGGTTTAAGTGACCGGTGCTACCACGTATCTTCCTTGAATCTTACCTAGATACCTGACGGATTGACAGAAAGCCCGGGTGGTTAGCGCGTAAGTGGCCATAGAGCCCGGGGCCCGAAGTCTGCTAATGGAGGAAGAAAATCTCAATAGGACACATTTCTGGTATTCTGCTACTAATTTAAGACCAATGTTATCCACTAACATCTTGAACATTGAACTGACATTACTATTTGTTAGACTGATTGTAAATCTACTATGGACTAAAACGGCAGTCTCTGCGTAGATTTTAGTAGACAACACCAGTAACTATTTAACTGAGAGTAAATTACGATTCCATAACAATACGAGTCGGAGTCAACGGCGTCACACTTGGGTCTCAATGAATAATAACATGTGATTCAAATTAAATTGGCAAACTTGAGCCTCTGTACACCGGACAGTCTTCTCAGATTCCGATTGGATGCAGTGACTAAGCGCCCATTCCAGATTGTACGATACATGAAGTAGGTGGTTACGAAGTGATGTATGTAATTAGAAAAGCATGCTAGCAAACACTGCGTCGAATACCACTCGTACGAGCTAAAGAGGCCAACTGAACAAACAAACTATGAATGCTGATGCGAGTACTCGCGAGAGTGAAGTGAACCAATCCAAGCTGAGGTTGAGCTGAGTTGCACCATTTAGTCGATGTCTTCGATTTGTGTCAAAGTTACAGGCAAGCAAACGGAAGCCAATTTATTTCCGAGAGGTAGGTATATCTCATAAAGTTCGAAATATACTGCCAGTGTGTGTATGCTGGTAAGGTAAACAGTTTTATTTAACACATCGATTTCGTTCGTAAAGTTCTGCGTTGACCTATTTTTGTGTGAAAAAGCATATATTGATGGGATATCATTTTATTTTTAAGCTAGCCAGGCAATTCACCGCCATCTTACCTGGTGGTAAGTCACGATGCGGCCGAAGATGGAGTTTACTTTTCTAGGAACAGCCTATTCACTCATATTCTATTCGAAGTCATAAAGTGCAATGTTCAATAACAAAACAGAGTACAAATTGACCAGCGGATATATCACTTGACAATAAATTTGCTGCAATATTGTTCGACTGATCAAGCAATAGTGCCTCAGATTGCTTCTGATGCATAGTGTAGTGCCTTCGGTCGCATAATATTGCAAGAAATGATATTCTCAATGGGTGTCATTTAAAGGTTCACTAGAAAATTAATATTTATAAATCGTTTTACAAGATATTGAATTTGTATATTTAACAATATTGCGATTGCGACCGACCTACAATTTTATTTATTTGAAGAGCAATTGACGAGAAGTAGGTATATTGCAAAAATATGTACATATTGCATATTATGGGATACTCTACAAAGATTGCAAATTGAAACACAAAATAAAACTACTTTCATTGTCCAACTTGATGTAGGTATTATTTGAAAGCCTATCTTTGGACCAATCACTATATTAATCACCATTTAACGAAATGAAAACCATAGTAATAGACTCATCGAGGAACCATCCAAATGCAGAGAGCATCGCCCGCCTATAATTCCTTAACAAATTGATGGACCACATTAATTCAATTTATGCCACGAGGCGCCCTCCTCCACAAATGATAAAGTGCCCGTACCGCTTTTCTAAATCAATGTCAGACTGCATTCTGTCCCTTATAAAGTTAAAATATTCAAATGGGAGAGAAAGGGATAGGTAGATGGAAGGACGGCGTGTGTTGATAAGGAACAGCAATTAAAGGGAGCGTTGAATGACCTCGTTGCCCGTTTCGGAATTCTTCGGGCTTCTTCGGCTCTACTCGGGCGCAAAGAGCCTTATCTGGGAATCTCGGAGCGCGCGCGCAACCCTTGCGCCATTCTTTTTACTTTAAATTTTCAACTGCTCCTTTTTTCATTTCTGTCAGCGCAGGACGCTAGCTCGGTCGGTAGCTGGCATTGTGGCCAACTAGAGTAACTTAGTCATCGTGAATGAATGTGTTGCCATAATAGCACACAGCCATAACATTTTGCTCGTAAGAAAATTATCGTCGAGCACCACCAACTTGGCAAGCTAATGGAATAAGTTTCTTAACAGAGGTGGAGACTCTGAATTCGGAATTGTATTAACCCGGCGAAATAGTTGAACTTGTACCCTAAGCGGTAGACGTGAACACAAGTTCCTTGAAGTTCGTGATGTTAAAGAATCTCGTTATGGGATTAGGTTGACTGCTGAGCGGCGGGAAGTTCGTTAGTGGGATGAGGTATGTGACGTCACGGAATTAACGAACCGATTTACAGCTGTCGTGGTGTCAATGGCCTCATTAATGACGAATGTAGTCACCCGTTAAAAGACTTGGCCATTAACGTCGTACGCTCAGCGCCATTAGGCCAAGTGCGCTGTGATATTACAGACATTATTAACCGAGTTTAGTTATGCTACAAGTAGAGAGCGCCACTTGAAACGCTGCAGCGCTACCGCTCAATTAGGTACCGCCGAGACTAGAAAATGGGACTATTTATGACTTGAATGTACAGAGCAAGCAGAATCAGGAGCATTAAATTTTACCTAGAGATTTTATGCAGTCGGAGGGACACGTAGTTGCCAATGTTAGGAACATTTTAATATGAATTTATTTGGTTCCATCCTATTGTACCGAGACTCCGTTTGCAATGTACGTGACGTACCTATTTAAAACGGCATCTATAATAGACGTGAAACCTTTGCGCGGGCGCACGCAGGCCAATGCGGCTTTGAGGGGGCAGGGGGAGGGGGTTGGCGCCGACGGCGTCACCAGCAAGTTTTATGCACGATCTCCTGTCTGCACGAAGCCAATAAATCAGGACTATCCGCTTCATCTAGGCAGCGACGCGCAGTTTATTTTAGTGAAATACCCAACTCTCATTTAGGGAGTGTCGTGTCACGAGTACGGCTTCCTCTTAACTGTAGAAAAATTGTGTTCCGTTGCATTGAAAGTGATTTGTGTACCCAACAAATTGACTCTGTTATTAAGTTAGTGATGAAGTCCTCGGGCTTGCTTGGTGCCTTGATGCGTCGTTAGGGGAGCAGACGATGTTAATAAAGTTAGGCGTTTAGCGGATCCACGCTCTGGAGAGCGCTGTTGGGGTGCCCACAAAGCTTTGTACCTTAACGACCTTAACGGACACCGGAAGGTGTAACGTATACCTATAGCACATCCAATAACGAATGAGCTCACCTTGCCTCAGCTCAGGTTGCTCAGCTAGCCTGTTTGTCTACCGTTATAAAATTAAAAATAGTCATCTGGATTTTTCTCTAACATACATGTGATAAATCACGCTCTTCACGATAACTTAACGTTTAATTGCTCAATACAATAGATACTTATTTGGAATGAGCACAACTTGTCCAACCATTAAAATTATTTAGATTTCTATGCACAAATGTACCTACAAAAGCTCGTCGAAGATATTGGCAATCAAGAAGCAGAGAAGGAGAAGAGCATTGGAAAATACAGATAAAAAACATTGGCCTCAGCAATGTTGACAATAAATATTTCACTTTAGAATTTGCTCAATATAGCAGTTCGCGCGAGCAGCGTTTGCGTTTGGCTTGCAAGATGAAAACACAAACCGTGTTAAAAACACAACGAGATAAACACAGAATTTACGGAACAATTCTTCTTGCTTTGGATGCCTTGTGCCTTTCGTGTGACTTCGAATATTGGTGTATTTTTGTTAGCAACTCGTAATATCAAAACAGATGATTACGAAAAACTCGTTAAATACTGGCACAGAAAAACTGAGAAATAGAAACTTCAACCGCCGCAGACCGTCATATCTTCACATAACAACTATCCATACCTCAGCGGAAGGTGTGCTGGCAAATTGAAAAACACGGTCCACCGCCATTGCCTTAACAAGCCACCTCAAAGGGCGTTCGAAAATCAAACTTTAGAGCGGTGAAAGGGGACGTAAATTCGATTATATCGACGACGACGGTGGATACGGTGGTGACTAACGGGAGGACACGAGCCAATCGCTCTAAACGGCTCTAATTTGCTCTGATCGATGCCGAGGTTTAACGAGAGCGGCTACATGGGAGCACATAGTACGGTACCGATCGTATCTTGCTGGTAATTACATCAAGCTACTGATTGTATCGAGCCACTGGCAATCGAGACATTAGACAAATCAACGATGTAGTCCCGGTTCCTACTACCTACAGTGGGATGTCGGCGCTGCAGAGATGCGTAAATTGTCTAAAAATGATCGCGATAAAGATAATCTTGGAAACATATGGAACAGAAATTAGAATTCATCCACCATACAATCGAATCGCAACGAATATAGCATTTTCTTTAATATTTTATTACTGAAGGAAGATTTTCGCCTAACGCTCGCTTCAGAAAGGCGAAGACTCATATTTTGTCAATCTTAGCGCAGTAGCGCGGGCGCCCCGTTACTCGAAGGGGCCGGTCGTTGATATGGGGGCATAAACGGTCTCGCGTATGGGAACATTTCCCCGCTAGCTATAATCTTGACAGCCAACAGTGGAAGGAGTCGGTGCTAGGAATTGGGGTTTCCGCTCTACCGACACCGTACGTTTTTCGAACCTTTTACATAGAAGTATTGTATATTTTCTGCAATAAGTTTTCCTCCACCATGGCATCTGAGTTTAGCAACCAGTTGTCAAAGAGGAAGTTGTAGTTACGAAATACTATAAAAGAAAGGGGTGAAAAGGTTTTTACGGGGTCGGCAACGCGTGTGTGGTGGTGCCCCTGGTATTGCAAACGTCCACAGACTGCGGTGACTGTATATCATTAGGGAGGCCGTAAGCTTTTTGCCACCTTAGTAATATAAAAAAAAACTGGACTCTATTCTTGTTACACAAATAATTGCCATTTCCGAGACCGGCCCAACAGACAGCCCCATATTCCCGTCCCGTTACTCGTCTCGTGGCCCAGGCCCTACACTGATACGGGAACATAAACGGCCTCAACAAGGGAACACTTCCCGCTTTCATTTGGAGGGCGCCGTTAACGCGTTACGAGTATGTTAATGTTACAGACTTTTAATGAACAAACAACGACCGTGAATCCAACGCCCCACCTGTTGGAGGAATTGAAATCGGCGCGGCGCCTATGCGATGCGGGGATTCGGCGTTCTTTTACAATTAAGAGGGTAAATTGAAGGCTGTTCGGTATCATTTACGATTGTTATGAGGGGAATGTGAATGTTTTGTTCGTCTAGCCTCTCTAACATTTGTTTTATAGCACTAAAGTGGCAAACAAGCTTACGGCTTGCCTGATGATGAGCAGTGCCCTATGGACGTTTGCAATACGAGGGGCATCACCCACGCGTTGCCGACCCCGTAAAAACCTTAACCTAGCCTAACTTAAAGGTTTTCTGACTGACGTAGGTTCAAAATCTCGACACCAGTAAATCATGGCGGAGGAAAAACGCTGCTGGACCTCTTATCGGAGTGAACGAAATCGTTGGCTCGACGGTTTATTTACTTCAGGTACAGGCAGACTCCCTTTGAATATGGTTTGCTAAAAAGAGAAATATCAGTGGCAAGGCACAGATATTACATCCTAGGGATATACTACATATATTACCTTGGGAAGTAGTCGACTTCGCTTTACACGAGCCATTAGCCCGAAATAGCCGGTATTCGAAAATTATACGTTCCACGAACCAAATTTCATACCTCACTTTGAAGACACTTTCCAGTAAAAGTACACACTCGTACCCACAAGCGGACACGCGACTTAATTTCGCGCAAACCCACTCACAACGTACCGAACCTACTCTATCAAAGGAGCGGGCGAAATGAAATTACAATGATTTAGTGCGCCAACGGGCCCCGACCCGGAATGTAAATTCTGCAAAATGTAAGCCCTCTACGGTAACCGCGTTTTTGACTTGGATATTTACGCGGCGGGTGTTGCCGTGTTGCCAAATAGATATTTGTGGCAAGCTACAATTGCAAGGCGACAATATAGTCAATTCAACATGTTGGGGATGCTAACGCTGCTAAGTCGATATTTTATGTGATGGTGGTTATTGTAAATACAGGATTCCTTCATTGAAATATTGGTATATCTCTCAGGGGCGTCGGTGGCCGAGTGGTTAAGGTATCCGACTCCGGTGGCGAGAGGTACGGGGTTATAATCCCACTAAGGCTATTTACCAATAAGCCATTTCTGAATTATGTACATTAATTCAATACTAATCGATGCTCTTAAAGTGGGGGAAAACTACGTGATGAAACCTGCACATTTAATCGACTGAACGTGCAACCATTATTCAATTTGGTCAGGTTCCCTGATAGCAGGGTCACGGAGGTTAAATGGCAGTCGCTCCACTGTAATTATCTGATCTGCCTAATCCTGGACCATGGTCAAGGCGGACCCCGGGCCCTCGTGCGCGAGACCACAACCGGGACATTTACGCCAATATTATTACTTTTTTAATTGGTATATCTCCCAGGATAACAGAAACACAAGTCACTGCATTAAAACAAACAACTGAGAGAGTCAATTATTTAGAAATCTTCCGGCAATAAAGTTTAGAACTTTAGAGTTTCGGCCGTCGTTAAAGTTCAAATCTCCGTAGCCGTGTCCTTGAAAACTCTGTACACAACTGGCGGAACATCAAAGCCCTCTGAACCAGATTACACTAAGTTTTGTATCGATTGTTGTAGTGAAGTAGGACTTTGCTTCGTGGTTGATTCAACTTTAAACTCTATATTCTTCGCGGAAGAGTGCAAATTTCCTCCGCAAGCGGGTTATCTTGCCTTTTTCTTCAGTTGTATGCGTACTCCAAATAATACGGTTAAGAAATTGCAACTGATATCCGACCCCTAGCCACGAAACTCAATGGAGCAGTTTCTGCACTGAATAATTCAGTGCCGCATAGTTTGCATAATCAAATTTGAACTTTTTAAATAGAATGGATTTAATACAGGCGTGTATATAATGAATCTACGTCGTTAACATTGGTAAGAAATTAGAAGAAAATAAGATCCACATTAGGGATTATCCTATTATCATCATAAAATTTACCAGTGAACGCGCCGCGACATCGTTCCCTTAAACCTACTTTACCTTACCTACCCTCTTTTCTTGCTCATAAACCTTCTTGAACCACTATATCTATTCAAAACCGCATTAAAATCCGTTTAAAAGATCTAAGCGTACATAGATATATAGCGACTTTGTTCTATACTATATATAGATAATGATTATGGCTTTACGTCCAGGTGCAAGCGTTTAGATGGATCGCTAATCGAATTACTTCTCGAGCATGATTCTGTCATTGGAATAGATCGCAGATTGTATGAGAAGGGCCATTGGTTCATTTATGAGACCCTATTAACCATTGAGGTGGAAGGATCAGCCGGTCCGTGTTACCGACTATCGTCTTCACTGGTAAGAAATTATAGATTGTATAGTTGATAAAAATGGTAAAGAAAATAGACATGGCACATCGCCACAAACAAAACAAGTCCTAAGTCCGTCTTAAGCCGCGCGGGAAGCCGGAATATGATACTGGTTGTAAATTATCGGTATTACAATTCATGGCAGTCGGAACAATCTATATGCAAAGTAGCTGTAAGCAAAACGCTCATGCATTCCATGGTGGCCGTTTCGCCTGCCGTCTACCATTCGCGTTGCTACCACAAATTAGATGCGGATTTTGCAAAATAAAAATACCTTGAGACGTTTTCTTCAGTGCCAGTACTATCAATCTACGAAAGTAATGAAATTCGTGCTGTAAAAACGTTCGTCAGTCGTCGCAAGAAGTATTTTTAATATGTGTTTGTTTTGTTACAAAAATGTAGCTTGCACTAATTAGCTACTCTATCTGAGCGGTCAAAACAAAACAGCGCCACGACGGCAGAACTAGTACTGATATATTTTAAATGCATACTTTTTACACAGAAATTCATTTCTGCCCGGCCGGGAACCTAACCCGGAACCTCTGCGTGGCAGACAAGATGTTAAGCAACTGAACCACTCAGGTCGTCTTATGTATCTGCTAACTATAGATTTGCATGACGACATAGCTCACTTACAAACAAAGTGTATACAGGCACGTAGTTTTTAGAACTGTCCCACTTCATTTATGGAAAATATATATATTGTCTATTTCCATTTCATATATAAAAAAAGAAAAAAATATTACTACCTACCCCCTTTTTATTTCATAATATAAGTGCGGAGTAACAAATTAATGGCGTACCCTCTGAGCGATAAAAAGAAAACATTCGCCATTCTACTCAGAAGCTAAGTACTCGCAACAAAAGATTCCTGAGTAATTATATCTTCACTTTGATCTTTCTTTACATTGAAGAGAAACGGGCGCAATTGCGTTGAACGAAAAACCGCGAAAAATTGTACATATGTGTGATTTACAATCCTGTTATCTTCTTTAGAAGATTAGTAATGTTGAAAGTTTGAATGTTTGGACATTTGTTACTCAATCATAGGTATTCTGAAGTCAGTTAACAATTCTGTACAATATATACAAAAAGTTGCATTAAAATGATCCTAAATTGTGATATTCTTTCTGCAACAGATAATAAATAGTAGTTACCAATTATTTTTTATTAGACTACTTTACTCTTATCTACAGATGGATGTATAATAGACCTGTTTCATCCATAAAATTAAAAAAAAAACAGAACCCCTTCGTGATAACATATGTAGCATTTGTACGGACAATGATCCGCAACATTTTCTACGGATACCCTCCAATGAATGGGAATCGCAACGCCACTTGTATAAGTTAACAAACAGACAAAAAGCTCCACCCGAAATCGGATCACGAGGGGTGCTTTAACACAATCACGGTTCATTTAACCACTAACGAAATTCGTACACCGGCCATACTTCGGGACCCCCGTTCCTAACTAGCTATTCTACCCCCAATTTTTTTGTTATTCAGATGAGAGAGACCCTTTTGTCGCAATAAACAAGGAATAGAAATTCAAAACATGTTGAATAGGCGGAAGAGTGGGTTCGAATGCGGGTTAAACTGGAACAGGTGTCCGGGCCGGTCAAGAGCGGCGAACAATATGCTGCCAGACGATTGTGGCAGATTTATTGACCCTGTCTGCAACTACGAGCGTTTACGGTGAAATCGGCTGTGCGCCCGCAAAGCCCGATGCGATGCGAGCTATTCACTATTTCCACACTTATTTATTGTAGTTAATTCTAGTCTATAGCTTCTATCACCTATATGTTAGGGTCCCGCTTGTGCTCTCGCGCATGAGGGCCGGGTTCCGCTTTGACCATGATCCAGGATTTGACAGATTAGGTAATTACAGTGGGGAGACTACCATCTGGCCTCCGTGACCCTACTACCAGGGGAACCTGACCAGTTTGGATCATGGTTACACATTCACACATAGGTAAGCGTTCAACCCGAATGCGGAAACCGCTGCCTCTCGCTTGCGAGTCGGATAAATTTACCACTAGGCGACCGACGCTCTTGTTAATCCAGTTTATAGCTTCAACGAAATCTTATTTGCAAAATCAAGCTACCGTTCTCGCCTTGCAACTTCGCTCTATAACGCGACGCGACACTGTCTCATCAAACTTCATTTAAGAGGTATCTCCTCTTGCTGGCAAAGTTTGAGACGAGGTTTTTATTCAAGTTTGCCACTGTACGCTAGTTAGTCGCTACCGTTAGGGAATTTGTATGAAAAAATTACTCGCCTCACTTTACCGAGTGGAATGTTTTGCAAATTGTTAAAGTTATTGATACAGGCATGTTCTGACTCATAAACTCATAACACATGTAACAACTCACAATGTTTTGATATGAACATCTGGCCGCTTCCGAACTGTGCCAAAGTCACGGACAGGTAAAGGAAACACATCGCTGCGTGGTTAGTATGTAAGTCAATAGTGTCTGACTGTTCGCGCTAAACGCGGGATCAAATCTCTACGTGTAGCTGTGTTTGATCTCTATGTCACTGCACCTCGCCGGCTACGCTCACCGCGTCATCAGTCTTAGGCGGACGCAGAATACGCAGGTTTGCTCGGATCTCCTCCTTAAGAAGGCTCGTGGCATACCCAAAATCTGTACCTAAATCAGCATAATGCCCATTGGTTCCTGGGCACACTCATCATCATCATCTTGGCGTTAATATCCCTTGGTCCGCCTTTACCATGATCCAGGATTTGGCAGGCAGATCTGGGCACACTACAGGACCTAATTAACGAGTACGTTCCCAAATGAACTTGCGACCTGAATAAACAGCTGGTCTTCAACACCAACGGCATCGCTTAGCAGACGCGCAGTTTCTACGCTCCGAGAATACGATACACTTAGGCTAATACGAAAGCAACTCCGCCCAGAGATACGGCTTACCATTTTTAAAATGGTGGAAATTACCACCGTTTGTCAGCGGCACCGATTTATCATGAAACAGACCCAAAGTTTTCTATAAGGCTCCTCAATCCACTTCATGTAATTAATTCATCAAACAGCTAACATCAAAATTTGTTCATTCAAATCTCGGGGCTAGCCACCAGGAAAATTATTGTTTGAATTATAAACGAAGCAAAGGGCCAGCGCAGTACAAAGCAATGTAGTCCTACTGAATAAAGATGGAGTACATTAGTATATCTATTTAATATTAAACGACGTAAAAAAGAATTTTTAATTCCGTGTATGCCTATTATTATTGCTCCTTTACTATGCCACCGGGCCGTTCTGGCTTGGTAAAAAATACTTCTCGAATGGAGAGAACTTTAAAGTTTGAATTCCATTTCCGAGGGTAACATCTCTAAGGGATGTTTCCCTAAAACTCACGTATTCATTTCGGGATAACTTGTTTAAAATCTTTTTTAAAGAGTTTTGTCACAAGACTCATCAAATTTTGATAAGCTATTCCTAAGCACAGAATAAAGCCGATGGAGCTGACTTGTAATTGTATTCAGTCTGATACGCTGGCTAAGCGAATCAGACTGACATAATTTTGAAGAAGCTTTGAATTTTCGAGTCCACTCCGTTTAGTATTCACAACACAATTAGCCCTTTACTTTCCAAAACTTTACGTGTGACTCTACACTACAATCTGCGTGATCCTCCCATATATAATATGCACAGTAATATATATATACAGTAAGCATCTATGTCAAAGTAATGGCCGTGGGTTTTCAAATCAATGTCACTGAGTGGCTTGAGTGGGAGATCATCACAGCGAGTAACATTACTAAAAACCTACCTAGTAACATTACCTAAATTCGAATTTATAAACTTAAATAAAAGTATAGATAACATGGGTGAATCTGAAACATAACGTCTGTATTTTTATATTGCCCAGGGTATGAGAGTCGGTTCTGATACTAATACAGTTTTTTTTTAGTTAGGTCATGAGTAATAGTCAGGGTGTGAACTGTTTTCCCTGTATGATCAACGGTTCGATGTCCTAGTCAATCTAAATGATAAGCGTGAAAATCGCCGAGGATCTCCACTTTTGCGTAGGGATGGGTACGATTAATAACACTATTTGGCAAGTTAAATAATCGATTTTTACCTCTCACAAAAATATAGGGTTAAGCGTACATTCCTGATAAACATTTAGTGCAAATGACAAGGTAACAACACGAATTGCTACATTGCTATTCTGTATCAACGTATTGCTGTTGTACATATTGATATTACGGCGTTCCGTTGCTCTGGTCGGTAAACAATGGCAAGTCAATATACCGACACTGTTTGACGTATCTCTGCAGCTCCAATTTGATGTTCTGTCGGAGGTTATGTAAGCGTACACCGCTCAAACAATGCACTTCCATACACAATGTTCTGCTGGTGACCAGGGATGCGATTCTCTAAAAAACATACTTGATCGCAACGATATGAAATGTAGGTTGTAGGAAATAAATAGGTTGTTCTGTCGGATGATAACAATATTTCAATAGAATTTCGCGTTAATAGATATATATAATATGACCACGATAAGTCCGTATTGACTGACAGTAATAAAAATTATAAAGTGTGGATTTGGCAATAATCTGTCCTTGTCAGTCCTTCTTGTAAACATTCGGTTAGTTGGTCACTTTCAGCTTGAACTTGTACTTTTAGTTTAGCCTAATTATTAATCATGCTGAAAATTATCTCCCGCACTTCCTTTTTAATTGTTTTGCCCATTATTTAATTATATTTTACATAACTCACGAAAATAAACAATCCTACAGAAATCAAATTGTTTGTTATGACTTTTATGAATGACGTTTAAAAACTTGCCATACAGAGATTGTTTTTAATAAGCGATTCCGACTTCGCGTTTTCTTATTATAGATAAACGCTTTATTGCTCATACAAAATCATACAACACAGTGTTGCTTGGCAACCTGGCCACGATCTGTCACGTTACATCGTTGCACTCACGGTTGTTGTCTTGGAGAATAACATAGCAGATTGCCAGTTTAGTTGCAGCACCCCTGAATTTGGTTGAAACCAAACGCGTGTCAAGTTTGCGCACATTATTAGATGTCACAAAGTGTAGGCGTGAGAGTTGGCTCTCTATCAGAACTTGTACGTTTTTCGGTGTCGGTCTTTAGATTTAACTTTGCCAAAATAAATACAGTTACAAATACTAAATTATAGATACGAAAAGAACTCGAATTATGGGCGTTGCAAGCACACATGACTATGTGCAGAAATTACATGATCCCATTTTCGAAAGCATAATTTATTTGTTTATTTATTTATTAAGAAAACCAACAGCGCTGGAGAGTAGTGTATACAATTTGTCGAAACTAAACATATGCCAATAACAGGTTTTCTTAAATTAACTTAAATATTTTGTTTGTTAGAGATCTTATACGCCATACGCAGAGAAACAAATGTACTTATTCGTAACAAAAATTAACTACACTACACTTTCACTTTCACTACACATATTATCGGGTCTGTATGAAATGAATATTTGAATATGGGGAAATATCGAGGTAAAAACAATACTAACCATGGTAACAAACCCGATAATATAATCAAAAATATAGAAATATTTACGACAATTCTACAACAAAAAGAAAAACTTGTAATTTAGACGAAACTTAGCATTGGTCTGCCCCATCCCACCCAAGAGATCCTCCTGGGTATGTGTATTAAAACTAAATCGCGGCACTGGCTTATAAATCAGATGGGTCGTAAAAAGGTGAGTTCTCATTTCGCAAAGTAGGCGACGGCCTAATCGTGGGTCGAAAGGGTAGGGGAACTTTTACGGGGATTATTTGAAGGGATTAGAGTCAGACTTATGATTATTCTGCGCAGTGGACGCGCTTCATTTGGGCGCCATTCGGGAATTCGGCCGGATCGCAACGTATCGGTCGGCGCATGTAAATATTGGTCAAATGTTCTCAATCCCTACCTATCATTGTGACATTTGTGACCATGTTTTAAGCAAATAAATATTCTATTCTATTCTAATGATACCACTCCTGGTTCTTCCTAGCCCTAAAGATTTAGCTGTAATTAGTATGATAATTTTGATACTATTTCCGTGTGAACCACTCAGAACAACAGTTTTTAGTATAATTAAAATTCAAAATTCAGAATTCAAAATTTCTTTATTGATTAGGACAATAAATATCTCTTTTAATCGTCAAAAAGGAGGGGGGGATAGGAAAGTAGGAAGGAAACACACAGTGACACGCTGACCGCCCTATGGCCGTAGATAAACGTATCCCTCGCCAACCACGACCGAACCGTGCTCGACAATGCCAGGCAGAGCCGGAACGCTATATTATATGTTGTTGTTACTCTTTCATACGAAAACTACTTAGCGGTATTTTGAGAAAACTTTACAGTGTTGCACCTTTAACACTGAATCACGCTAAATCGAATTTTAAGCGACCGGAGCCACGGACTAAAACGGTAACACTAGAACGGGATTATCAGTTTTAGACTTTAGTGGTTAGTACTTTGAGTACAAATAAGAATAATTATTACTCATGTATATTTATGAATAGTTGCATAAAGACGGCAACAACCAACAAGGACTACAATACCTGCAAAGAAAAGAAAGAAAATTAGACTGTTTGCATTAACAAAGTTCAATAAAACAAGGCGACGTCCCGTTCCGAATTTAATGTATGGCATTATTTTATTTACCCTATTCCCAGCGTCGCTTCAACGGAAAAGGGGTCAATCAGAAAAAATAAAGTCCTCTTGTTCACCCCCTCGTCTGGGCAACCTTTCGCCGGGAACAGAAAGAAAAGAGATTATCGGAACTCCCCACAAAGTATTCGAGATTGGGATCGCGCTTTCGTTCGTCCCGAAATTTAATACTTTGGACTTTGCGGTTTATGCAGATGACCTTACACCTGGGGTTTCGTACTTTCAAATATAAATACTCCTGGAACATGTTTTTAATCTGATACTGTTTGAGGAGACCCTTCCCGAAATTACACAGAACTGGGTATCGTGTTTATATTTTGTTGATCTATTCGATAATAATTTTAGGTAGAGTTTTGCTCGAGCCTTTTAGGCGTACAGCTCTTCTAAATGAAACGCTTCCCATTCGTAAGGGATTGGAACAATCCGAGCAGGTCATAGTCACGTACAGCAAATTCACAAATTACTTGAAATTACACGACAAGCATTCATCGCTGCGACACTAAGGAGATACCTGCGCCGGGTCGGAGGTACCTGCGCTAGGGCTTTCCCGCAGCCAGACACCGTCCGTATTATGTGTATCACGTACAGACCGCGTCTTCGCTGACGCACTGATTGTAATCTTCTCACCCGCTGTAAATCATACGCCCTAATAACAGAAGCGGCATAAGATTCCCGAGTCGAGCTTTAAATAAACACATTCAGGGGGCACGAGAAACACTAACTTGTCGAAAAAGCGAAAAACATACGCGGCAAGCAAGAAAAAACGACAATAAATAACCTAACCTGACAAGGGTGTAACATTTTGTGTCGCGGCACTTGTAAGATAACAAAATTTTAGTGACAAAAAATTCTATTTGGGGGTATCTTCGTAAGTAAGGTCAGAAAGAACTAAAAAGGTGCTCTGGCATAAATTACTATAAAGTGTTTCATTCGGAGGCGAGATAAGGCACCCTCTGGCGCGAACTCGACGCCAACTCGCTAAGTACCGACGTTTTGTGGGATACGTCAAAGTTATCTGATATAGGTCGCGGCGGTCCGCCGGTGAGGGCGAAATCACTTGCAGCCCCGTAAACCCAGTGATAAGGCCAGCTCCGAACGGGTAGCATAATTTTGATCGACGCTATCGATACGGGGAACTTTCTCAATTAATGCAATGGACTGTGTGAATTGCCTTAAAAGGCCCATCGAGCAGTCTGCTCGATTCGGCCGCATCCTTAGCGAGGTACGTGTTTATATAGGGCGGAGACGCTCCCGACCCCGTAATTGTTGGCATAACGTGCGGGCAAATTATACTTGGCAAGAAGTATGGCATACCGGGCAGCCGCGGAATTATTTCTATACAAATCGTTGAACACTGCCACACAGAGACCACAAAATATCTGGATACGACATACAACAATGACGACAAAAATATTATTATTAAACAGTGCTATTATTACTTTTGAAGTGTCCGAGCTTTAACGAAGTAGACTTCCTGCTTATGCAGATTAGAAAAATTTAATCTCTACATAAAAGTTGTACCATAGATTCTACGCCTTGAACAAAAAATTTGAATGTTCGCCTTGAAACCGAAAGAAAGCATCTTAACCTAGTTTTTTGTTTAACAAAGTTGAGTGTGCAGGTAAGTTTGGGCGCATTCGCGGAGAATCCCGCCGCAAGTTGCGATACGCAGAGTAAGTAATACATTTCAGTTGCAAACAAACAACATCGCCTTGTCGAGAACAAAAACGCGAAACTTGTTTCAGCCGGCTTACTTTTTACCAAGATTCGTGTTTGATATGATCTCAACGAAATTGAGTTTGGTCATTTAGTTAAGTAATTCAGTTCAGCGGATAGCGGCGCCATGAAAATTTAATTTGGACGTTGCAAAGTTAAATGATTCCGCGCAAAGATATTTCTGGCTGACATTTGTGAAATAACTCGACGATTATATTTCTCGGATTAGGTCAGTGCCTCGGGCGGGGTGGGGTGGTGGACAATGGCGCTTTGGGAGTGAATTATATGGCTTTGGCTGTGTGGGAATTGCGGTCTTTGCCGGTCAGTGTCATCCGATTGACGCGCGAGCGCCGCGGCGGCGAGGCTCCGCGGCCCCGGACTCCCGAGCCACTTCCACACGATTTCGCAAATTATTCCAGCCGACGGCTCAGTAGCATTTGTTACCCGCACACTACATATTGTATGCGGTTGAATAATAGGCCGCAACGCACTTGGGGATGAATTTCATTACGTCTTTATGCCCGAGTGCGAGACGTCTTTTGTGCTCCACAAGCTTTGCTGGGATTTTTGTTTGATTTGAATTTAAGATGGCGGGCGGAGACTGGCCCTTTTATGCTGTTTTATTCCACAAGTATACGAAGTTGCAATTTCTTAGGCAGGACTACGTCTTTGTATTCTTTAGTGCTATTCTAAAATAATATAAACCTCATTTCAAAGCAGCGTTTCACGCTTAAGCATGTCAGCGAAAGTGTCTTTAAAAGCTCAAATGAAAAGTGATTGTTAAATGCCTCACAATAAACTGCACTCTTAAAGCCATTAGGCATCAACAATAGGTCACTAAAGACTGTTATCGGACATGAAGTGAACATCATAAATTACCTGTATCCGTCTAGTAGACTACCGTTGGGATAAACGGAGTAGTGCAAGTCACGACTGAGGTAACATTACTCATTTGTACCGAGGGCGCACCGGGGTGAATGGGGTGTCACAAAATGCACCTTAACTCCAGTACGTAGGGTGCAGAAGCCCCTGATGCCGCGGGCCGTGGATAGCCACTGTCATGTTTCCGGGCCCACTCGGCCCCGGATTTACAAAACAAACAAGCGTAAGACTCGCCTCCCCACTCTGTTGTAAGACATTTACATAGATAACAATCACAGTAAGTGTAACACTGTTTATTATAAAAAAGAATCAAAACGAACAAGTACTCGGAAAAGCGGAGGGGCCACAATACGCAGACCTCTAATCTGCAGGATCTAAAACGTAATTTCCACAACCGCCCAAGGTTTTCTACCGTCATTTTCTCTTCATTCTTGGCTTGATCACCAGCTTTTCGTTTAATGTACATCACACTGGGAACGAAGGGATTCCATTTTGTTAATAAATAGCCACCAATAATTTGAATTGTGCGTTGAATGTTAAATTCTAAACAAACGCGCCGGTCTATTGCACCTTCGGGACAGTTAAAGAGGAAACGAAGTACTATTTTCAACCTAACAATGAGTAAAAGTGGGTGTTTAATGTGGTCTGTAGTGCATTTTAAACACACTGGCACCACCCTCACGTTCATTGTGATCCATGTCGCAATGTATAATTATTTTTAATTAAGTACCTAGGCAAAAAACCTCGTGATTGTTAATTAGTCGTCAGATGAAGTAGCAAACTACATTAACTTCTTGGCCATCCGTCCGTACCCTATAAACCAGTCAGTGTTTAGAAGAGAACTCTTGGTCTGTGAGACCTTTTTTAGACCTTAAGCCTTTTATCTGAAATGGAGTATACAGTCCGCTCATGTCGGTTTAACTGGGTTAAATCTAAACGCTATTCTAAATAGCAGCGCTTAACTCAATCTTACTATCCGAAGTTACGATGTTTTCAAAGCGAGGCTTTAATACGGAGAGTTGGTAAAATTTCGTGAACAAATTCCAGTACACTATAGCTATATAGATTGCGTAAAGCTGAACTTGCGGAACTGAATTAATTTAAGCCCGGGCTAAATCTCACAGAGCACAGATTTAGTCAAAGCTTGTTCAAGACAATATTTCAGCTTCAATAACTGGAAATTATTGAGAATTCGCTGGCAAATTATTAATTTAGCCTCGGTTGTTTGAAGACAAAACCAGCAGAAACGTCGGTATTACGAGTACACGTTCTGGCAAGACGTATAGCCACCGCCACCGCAATGCTCAAAAGTTATTAAGCTACCTGAAAACTAATTAGGTATAACAAAGACGCGTCATTTTGCAATCTTAAAAGAGTCCCAGAATATTTCTTCAATTTGCTATAGAACCAATTAACAGTTGCGTTTGTAGGTAATAAGTACCTAATATAAAAAAAAGAGTGAAGGAAGCAATTAATTGGCCTCATTCCTGTGCTTTGTTCGCCATCACGGGCTTTATCTCACCCTGAATAAATACAAGCAATAAATAGTGGTGATTTATCCTGCTGCCGCTGGGTGAAATTTAATAATCACGTGGCAATATTTCAGGTTATTTAGCTGGGAGAGGAAGGCGCGGGCCGTAGAGGCCTCTCCGTCCTGCCCAGGTACGCCGGCCGGGCCGCCGGGCCGTTCTGACAAAGACATTTGAATACTGAACGTATCTCGCGAGGTTTCGGCGCGGAAAGCTGTAATTCTGAGATTCTTTAAAACAATGGCAACTCTAAGATTGGCTCTTTGATCGCGACGCGTACGGATAATAGGTGTTTTTGAATTACATTTTCTCGCTTTACATATCAAGGAAATGATATGTAAAGCGAAAGAGGATAAACCGGTTAATGCGGAAATCTGTCTTGTGGGCGATTAGAGTGGGTGGCGCCGAGTGTGCAGGGCGGGCGGGTGTCTGCGGCGCTGGGAACTGCTGGGAATACAAACACGGTGCAGGACGTCACACGGGGAGCGGGCAAAATAAAAAAATAAAAATTTTGATCTTTTTAAATCCAATTCGGTTGCAATCTTCGCACCAGTCAGAGGTCACGTGTATAGCCTACCGGACATGGTGCAGCAACCACCAGAATAATCTAAATTCAAATATTACCCTCAAATACTTGACAACCCTAGCGACCTTTTAGGTCGAAAAAAAAAGCTTGGATTAATTAATGTATTCCTTCCTAGCTCATTTTAGCCGAATTGCGGTAAAGTGCTCTTCGGGGGAATGGATATCGGCGAAATAATTACTTTTCCGACAAGCCGTCAGTCCTCCGGCACGACACCCAATAAACGGGCTTTCAAAAATCTGCATTAATTCCCCATCACAGTGGCTCACGTATGTTCATAGAAATATAATTTCCTCTGTCGCGCCTTGAGACGCAGAAGCAGAAAGTACGTAGCAAAAATATCTACTTCTCGAGACTTCTCGGCGAGTGAATTTAATTTCTAAATAAGTTTCTCCCGCGACTTAATTAGGGCAGTTTAATCAGAGGGTAATCGAGCGAAGGAGTTGAGTACTATTTTATTGAAGCGCCCCATTGAGGATTCGCGCAGTCTCGGCACGGGAGGAGTCTGTTTGCTCTTGAATCGGATTTTAAACACATTTACATAGTCCCCCAGTGTCCGGCACGGGAGAAATGTCCAACATTCCCTTCGGCACGCGGCGTCTAGTCCGGCGATTAATGCTCTGGCGCCAGGAACTCGGGGCAGTTTATTCGGTAGCGGAGTTTCCGCAATGGAGCTTGAAATTGCGCTGAACGCAGCCGTGTTAGATACAAACTAGTCCAAATTAAATAAAGCTTAAGTTTTACATGAAACTAAATTTCGTACGCAAGTCAAAAGTCTAGGCTCAAGGTTGGACGAATGGTCGCAGTCACGGAAATAAAAATAAGAAACACAGTGTGGTCGGGTAAAATTAATAGTTCAAAACTGCGTTCCAAGACGGGATAGCAAGGCTAGTTGGATTGGGCTGGTCATACTAGCCGGAAAATTGGTTTGTATGACCAGCCCAAACCTGAAACCATCCTGTGGCACCCAGTTACCTACACAAACTCGGTGCCACAGGATGGTTTCACAGGTCGAGGCAGGCCAGATAGTGAGACCATATCAACACCTATGATGCCGACTGGACCGAGACCTCTAAGAATCGCGATGAATGGAGTAGTTTGGGAGTCCTTTACCTAGCAGTGGGACAGCGTAGGCTAAGAGAAAAGTGAGTAAATTAAAAGGATGATTGTCAACATCAAAAACGCTAAGCTCCCTGCCTGACTCACGTGTATTGGCCTAATTGTCTTTTACCATTATTTATCCAATAGATTTGTTTGACAAAATGCGGTTACTACCTCTGAGTGTTATAATAATTGGAAGAACATTTGTCGTAAAATAGGTCATCGAGGTCTCGAGATATTACCGATAAGCTCGCACCACTCGTTTGACGCATCGATTATCCGTCCGACACCGTCCTGATTTACAACGAGGAAATCTGTTAAATTACCACGGTGGCTGGAAATCTTCGGAATCTGCTCATGAATTATTTTTAAATATCATTATCATAATCCGATAAATGCGCCGTGTAAACTCTAAATATAAGGAAATGTTGTATTCATAAAGTCTTTGGTAAACTGAGAAAGCGGTCACTGAATCAACACTTGTCACTGGAACTGCGTTGCGGGGAAGTAACACGTTTTTTTATTCGGCGATTTTAAAGTGTCTTTAAAAGGGCATTGCTTACATTCCATTTGCTGTGTAAACTTCCCGCCGAATTAAGGTCCTTTAATGAAATGTCTATAATTGTTTATTCGTTGTTGAATATTTATTAAACGTTATTGTGCGATATAAATGTTATATATAATTTTAAAAAATTGCTTGTTGTTTAGTTGGTAAGCGCACCGGGAAATCGAATTTCCGGAAATACTCACAAAAAATTCACATTTGTTATTTTGTTAGAAAGATGAACTTTATTATAATAGTGGAAGCCCGGTTAGGAATTGAGGTGTGTATGGTAATATAACATGAACACAAAGCGCAGTGTGATATGGCCCATACCGTGGTATGGGTGAGTCGCTCTAAAGATGGATGGATGACCTCGTTAAGATCGAGGAGGAAAATAATGAAGAGGTTGAAATGACAATGGTGGGTGACGATGTAGGTACATTTGGAGTAGTATATAAAAATAATTTATGTAGTATATCAGTTATCATAGTACAGTACGTACAGTACCTTTACTTAGTGGGGCTAGAAGGTGCGGTGTGATAAAAAAAATATCCACAAAGCCAGAGACAGATATTCGACCAAATTACCCGCGCAAAGTCGGTCAAACTTCAAGTGACATGTCGGACGAAGACAACGTTCAAGACAGAGTCGCGAAGGGCCCACCAAAGGGCCCGCTCTTAAATTAGAGAGGACAACTTGAAGTAAAATTATGGTTGCAGTAAGTACAGAAACCAAGCCGCACGGGCCGCCGCCGCCGGCGCGGGCCGCTGTCGCCCCCATTAATAATTCGTCGCGGGCCCAGGGTTGCCAACTTAGCGATTTCGGCGCTAGCACTAGCGGAAATTCGATATGTTTGGTGCGCATTATGGAAACGGTTTTCATACATTTGGCGCATCTTTTCTGTAAATTTTTGAACGATTTTCATACAAAATCTAGAAAAATAGCGCATTTTTAAAGATATCGTAGCGCGCTTTTGCTAGAAGAGTTGGGAACGCTGCGCGTGCCCCGCGGGCTGCTCAGGCCGCTCGGAAAGACCGAATTAGTCCGTATCTTCTCCAACAATATTAGGATTCGGCGATTTGCAGCCGGAAATTGGTCGTCTACCCATACACTTCATGACGTGGGGTCGCGACCGCCATCTTCGGGGACGTTTGATTGTGCCGTCGAGCTATTTAAAAGCAGGAAGACAATAGCCTAGGAAGTAAACAATATAAACTGAGTCAGGACTGAATATGGCCAATATCTTCCGTTGGGGACTCTAGACGCTGGTTGAACAGTCCTGGAAGCCGAATGACTTATACCATTATCATTAAACTGATATGCCGGTAATTGCACTTATCCTCCAAACTGGTATACTAAAACCATGGTGTAGTATTGGGTAGAACTAGTAGTAAAGGGCAAAGTAATAAAAAACAATAAACGATAATATAGCCTATACATCAACGTAAACGTGACTTGGATCTAAATGTAGTATTTATTAGTAGGCGAAGTTAAGTTTGCTAAGTGAATCAGGTTCACTTTCTAGACTCCCCACGCTTTCTGGACAGAAAACTAATACTGCTGTACCGTCCTCGATGGAATCAAATATGGTAAATTGATCTTGAATCGATTGAAGCGAAGTTCTATTATTAACTACGCCAATTCGAGTTTAGTAATCAGCATGGTAAATCTGTGAAAACTATATGTACCCCAAGCAAGGTATATAATATATACGTAAGTATAAAATAAGTCGGTACGCGTTATATCGTATATGGCCGTGACACCGCGTTGGCACTGTTTCCATTCGATTCGGTTACACTCGCTTTCACACGAATGTCATAACGTAAGCCACATCAAAATAAGACGATGTATTCATCGTACGTCACAGACGAATAATGTAGGGTATGATTCATGATAGACTTTGGATTGCCTGCTAAGACGGAATCCTTTACGGCCCCTTAAGGACTTAGGTTCCAATAACAGGAGTCATAAATATTAAAATACTCTTACTAAACGGACAACTTCTCGATTTATTCACAATTTTAACATCGCCAAGTGCCTTGGTGGACTGGGTGATAATGAAACAAATTTATTGTCGAACTTGCTGCGTTAAAATAGAAGATATTTTAGGTTGTGGCACACTTTACCCTAATATATCATTTTATTTATCTATCGTAGCTAATCTGGCTGCGCATCATAACGCAATTACCAAAATATGCTAATCCCACAACCCGAAACAGCCTAGCTAACCTTAGACACGCCTAAACGAGTAGAGTGTTGGAGGCAAAATTGTGTATCTATTATAAAATATTTTATTAATCACCTTCCGTAACAACTCCGGCGCTGTTCTGGTGTTGTCAAGAGGACAAATAAAATCATGCAACGAAGGTGACAGGTGGCCTCCAGAGGGCAGCACCGTCGTTGGCGGACCGTGCCTGCGTACGGGCACGGGCCCCAACCCGTTGGCAAAGGTTGTCGAGCGGCCCCGGTCGTCGACCCCGGCTGACCGACGCTTGCGCCCGCGCAGCCAGCTCGCATTCGCGTCTCACATTAACCATTCTTAGAACTGTCCACCTATTATCCGAAATTACCTAGGTGTCGTACCTACCTACCTATAGGTAGGCGTAAGAACCTGAGATTCCCGATATTGAGCAGTGTGTGCCAACTACCTGCAGGTATCGGCCATAAATAATGCACATCGACTAGTTTCGGCTTCTTTCGGCTTCGTATTTACTCACACGCGTGCGACAGAGACGACGCTCTACGATCTGTATTGTGATATTGATTAGAAATGTAAATTTTCTTTAATAGTTATAATTAAATTATCGCATCGCATATAAAACGTCCTAAAGTATAGTAACGTCTCGCAACTCTCTGGGGCTCCTCAAAATGATTGGGGGGATTTCCCATGCCTTCGACGCATAAAAGGCGGGTTGGAGACTTTAACGTTGTAGGAAATGAACCGTTTTATGGTCTTCTAAAGCTAATGAGTCTTGCACTCAAACAAGCTGTATGTAGTATCATCATTAAAAGCCGGAAGATGTCACCCAAAGGATATCTAGTGAATGAAAATATGTCAGGAATAACAGAAACGATCGTAATTAATATGCCAAAAACTACTTAACAAGTTTCTGCGGGCTTCTCCAATCTCCCAAGCGGACGGGAGTTCGACAGTCAGCTTTCTACTAGACTCGGCAACAATATTGGCAGCCTCCGCGATAACTTCGTGACTATTGTCGAATCAACCGCACGAATTTATACGAGAGAACAGCTTCGAAAACTTAGAATGAATGTGACAATAGTTAGGGAAAACAAACACAAAAATTCGCAAAGCAAAATAAATGTCGCAAAAATAAACAATTGAGTTAAAATTTCGCAATAAATCAACGGAGAAGTGCGTTCATAAGGTCGAAATTCCTACGTTGTTTCCGCTAGCAGTTCCTTCACGGCCAAGCGACACTTTATTTAAAATGCACCTCAAATTGAACTTTAAGGAAAACTTAGCGTAAAGGAATTGCAGCGGCAACATTTGAATAGAAATCGCGGAGCTGAATAAAATAAACAAACGCAAAGTGTAAAATAACATAAATCATAACAACTACTTACATAATATTACATGATGTTCTTTTTTTTTCTACGGGAAGCCAATTTCATTGGCGAAATCTCACAACTTTTGGGTAACAGGACAGCTGGGGGCGATTTTTGCGCTGTGACATCTCAAATTCGACATTGTCTCTATCCAACAACTGCATTAAAACGTCACTAAAATTGATCTTCAACTACGACTGTCGAAAATAGTTGAGAAAATCTGGTTTGGCTGATGTAGACATTTCAATGTCATACCATTTTTATCTAGTCTTAAGTGTATATAATACTGTAAATAACAATAAAGTTAATTATCATAGGTTTTAAAATGTAGATTTGTTGCTAGAAAAAATGACAAATTCGAGATGTCACAGTGCGAGAAAGGCCCCTGGTATTTCCACAGATGAATATTCTCCAGGGCCCCAGTGTGGCCAGTCTGCGGTCATGGGTAGGTGCTTACACTGGGCGGCGCAGTCTAGCCTTTGGAACCGGTTTTTGTCGTGCTCTGCTTTGCACGAGCCAAGATTCTTTTCATGATCTTATAATGTCACCGGACAGCACGACGCCAGACGGGAAAAGCCAAATGTCGACCGCGTACGCTAATGCAGACGTACAGTTGTCACTGTTCACAAGGCGTTCTAAGGCTTGTCTAAATCCTAATGACTAATTTGTGTACTTGCGCGCCAATTGTAATCCAGTTAAAATGAAGGCCCTTGCCACGATTGGCGTTTCATTTACATTTGTTTTGCGAAGCCGAACAAATGCGTTCGCGGTTATTGGAATAACATCCTTTGACTAATATTTATACGTGTGTAATTAAGTAGGTAAATACCTAATTGTGATTATATTTGCCTTTGTAATAAAGGATCGTATCGTATACGTAAATGGATCGAGTCATTTATAGGATCAACCAATAAATAATTACTCATTTCTACATAACCTTGCGTATGATTTTTAAATGATTCAATTGGCAGAATGTCTGTGAAACGCGTCATGCTCCTCACTACCTGCACGCGAAGCAACATAGTGTGTGTAGGCCTCAGTAGGTCTCTGCTGATTCATAACCCGACTAAAATATGGTCCGTCATCACAATAAGAATACACGCATACATACATACAATCGAGAAGTAAACAAACAAGGAGTGGGTTATCGCGGTGACGAAGCAAAACGATAATGTTAAAGAGAAATACTAAACAGTTGACGAAATAATAGATGGGTAGATAGGAATTAGGTATCTCTCGATTTATACTCCGTACAAGTTACCTAATCAATTAGAGTGACTACTAACCTAACTTTGCTGAAGTGGGTGAAGATGGGTGTAAAAGTGCTTTCTTTACACCTACATCAAAATTGAAACTTATAAACGACGTTTGGAGTTGGTTTCCCTTAGGTAACGTAATGGATAGCTAAAGCTAGCTTCCTCCAAAGTTGCTGAAGTTACAGCTAGGTAAAACGTTGCGCTGTTACGTAAGTGAACTTGGCAAGTTTTTATAAAAACAATTCCTAAAAATTACTAGTACGCGAGTCGAATAGATTTCGAACTAGAAGAGGGTTGAATATAGCTAGATATTTTGCGTGCAATACAAAACAGCACATAGTCGGTTCGTCTCCTTTTTTACTTGTTATATTTGTAAGTAACCTTCAAGCCTAATGTGACCCACTTCCCGCTGAAATTTGGTATTGAACCTACGTAACTTGGTTAGTAATGCGTTATGATGGTACAGTCGAGTTCATTAATATGTGAGCATTGCCAAGGCTTCAAATATAAATGTACATGGAAGTTTACTTATATATCTGAGCAGATTCATCAATCAAACATATGTACATCTGACTGTACCATGGAACTGGTCTAATGGTAGAGTCGGAAGGTGGTCATAGGAACTAATGATCGCAACAAGATGACCCCACCGTGTTTGGGCTCTTTGGAATGGTCTTGATGAGTACAATACCGCGCGATAAAAGCTTGTTATAATTTTTTTTTTCATTTGAGAACATATTATTTTTGAAACTGGCCGTCACATTGACAAGCTCTGCCAAGCGTTCGATATACAAAAGACAGGTGTCTCACCAATGATGGACAACCATCTTTGGGAATTTGTTAAATATTTGAAGCTACAAATATGCCGATATTACACGAAGCATAGAGACGCGGGAAAACTACATTCTTTTGACAAGTGTTGACTACAACTGGAAAAAAAACACGACCAAGGCTGCAATGACTCGTAGTCTACCAATTTATTTTAAATGTTCAGTGTTGACCGAGTTCTCGGGAATGAGAGCTCTAATATTCGAACAATAAAATGCCATTAAGTGGACTCATGTCGCAATCAGCACCGAACTGAAACCGTGGCTAGAAGGTAGTAACTACATAGAAAGGATTCATTTTTAATACCACGGCAAGGGGATGGATGACATAGGGTTAGGAATTCATGTTGGATGGAAATTGTAAAGACACTATCCGTTGACTTGTAGCTATGACCAACAAATGTAGTTCGTTACAAAGTAAACCTGTATGTCTATATTAATTTTGTAAAAGGAAAGATTTGATTGTTTGTCCGTTTGTTTGTATTTATTTATTTATTTATTTATAACACTTCTAACATTTTGTACGTGTGTTTGTAATGGATAAACTAAAAGGCTACATAACTGATTTTAAAAATTCTGTCGCCTATAGAAAGCTAATTATCTGCGAGTAATATAGGCTATATTTTATCTTTAAAAAATTTGAGTTCAATAGGAAAATTACAATAATATAACCTAAGGCATATGTTCGCGTATAATTTCAGAACGGGTGCACTGATTTAACTTATTCTTATTTTGTTATGTTTGTAATTGTCAGGGCAAGGTTTGTATGAAAGAAAACAGGGTAGGGTATGGTAGAGGTAGGGTAGGTGTAGGGTAGGGTAGGGTAGGGGTAGAACGCCACGTGAACAAAGTAGCACCGGGCCTTCTAGTAACATATAAACCAAGATAATTACACTTAGGTACAGCTACCTCGAGTCTAAATACTTCTCAAAATCTCGAACTGTAAATGTTCAAAGCTCAGGGCCGGTTCGTAATTCAGTTCACAGCTAAAGATCGCCTCATAAAGAAAATTTATATTAAACAAAGTTGTAATACACCAAATCGAAAAACTTTTAGAAAGTTTGGAAGTGAAAGTAAATTAGATAGAAGCTTGAAATAGACTATCAGGAAACGGTAAATTCTGGTAATTTTTTCGAGGAGCGCAGTGTGGGGCGTAGTCAATTTTTTATAAATACGTTGATAGTATAATACAAAGTCGTTTCCGCCGTCTGTTCGTTCATATATATGTACGCTTAGATCTTCTAAACTACGCCATTTAATGCGATTTTTAACAATAGACAGAGTGAGACAAAGTGAGTAAAGTAAGTGTACGCGTACGAAGTCGCGCCGGGCCCACTAGTGTATTACAAAAAGGAATTACTCGTTACGTAACAAACCAACATAGAACTGTGCATTATACCATATTCTACTTACCAAATTGTTGCACGTTCTGTAGGCATTTACTTCTGCGTTAAAATAAACTCCTTACCTGCAACAAAAAAGAAACAACATCAGAAAACGTCATCGAAAATGGTAGTTAAAAAAAAACACTACCAAAAATCGGACCTTGTATTTCATACAATCATTTTCCAATTAACATTGTCGCAAAGGTCCGATTCTCCAAATCCCGCGACGCGTAGAACGAAACTCCTTGCGCCACCGAGAAGGGCGTACAAGTACAACGGCCGCAGAACTTGTGCCTCATAATAATGTAAAAGTCAATGCCCAGCCCATACGGCGGCCGGAAACTAATAAATAAATCAGTTTACATGCAGACAAACCGCACATAATCCATGGAATCACCAAAGCCGGTAACACGACGCAGACGGCCGATCCCTGGTGCAACTATGTAATTCTGCGTTACGGTAACGCTTTAGGGCCGTTATGTTTCACTTATCGTTTTCGTGTAAAGGATGACTCACGTTACACCGAGCCGAGGCTCGGCCGTGAGTCGGACGTAGCACGGTCAAATAATATTTTGTATGGGACATGCTCATGACAATCCTCGGCGTCGGGCGCTGAAACTCGTCTCGGACCCGGCACGGAGTGGCGAGTGTGTCATCCTTTACTTATGGGCGTGCAGCGACCGGCAGAGTAGAACGTTGCACCAACCTCGACGACGAGTGTCGTGGACGACTAAAGTCTTTGAGACTGTCAATCTATTACCTAGCTCGTATTTTGAATGCAGCGATCTCCAATTCGCCTGTCAGGCGTGAAGATTAGATATTATGTCTAGGAGTTGGTGATCGTTTACTGTTGTCGATTACAATTCGTTTGCGTAATCGTTTTGTTCTCGTTTTCTACAGACGCACTTCTATTGCTACATTCTCTGTGGTATGGGAGAACCAAACGACGCCACATCTAACAGATAACAGAAACAAAACGTCAACGTCAAAAGTTACAAGAAAACGAAACGTTCGATACCGACTCTTTACCGATGGGAAACGATGAAGTTACATAGTTACCCACTTGTACCCCAGAAATCTTGGTTTACGAGTGCACGTACGGTAATTCAATTATACAGGTTAACTACTAACTACGATAGTAGTAATCAGATTCGTTTAACACCTGAGCACATCCTTTGGTGTTACGGCATAGTAGACAAAGTAAACTTTTGGTAAACAGAGCTGTAGTGGCTTCCGGCCCCGGGGCTTCCGATTTCGACCTTTCGAACTGGGTCTGCCAAAAATCAAGTCAATGAGAATAGAATTCTCCACTACGACGTGGAGGGAAGACTCTGAGGAGGATTCTGGTAAGGAAATCGTCTCAGTTGCAGTAACATTACAATTGCATCGCATGTCAAACGTGTGAATGTTATTCAAATGACAGATGTTGAATTGCAACTTTTATGAGTTCGAACTTTTCCTCAATTCGATTTCTGGTACGTTACTTGCATTTTGGTTTTATATGGCTGTTGGTACTCTAATAAATAAATAAATTACTAAGTTGCATCTTTCTTAGTTGTCAAACTGCCTTCAATTCTGTCAACGAAAGGTCGAACAATGATTTAACTGCAACTAAACTGGGATGATGCTGAGACTGACTCGATGTTGACGTAGTTATAGTAACATCACAGTTACATTGCAACATAATAACAACTGCATTGCACACCAGAATCGGTACCCTGAGAACAGGTTTTATTAAGTTTCGTTTAGTCCATACAAATGAATGGAGATACAAATAATACACTCACACTATTGTGTGACAAGGAGACGCGGGGATGCCAAAGACCGGTGCCGACCGGGCACTTCTCCGGTAGTGTAGAAGATAGTGTAGGTAAGGGAATACTCGCAGAAGGCGAGATTGACACTATTATGACAATAGTAATTAATAAGGTAATAAATTAACGGACAGACGGACGAACTTTCGCATTGATAATATTGAGTAGGTACAGCTGTTTCCTGCGACTTCGTACGCGATCCCGATAAAAGTTACGACGCTATTTCTTCCAACATAATTTACTATGTAAGATAAGACACAATTAAGTAAGTGGGGATAATGAATAAATAAAAATTTATAGCAACAGTGCAACCAATTGGTGAGATTAAATTGGCCTTAGATCTATTATAGATGATTTAAACAGCGTCACTGTTAATGGTACGGCACTTACTCTGCTGGCTATAGAGGCCAACACAGGAAAGCCAGATTCGGTCACACAGTGAACAGATTTCACATCATCATCATCATCACAGCCCATATCAGTCAACTGCGGGACTAAGGGCCTCTCCCACGAAAAAGGAAGGAGGTTATTGCCATAATCTCCACGCTCGGCAGGCGGGTTGGAGGATACCTAACTTAAATTACGTAGAGATTCCAACGTAAACGCCACGGCCTCAATATTCCGGCCTCCAAGAGACGTCCTTTACAAACTGCAAACAACGATGCAAAACGAGCGGCGCCGGCGTCGGTCTGGTGCCGTTTGAGACTGAAATGCAATAAATCCCGACGTCACACTGTCCCATTAATCTCTCGAACGACGCCCAGCTTCATAAAGCACTAAATCCGGAGCACAATTTTAGCAGACGTAAAAAGAAACATAATAGTTTGTTACCGCGACGCACAGAATCTTACAAAGCGGGCAATATCTCGGCGTGACTCATTGACCGCAACTGACTCAACTGTGGACATGACTCAATACATTGGACCTCTCTTTCGAGCCGCACTGCACCCCGGTTATTAGAGGGGGACGTACAATGATCATGTTCTTCGTTCGATTATAAGTGCAATCGCACTATCCAGTGAATGGTTTTGCAATGAAGGTGCAGCTATAAAGGTCTAATCTAAGCGTCTGAAAGATTCATTTTAGCCCGACTGAATAGATCATTCACAGAACATTAGATGCCACAAGCTACAGTTGCGCAATAAATCGATAAATCTATCGCCTACAGAAGTTTAATAGGATGTTGTGTTTCATATAGGTAGACTGGAGTGTACGTCTCAGTGAAGTTTCTCGCCAGGAAATCGAAGCCGCACTCCAGCAGTCACGTCAGGGCCACTACACAATGCTCAACCATTCAGCGCAGCGAAGTGAACATAAATTGTTTAAAAAATTAAATAAACTTGTAGTCTGCAAGTTTATAATTCGTTGGCCGAGTCTGGTTAGCGAGTGGACTTCTTGACTATTAATTCTTGTACAATCACAGTGCTGTGATTACAATTGCTGTTACAAGAAACTTTGTGTAGCTAGTGTTTTTTCTACGCCTTTTTATACTATTTCATTCGTGGGTTAAGGTTATCAATGCTATTTCTTCATTCTATAAAGTCGTCGGTTTTATTTCAAAATACGCGACTTAAAGAATTTTTGAACCAATGTTTTTAGTGTAGTGATAGTACGTTAGTTCGGGAATAGTGAAATAAGCTCTGTAATACAGATGTACTATTGAATTATGTTAATCCGAAATTTAAAATTTCAAGAGCGCGAGGTGGGAAACAACTGGCTCGCAGATCTAATGCGCTTATTACACCTGGCTAAATTCAGAAGAAAAAAAACATGAGAACAAATTAATTCATTAACATGAGATTGCTCCGCTTGTCAAGAGGCGCGAAACAAAAATTTACCTTATTGTATGAGCAATACATTCCACTTTGATTCGCTGTCACGCTAGGTGCAAAAAGCTACGTAAGCACTAACATAATACTTTATTGTGCTCCCACATTACAGATACTCTGTGCCAATGTAACAAAACAAGCCTACAATAATGTATGTATGATTCCAATAAGTATGATTTACCAGCTAATACAGTGCAAACGGCCCGATCGTGTGTACATGCGCATAGGCCCTGGCTAACCTTGCGGCCAATGCAATTATGCAACAGCGCATACCACAACAAGCCGACGTATCTAGCACACTGACAATCACTGCTGCGGTAATTTATAAACACTAGTGCAACAAAAAATCAGTGTTCAGCTGTTTTGTAGTAGAAAACGATGGATGGGAAGAGATTTTACTACAAGACAGTTGTTCACTCTCGTGCCCAAAGAGCGGACGTTGTGATGTTAGTTTTTTTCGTACTTGGTGGTAAAAATTTGGAATATAATATCGAATTTTTAAAAATAGGTAAATACCTTTGAACTAACAATACTTAAAATTAATTAATTGATAATATATTTAGATTATAATTTATATTATTTTATAGTAGATATGTTAATTACATAAATTTATTAATTTATTGTAACCATACATTTAAATGTATTTCATTAGAGAAAATAAATATTTTGAATATAGTTGAATAAATAAAATTAAATGTTTTCATTAGAGTAATATTATATGGGCAAAGGCCTTTGTCCTCGTGGGATGATTCAGGCTAATACAATTGGCAACAATATAATATGGTGCTACTTATAATTGAAACTCTTTTGTTTACCTAAATAAAAACTTACAGAGTTTCATAAAAACTATGGTCTTGTAAACAGATTATCATTGAACTGCACCCATGATACCAATACAGCTCTCCCAACCACACGCCCTATTCCCATAGTGCCCACGTCGGCTCACCATCTGGCTGAAAGCCGAAAGATCAACAAAATTTCTCAACAAACAACACAGAACAATGAGAGTTGTTTCTTATTCTTATGCTGAGGCGCTCGCCGGCGTACGCGTCAGGTGCTTCTTGAATTAATGGCATAATAACTCATTAGACGAGGATAAATGAACGGATGCTCTTTGCAATTGTGAGCTTTAATTTGGCGCGGTCGTACTATGGTCACGGACGGGGACGTGACGTCATTAGATCCCTCAGAGTACGAAATATGGGAAATGGACCAACAAAAATATCAAAAGTTAAAGATGCTTTTAGAAAGCTCCAAGTGTTTAGAAACGAACGCCTTGGCTGGCTAATAACTCACAAAGCAATTTACTTCCTGGGCGAGTCCACAGGCACCCCTTGTTTCACTCCAACAAGCATCTCATTTATTCCAAAGGTTAACTCGTCCCAAGCGGCGCGTACATTAAAAATAATTGACTCCCAAACACCCGACCAAATTTTACTGCATTACATCTGATTGTGATTCGTTACGCGCGCGGCTCCAAAGGGAACTTTCACGGTGTCCCATAAATAAACTAGCATAACAATTACAATCGTGACCGAATACAGGCATTGTTTCATACGGCCCTTTCGCTCGACCTCGCCCGAGCAGTTAAGTATCCGACGTAACACAATATAAAAAGAAGCAATAATAAAAAGCGAGAGCTTTCAGCCCCTCATAAAGATAATAACGCGGGTATGCCCGCGGTCGCGGCGAATAAAATAACCCTTAAAGTTGCTACCAGAGTTTGAAGCAACACCCTCGATGCTAAGAAGGCCCTAACTCAATTTAACCGCGGAAACCTTACGGCTGGACCACCCAAAGAACTTTACTGGCACTTCGGATTCCTAAAGCGGCGCTCGATGTTTTTGTTCCCACCCCTTCCGGTTGATTTTATCTTAATAAGTAAACAGTATAGAAACAACAATACTGTAGCTTCCCTTTGAATGAAAGCGTCAAGAGTTAATTTGTAACGAACACCTGCTTCGAGTTTGTTCAATACTGTCTATTCGCGTAAGATAACTTTTAATTACAAGTGGATACTCCAGGAAAATGCATCGAAATCTTGTCACTCAGAAGCTGTAAACCGTACCGTCTTTGCTGGACAATATCAGAAATGCACGTGGAATATTAAATAGCTCAATCGAAATTCTTTTTAGGCAACACGATTATTCGTTACCTCATTATTCGTTCATTCAGATCGGAGTACCGGGCGGGGCGCTGTTATCAAGATAAATCGGTCTATTCATTTCGGAAGACATTGAAAACTTTCTTGTTATCCGTTTTTGCATCAATGCTGCGCCTATGATATCTTTGAATATTACATTTTATTTTCTTTGATATTTAAAAGTCAAGAGCCTTTATACACCACCTCTAAATTCACGAAGACTAATTATTTAGAATTACTATAGAGAAATGCTTGCTTAATTAGAATACTGAGCACAAAGACATTCTAAGACAAAGCAGTGTAATTAATCAGAGTCTATTGAATCAGTCATTTCAAGTTTTTGACGATTTTGTGCCCCATAACATGGGGATAGCAGATTACTCCGCGATATTGCCATAAGATTATTAGAAGACAGAAACTCTGAGAACTTATTCGCTGGGCTGATGGGAAACGAATTGGGTTTCCTTGTTTAGTTACATAATGAAATTAGTGTAACAAATCGATCGCGTGTTGAACTGCAATATTTTATACACTGACAAGTTGGTGGTAAAAGCAGCAAGCATACACGGATTCCGAAATACTATTTACGTTAATAAGAAAAGATATGTTAAAGCGAACAGTAATATATTGCGATAAGTCTTCTAGATTTCTAGACCAAACTTCTTCAGAGTTCCGAACTGAAAGCGAAAAACTTTGAACTACACTACTAGACAAATCGGAAAAGAAAGCAAATCGTACATTTGTTTAAAATGTTGGAAGGAAACGTTTACGTCAGCGTTGCGTGTCGCCGAGGGCGGTTGGGTAGGACGCAGCAAAATGTACATGTTTTACACACCACGGTTCCCCACGCTGGTTTCAATTAACGTCAAAAAGCAAAGCGACCATGGTACCACTCGTTTAATTAACCGAAAACTACTAGCGTTCTGAGGGAAACGACGATAAATCTTCTTTCTACAAGTGACGACCGTATCCAGCGGAGAAATTTACTGGTTTATGTTTGCAGCCCCCTGGTTTTGAGTACAAAGCCCTAATTAATGTAACAGGTAGTAAAATCTCGCGTGTCCACCGCCCGTTCCACGCGACACCGTTCCGTGGCATAACTTGCAAACTGCCGGTGCTTACAAGATATATCCAGCAACAAGTAAGAAAAACAAATACGCCAAAATTGGGTTGGAATGGTTGCGAAATTCAGTTGCCATGCCGGCCGGAAGGTAAATGGCGATATTGTTCAATGTTTTGATGTAGGTCTTTAAAGCGAGGGTCGCTATCGTGTACTCTCTACCCATTGCCACTTAAAATTTCGTCGCTCGCGCACAAAATTGTTCAAACTTTTGTAGTTCTTATTTAAACTTAGTCAACTGGAGAGCTTCTGTCTGTGACATTTTGTTTCTCTTTGGCTTGATTGGGAGGAACGAGCATTTGTTGCGCAAAGTTTTGATCGTGTCGCGAATTTGAGCACTATATTCACGCCACAAAGAGTTTTGTGGGTTGTACGTAACGAACATCGGTATTCGTTGTGCCCACAACGTTCGCATAACCAATTTTTATTGGGCAAACAAAATTTCTAACGCAACAAACGTTCATGCAACAAATCCTCCCAACTCGAATTCGCATAACGAACACCGAAAGGGTTAATCTCGTCACTGGATGAATGAACAATTTGGAAAAGTAAAATAATTTATATCGAAACCAATGCTACATGCACCGTTGAACACTAGCAGGAATACAATACTATTCAAAATATTATTATTTATCTGCGGTATTCAATAAGGGAGATACTTCCCCAAATATTTGGCTCAACACATTGCGTACGGTAGACTGGATGTTGATGGAATTGTTTCATCGCGGACGCTTTAGTGATTTTTCCGGCCAATTCGTCGTATTAGCATATTAATCCACTACTGTGAGGGAACCCTGATCCCGAGTCGTATACGCATCCGCCCGCTATACTCTGTCTTCGCATTAACGTTTCTTTGGTATATTTGTTTTAGAGTATTTCATTTCTAAGTCCTGCAGTGGATTGTTATGAGCTTTGTTGACGATGATGATTTCATTTTCAGCAACGTCTTGCATTAGTAGCCTTTTTCCCCCCCAAAATCCTGTCGGTTATTCCGGCCAATTCGCCCTTGTGGCAAGGTAGACATCAATCCGCCGCCGGGAAGCCGGGGCAACACTGCATCAATCCCCGGCCGCGGGCCGTCAACGCGACCGCCCACTAATGGTATTGAGAACGCACCGATAATTAAGTCGTCAGTGTTAATTTATCGGTTGTTTTCCGCAGTAACAGCCATAATCAAAACAAATCGCCGCGAAGACACGCAAGGGATGCCGACAAATTGGATTGGTGTCCGGCGCCTTCTACCGTTCCTTGGCTGCGGGATCGTACTCGTGCTTGCCAGTTTTCACATTTGGTATCATTGTCTTGTTAGACATAATAATTATTTATTGCAGAATAAAATTTGTAAAGATTTAGTAATAGGCGGCGGTAATGAGGAGTTTTCCAGTAGGTATTGATAGTTTGTTTCAAAAAGCATCAATAGATGGCGCTCCTACAATTTTGGTAATATTCTTTAAATCTGTATGATGGTGGCAGTGATTTCATGCAGCCAAGTAATACTAAACTTGAAAATAAAGTGTTTATTAATATAAACATAACTGTTAAAGGTTGAACGAAGTGTAAAAAGAAATATTTATAGATGTTGGCACTATGTTCCATTATTATTACAACCTCTAAAATGGTTGAAAACTATTGACAAATATAATATTATCTAATACAACGTACCCAGTGTTTATATCCTGTTTGCTAAGAACCTATTTCAAGCGATTATCAATTACCAAAATTGTCGGGGCGCCATCTAGTGAGTGGTTAGGAATGCCTTAGATACCTATTGGAAAACTGCTCATTGTTCGACTTCGTAGAGGCTGAGTATATTAAAGAATATCCTAAAGTAAAAAAGAACAACAGTTCAACTAGGTAGACGCCGTACAAAGTACTCATACATAAATCAAGCTTGCGCAGTATTTCAATGGTCGCACGTAATCGAATAAATATTTAAGCACATCGGAATGTGCCATAATGTACAACTTTCGCGAAACTTCCGCCAACTATCTGCCACGGAGTTGATAAAGTTCTAACCGGAAACTAACATGAGACGCGTTTGGCACATGCACTGGCGAGCAGTATTAGGTGTGGAATTTAAGATGTATTGTATGGAACCATCTGCATGTAAAACGTATGGATGATCTTTTGACGGAAAAACAATTGTTCTAAAAAAAATAAAAAGTCTGCTCGTTTGTCATTGAGACGCATAATTTCTGTTACGGGTCTGGGTGTTCTATGTATAATAAGTATGTATTTAAAAGTATTTAAGAAGTATATCAGTTATCTAGCATAGTACAAGCTTTGCTTAGTTTGGGGCTAGATGGCGCTGTGTGAATTTGTCCACGAATATGTATTTATTATTATTATTTATTATAAAAAAAATGTGCGTGAGGCTTGGAAGTAGTGTAAGGACAGATCAAAATGGCGGTCCATAGTAATTCCCTATAATAGCTTCATGAAGGTACCTGATTTGCGTCAATTACGTACGACTTGCAGAGGCCATTGTCACAGGTACTCTGGTTAGAAACATAGGTTACGTTATGAAATACGAACGAATACAAATGGTAACTAAAGTTGACAATAATGAATTTTGGTTCACAATGGTGAGGGTCGCATATTGTGAAGTGAAGCATGGGAAATGTAGTAAAATATATGTATGTAATTTTGTGCAATTGGCTTGTAAAGGGATTGATAAATATATAATAAAATTAGGGTATCAAATATAAACATTAGATATATACTGCACTTAGGTACCTGTACCCGAAAAAATATTTTTTAATTCTATCTAATAATTATTTCAATAACTTATTTTTGTCCACGTTTTATGAGAATGCGTTTATTTTAAAAATTTCGCATGACGGGTTATCTGATTTTCGGCAAATTCAGTAGTTCGCTGAAATTTGTGACACCACTGTGACGTGATACATAACTCATTGACAATATATTCAGTGTCAGGACGAGGAATTTAATAAAGCGCCATAAATAAACTAGCTGTCAGCCCGAGCGACATATTTTCGGATTTTGCCAACGTTTCGTTTTGCTTAAAACACCGCTCTATTATGAAATTAATTTCCACAGGCGAACCCGACACGGTTTATTTAATTTGACCATTTGACAGGGGAACATTAGCACACTGCTTCCACCAATCTGTTTCGGTTAAGTAATGAATGGACCGGCGTTGAGATTTCAGCTGGAACAATTTTAATTCATTAGCAAGGGAATCAAGGAAGGATTAGGTATCCAATCGGACTCTAGCTGCCAAAAACGGGAGTATGTTCTTATGACCAGACTATAGAATGATTCGGGTGGAGCCGAGTATACCCGAATCGCCACCGAACCGAGCGTGCCATGATTGGATGTACAATCAATGTACCTACACTGCAACATTGTGCGTGAATGAAATAATGGTTCATAACTCGGTCATATCAATAAATATGGCAATCACCACTATTGGCCTAAAGTGAGATTAGCCATCCGGTCACACTGATTCGCTGATTTTATAAACACGACATGATTTATTGGTTGATTCGCTGTAGGTGTCAGGCAAAATGCAGCTGTCAAATAAACGCCAAGTGCACCTACCGTGCCCTACAAACGCATCTAGACCGGAGGCGAAAACTCGAACTAAGTGTCGCCGTTTTGAAATGTCATTTTGTTGTCAACAACAGCGACGCCGTCACCGGGTCAATTAAGTTTTGTACCTATTTGTAATTGAGCCGTTTATTGGTAAGAAGATAAAACTTTAATGGGGATCGGCTCCAAAATTCTCTTTTCAAGAGATTTCTGAACTATTCACGAGAAGTACCTTAAAATGACCACTTCGATACAAATAAATATATTCCGATTTTCATTTCTCCATGCTCAGTCTGGGCCCATTCCATCGGTCACCACCGTAGAATTACGTGAAGCAATGCGCAAATCGGAATTTGAAATGCAAAGAAGGTACGACTGCCGAGTCGTTAATACCGCCTTAACAAATACCCTAAAATAACACCTATAACAATGGACATAGGGCATAATTTATTACTTTTCGGCTTCCGTTGTGTTTTATGTTTCACAGACATCCGACACCTGTTTAACTTCTTTAATATGGGTACATTTACTTTTTCCATATAAAAATACTACACCTCAAACGATACCTCTGATAAGGGTTTACGATACATTCAGAACCGCAGCAGTTCAAGTTTATACCTTAAAGGCTGCGATTTCAATAAATTGGGAGGCTATCGACGACGAAACCCTATCCTAGAGCGGCGGGACCGTCCCTCGGTCTCGGCGCCTTCCTTATGTTTACATTCCACTGGCGGTTCCCAATAAAACGTGTAAATATGTGGGCGCGGTGGCTCGGTGCAAAACGCAAACAAGTTTATCCAGCCGCAACCGATGCACACACGTAGCGGCCGATATCGGCGGTTGCACTACGCCAACTACGCTGCGCATTAATATTTTAACACCTTTTATAACAGCAGAAAGGGGTTGTATGTTAAGCGGCGATAAGGGGCCAATATTGGTGTTTAATGCGCGAGATTATAGGCAATATTGCGAATATTGCGACTGGGGGCATTGTCAGC
Organism: Blastobasis lacticolella; assembly: GCA_905147135.1. Lineage (NCBI taxonomy): Eukaryota > Metazoa > Arthropoda > Insecta > Lepidoptera > Blastobasidae > Blastobasis > Blastobasis lacticolella. The sequence goes on from LR990039.1 coordinate 27,833,673, forward strand.
GGCGGCGCGGTGGGGTGGATCGTGTAGCGGGAACGGCAGCGGGATGTGCGCGCTGGCAGGCGCAGGAGTTAATGTTACGCTTGGAGCGGAGGCGCGGTCCTCGTCGGGGCCTCATTAGTGACCCGCCCCGTCCGCCACTAAAATCGCCCGGTAGATTAATCCCCAGAATTAATGGCCGGCATCTTGCTCCCCGCCAAACGATTGGTATTTAGGCCTCATCGCAGGCATTTCACTCGGTATTCCCTCAGTCATTTGCATCCAATTTATTCCCGTCCCCCAATGAGCCGCTGAGCGCTCTTATTTTTCTTAGTTATCTAAATTGTTGTTAATGCTCGGAGCATCGCGCGTCCCGTTGTGTTCTTTAGCTTAATTGGGCGCTTATTCCTTTTGTGTAAGCTCTGCATGACCAAAATTGTTATGGCAAATGAAGTGATTGAATGAGCATATTTTCACGAACATTAGCAGGAGAGAAGAGATAAGTTCTTGCAAGGTGAATAGTTCTGGCGTGCGATATTCTAGTCGGGTAGGCGTCGAATGCTTGCTGGCACCCATAAGACCCAGTCACGCCCAGCCCCAGCCCCACTTCCCACCTATTGCACCATAAAGCCAGAAGATAAGCCCAAGCACTTTTATCGTCACACAACGCACCGACTACCTAGTCTCGTACGATACGTTATCTTTACTATCGTATTTTATGATTTAGTAGGCAAGGTACGAACCGTAAGGCGAATAAATCTCGAGTTCTGTGAATCAAAGCCGTAGGCTGCAAAAATGGCAGGTACGTCATGTTTTTAGCGTTGCAGCTCATTCATTATCGACAAATAGATATGGATTTTCTCAGAATAGTATTGAACGTCGGAGTAAAGTATGTAGTTTATCAACCAAGCGCAAAAGATACGGACGGCCATAACTCCGCCAGGGCAAAGTTGTTTACTACCAGTAAACGTAATCAATATTCATGGTGGCTTATGTGACGAAACGACTTCTACAGTTCTTCTGCAATGGTTGATAAACATTCCCCGAAAAGTAATCGACTGGATGATACTTATTTGCTATACAAAGAGATTATTTAAAAATAGAAGAAGTAGACATTCTTCCCCCACTAATTCGGTCTAGTAACCTGAACGGATAAATTAACATCGTAGCCAATTACGAAGTCTAGACTAGACTGAATAATATTGGCATGACGACGAATAACCGCGACGAGGAATTTTGGTCGAGTCGCTGGCGCCTACGCCGCGGGACGCCCCGACTGCCAAATCCGATTGAGTACAAAACAAACTAATTTTCAATAGAGACTGGCTTAGAGCAGAGGAATAGCCCGGCTTAGCACAGCGGCTCAGTGTCACCAACGTCAACCCTAGCGATAACGTTCAACGGAATCACTAACCGGTTCAAGCCGGTACGACGAGTTGCCCTCCTGAGAAACATTAACGACAGAAGAGCCTATAATCCCGACACGCAGCAGCACGTCACAAATATCGCAAGACGTATGCGACGACCGAGAAAAGTACACGAGAGTATAAACTCGCAAAATGGCAAAGTAAAATGACAACCTCACTCCTTTGAATACATAATGCCCTCATCAGTGAATTTCTTTGTCTTATGAATAATTGAACGACATTATTCAATAACATGTAGATTAGGGAGGTTATAAAACAAATTGAATAAACACAACAAAAGGGAGCATACTAAGCGAGGCGTCTCGATTCGGGAACTCTCGCTATTGTTGGATAGGAAATCGGAATTAAGGGCCGGCAAGCAAATAATGCATAATGTATGTAATTCCGATATAAAACCATGAAGAGACTTTTATGAGTTTCGGCCTCGAACAACCTTGTCCTTCCCGGACTACTGCCTCCTCTAATTAACATCTGTTGTATCGTACCCGATCCATACACACTATTTTCCACACATACTATTTTTACCGCGGTTAAACCAAACTCATGTTTTCTGTATCGTCTCAATTGAATTAATTAGGCCTACGATATAATTTCCTATTGAAACATTTTCTATTGAAATATAATAATTGAAACATCGTTATGGGTCCTTTCAGTGGAGCAATTACGCCGCTGGAGACTTTTGAGGACTCTTTTGAATGGGTAAACTGGGGACTGCGCACGCGATGTGCGACCTGTGATGTACGGCAATTTGGCGCCGTCTCCGAGCCTGGCAACTCATGGCAACAACGGGCAGGTGAAATTAGATGGAAATTTCCAAGCGGCGAGTAATAAAGAGAGCGTTCGCGAATCTGGCAAGGGATTGTTTTTGTGTTGGTAATCTACACACCTTTTGTGTAATATTTGATTAATAATTAGTCGTTGAAATAGAATAAATAAGTAATAAATCGGCATAATACGATGTAAGCGTCGGCCAATAAACAATTACAGGTCGTTAGGGGTCTAACTAAATTAGGTAACCTAGTTCTGAAAGTGTGATACTTTGGTATCTAATAACGAGTATGTAATATAACAAACAACAATATGCAAATTTAAATTATTTTTTAAATTAGCAAAATAATCGCTCCTAAAGGAAATGTGTTGAAAGGCGAACTTGCGGAGAGAAATCCAAATGAAACATATTGTCATATTGGGTTCCGCCCCTTCACATTGCTGGCCGCATCCATGATCACGCTTTATAGCCTCTCGGGAGCTTCGTGTCGGATCCAAAACTCGAACCATCGAGAAATCAAAAACTAGTAACACGCTCTTCGCCAGAAATGGGGGCAACGCTCCACTTTCCGCTCGGAACCGGTTTTGGCCGTTGGGAATAACTCAACTCGTTCCGTTACAGTAGGTGGCAGCCTCGAGACCACATTGCCTGCCGTCAATGCTATTGGCAACTCATTTCACTGCGGTTGCACTAGCTCTTTCATCTATTCCATGAATGGTGGTATTGGAAACATAAGGTTCGCAGCTAACAGGTTGTTAGCTGAAACTATATTAACTATCTCTGCTGGCATGCTAAATCGCTGCTAATGATGCTGTTTTGAGAAACTTGCATCGGGCTTCCACTCCCGACTGTAACGAACAGCTTTGCTAAGTACAACTAAATGTGAACCCGTGGACTTATTGAAACTGTTAAGTATCTACGTCTCTAGATCTCTAACGGTTGCACTAGCTCTTTCATCTATTCCATGAATATGATTATTGGAAACATAAGGTTCTCAGCTAATCGAAGTTTGTTAAACCTTGCCAGCCAAGCTTCAAGAGTTACATTAATGATCTCTGCAGGCATGCTAATTCGCTGCTAATGATGCTGCTTTGAGAAACTTGCATCGGACTTCCACTCCCGGCTGTAACAGCTTTGCTTAAGTACCAAGTACACGTGAACCCGTGATCTTATTGAAACTGTTAAGTATCTATGTCTCTATGACTCATTAACACCGAGGTATTTGTCATTGGCTACATGTGAATCGAGTACGATTGTTTTGCTGTTCCCAGTCTTTTTTAAACGCGTCGTGAGAATATCCGCAGACTAGACACGTCCCATAACAGTCCCGCCATTGTTACGGAGCGCGGCAAGAAAGGGTCGTTTGTTTTGTTTATGAAGCCTGAATCCCCCATGGAGGGTGATTATGCCTTATACTTTCATGCGGCGTTGATACAGGATTTTAGCTGAAGGTTGGAGGTTATTCTCAGACGAGTGGCATGTGTCTTATCTATTGAAAGCGTCAGAAAAACGACGCAAATTGTATCATTATCATTACTCTTCGCTAAAATTAGCAAGCAAATAACGAGAAACCTGACCCAAATACGATAACTGCATCGAGACCTCATTCTACTCCGCACAGAACACACAAAAACACCAAATTACTCAAATTGGATTACTCAGTGGATGATTCAGCCGGATCCACGCGAATCTTGATTTTGGAGGTGAGAGAACTGACATCCAACTATGTCAAAGGCCAGCGCTATCAAAACGCAGTTTGAAATAATCTATTCTATTGTTATTCATGACGAAATTTTAAATTTAGCTTCCATTTAATATTATCATGCATCTTTCGTGGTACTCTAAGTAGTAAGGATGTATTTAGACTGGAAGTTCGGTGGGGCTTTCCTTTAGTCATAACGTAGTTTCACGATTCATTGTGTACCTAGGCAAATAGGTACGCTATTGTGTCCCTCCAATCACGAGATTGTTCTCTGGTCGGCGGCCGCTTTCGCCAGTGGCCGGCCGAGCCCGTTTCTTAGTATTCAAGTCGAGCATGGCGCAACAGTGACTCACGGCGTGCTGAATTCGAATTGATCGATTCACGATATGTTTAAAAGAATTTCGAGTGGATTTCCGTTCGGCGATTCGAGCGGACGCTCGATTATGAGGTCAGAGTGTGTGCCTTCTTGATACTTGAAATGTTATTCAGTTGGGCGAGAGTTCGGCGAGAGAAGTTCATACTTTTGGTAACATCTTCATTTTTTAAACTACGTTTCTCCATGCTCTAGGTTTTGAGTATAATAGAATACTATCTAATCATTCCCGTTGTCTCCCAAATGTTATGGACAAAGACAGTCCGCCAAATGGTCGCGTGAGCGGCTTGCATGCTCGTTGCTTGTTATTTACTTCAGTTCGCACCCACTGGTGTAACAACCTCTATCCGCGGCGTGTTGCCGAAAATACTAACATAAACATTATCAAAGTCTATTAAAAATAATAACCTATTTATAGCCACACTTAATTATTCGTGGCCGACTGAAATTGAACTCCGTAACAGAAAAACATCTACGTTTACATTTTCCAGCAACATTATTTAGAAAAAGGTCCGACACAGTAAAACGTTTTGTAGCGAACACTTTTAAGCCGGCCGCGAATAAAAACTCTGTTATTTCGCCTCTATTCGTTCCCGGAACGAGCAACTTTTACCGCCAATCAATTAGTAGTTTATGGTACATGAATGCAAAGTTATACTGGGCAAGTTAAGCGGCCAGTGTAGGGTGGTCCCGATCTGGGGCTAGGTTCTACGGGAGGGTCCCGGCGGCGGGGGTGCGGGGAGGGTCCGTCGTTGACGGGCCAGTTTTTTGAGAAGAGTTTTTTAGGCGACGTCTCGGCGGCAGGTGGAAGTCGGCTGGGCCCCGCGATTGGTCGGGTCGATTTTTTGGGCGCTATAAGCTATTTTGATGTTCTAGTTACCTATTTCCTTTTTCGAAGATTGTGTTTGATTATTTAACTTTACGGTTTTATTCAACAAGTAATACTTACGCAGTATATCTACCTATTTCATACATATACTTTTGCTACAACTAGAATCGGCTTCATCGCTTAGCAAAGTTAATAATTCCCTATGATTCAATATGTTACGCTAGCAATCGCTAACAAATTTGTTAGTTGGATTGGAGTTGCGCATTCTCGGAACTGTTTCCAACCATTGCATTGGTTTATTTTGCACGATAATGTTTAGTTGTTAGGCACGAATACGAGCGTTGTACATGGCTGGTTGGCTATAGAAAGATTTATTAATCGAATTAAATGCTCCATGTTTACAAGTGTTCTGTCAAGTCCCATCTGTATTTTTCGCAGAAGTCGGATCTACAATTTAAAACCTTATTCGCTGAAAGGCTGAATTTTCCACATAACACATACGTAAGGTGTTCTTCACAGAGCTCCAATGTACATACATACAGGTGTTCTTATATACCTACGCATAGATGTAATTAAGTCCATAGTGACTTGAAAATATGAATGTTATCATCATCAACAGCGAATAAAAGTATACCGCAATATTTTATCTAACATAGGTTTTAAGACTCGTAGTTATTCACTACACTTTCACTATACATATTATCGGGTTTGTTTACCACTGTTAGTATTGTTTGACCTCGATATTTTTACTTACTACTACTACAACCTAACTAGTTTTATCAGGAATATACATCTCACATGGGATTCCAAATAGCATAAGAAAGCTATTGTACTATATCGCAAGGTTAGTATTAATAAAGGCATAGTGAGAGAATTCGGTACCTGCAGCTCGTGTTATTCAACCTGATATGCTTACTGGATAAGAGCAATTTTGCACGCCTCAGTGTCGGATAACCACCGAGTTTAAACTTACCAAGAATTCTGTTCCATGAACTAAGCAGACGGGACTAACCGAAAACTACAAACTATGAGCGTACTCGCTACTTAGTTGCCTACTTAATACTAATGCGACCCATTTAGCGGAACTACCTGGGAAAGTAAACTTCGCTTAAGGCCAACACTATGGTTTGATACGATTTCTTCGGTGAATCGAAGAAGTTGATGTCGAAATCTGTCGAATTATAAATTAGGATGCGGTAGTAAAAAATAAAATAAACTTGGCGTTAATGTCTCGGTTGTCCTCTCGAGCACGAGAGCCCGGGGTCCGCCTTGACCATGATCCAGGATTTGGCGATCAGGTAATTACAGTGGAGCGACTACCATCTGACCTCTGTGACCAGTGAAACCTGACCAGATTGGACCATGGTTACAAATTCAGTTGCCTGAATTTGCAGGTTTCATTACGATGTTTTCCCTCATCGTAAGAGACTCGGTTAGAATTCAACTAATGAACGTAACTCAGAAAAGAGTCATTGGTACATGGCTGCAGCGGGATTATCCCGGTACCTCTCGCTTACGAGTCGGATACTCAACCGCCCGGCCACCGACGATCCAAGCACCCTTTTTTTTTATGTCATACGGTAGGCAAACAAGCAAGCGGGCCACCTGATGGAAAGTGGTCACCACTGCCTATAGAGACATTAGCAACACCAAGTCACCAAGTGTTTCGCCAATGCCCTATCTATTATCTATAGACTTGACAATTTTTTTGCTTTATGTTTACCGTCCCGCAGTTTTCGAGTAACGTATACGTACGTATGCGTTAGACGAGAACACCGGGCAGCCCATCGGAATTGAAACCGCCTCTTACCTAACGACTGTCTGTGCCTCTCTAGCGCGATGTAAAATACAGGCAGCGCCATCTCACGAGTACGTTAAGTTACTGCGCCATGTAAGGTATAACTTTGTAATTATGTCCTCTGTCGGTCTGCTAAGTGTCAAGTTTGCAAAAAATAAGTTTTGATATCCCAGTGGCCCTAGCACAAGTGTGTCCGCGACAAAGCTAGCGCCGCGAGAGAGCGTTTGTCTCTTTCTCTCAATACTAAGACGAAAGAGATAGCAATACCTATGTCGCGCTTTTTCTCGCTTATCGCGCACGAGAGCAACTTGTGCTAGGCCTACTGGCTTCATTGAAAAATTATTTACCCCCTAATTTATACGAACACAGATGTGACAGGCTCCTGCCAGAAAAATAGCAGAATCTTTGATGTTTTGGCATTATAATCTGCCTTTTGTAAATTTTAATTACAGTAGGTTCTCAAATAGGAGCCGATTCGCACACCGCGTTGGTATCTTACGCCCCGACTCCAACTCTGTTGGTTTTATTATTTTAGCCAAAACAGTCGAGATATTTCAATTTTACAAAATGTCCAGCGAATGCCGAATTTCAGTTAAAGCCGCAGAAATTCGGTGAATCCGAATGTGTAACGAACTTCGGCCCATCCCTATTATTTACGTAGTCCTATCGAACCGGTACCTCTTGCTTACAAGGATACTCAACCGCTGACGCTCCCGAATTAGGATGCAGTAGTAAATATCAGATAGGTGTAAACGGAACTCAGCGTTGTTATTGACAAAATTGACATGCAAGTTAGCCGTCCGACTTAGCTATTCTACACGTCGTATATTGGACACATTTTCGTTATCGTCGAGTGATAAGTAACGTTAATTGAAGACCACAAGATAACGGTCTGGCTTGTTGATTGATTAAATATCTTGCGACATTAGTGACTAGTACGGCACAGTATTCGAATTTGAAGTGATAAAACAAACATTTTGTGGAGTTCTAGAAGTCGATTAGCCAACCTGCTTAACTAAATCTTGAAGCAGGTTGTCCGCTATAGGTCTTTGGGCCTCTCCCACGAAAGGGGAGACTATTGCCATAATCTCCACGCTTGACAGGGTTGGAGATCGCAGTGGAGCGGGGTGGGCTGAAGCGCAACGTCAACCCACTCCCCATCGTAACACGTAAACTATAGTCATAAAAACAGCATAATGCTATGGCATTCCAAAAGAGCACCCTTCGACAGAATCCCAAACTCAAACGCAACAAATCCTTTAAAAACGAGCACTCCACGCCATCGGCGAATTGGCACACGACGCCGTTATGTGCAATAACAGCGGAGATTGCGAATTTAAAATTCGGTAATGACCTAATAAGTCGCTAGCTGGAGCTGGGGTTGTTTATAGCCCCGGCGCTAGGTATCCCAGTAAAATACGTCAGACATTTCACGTTCACGAGACATGTGTTCGACACGTGCTGTACGCGTGCTTTGTAAAAAAATCTCTACACTCTGACACTTGTCGCGCCGTCAGGCTTAATTGGGCGTATTTCACTTGTTAGCGTCGTATGCGACTGTTTGTATAGTTTTTACTGTGACGTTTTTTGTCCTGGGGGTCGATGTGAATTGATAGGGCTACTCTAGACGGTTGTAAACAATGCACGTCGGCTAGTTACGGCTTCTTACTTATTCTCACTGCGAAAGATTACGCGGCTACGCCCTAGCCGATGTTTATAATAATAATAATAATTTCTTTATTTCAGGAAAATCCCATTTAAAATTATTTATGATTTACCGCCAACATCTGCACATATTTGAAGGAACTCTGAGCGCTAAGTTTCCTAAGTATATGAACAATAGAAGTACATAAATATAACAACAACAACAAGATGTTACACCGCCTTTTAATGCTGAAATTTCTAGAAACACAAGAACTTCTTCAATTAGAAAGAAATACACAAACTTTCAGTATCTAAACCTTGGCTGTATTCTGAACTGGCAGGTGGTCGCTGGCCGTGCGTGCTTTCAGCCTACCTACACCAGTTATTCAGTAAATGACTGTTTGATGTTTTGACAGTTTGGAAAACAGCAATTTGTGTTCGTGTAAACTAAGCTAACATTATAACTTTGTTTGGAAAAAAAAACACATGTTGCGCGAGGAAGTATGATTAGCAAAGTGTTTTTAACGCTGTATTTATAATTTTAAACTCAAAGTAAACAAATTTTTGTGCAATTCGACTCGATGCAAGTACAAGCTAACCGTTTGGCATACGTGTTCCAGATGTCCAAGCAATCATTTTGACCAGCTATTCTTAAAAATAGACTTATAGAAAACCAATAAACTACACAAAATGTAGCATACCTAACAGTAAGTTTTTAGTTAGTAATACGTAAGTGTTTTAGGTTGTAAAAAAAAGCGTCCTTTCAAAATAATTGTTCCGACATCTAATAAGTACATGGGTGCCTAACCGCTAGCTTGTAGTTACATAGGTTTGGTTTGCAGTTTTTCGTCGAAAAACTGCTCGTACCTACGCCGACTACTAATAATCAAAAAATCCCGATTTTTAAACATTGTTACCTCGAGTAATCTGATCTTGTCACCCTACCTATACTTATGCGAGATTTAAATCCATTTAGTTAGACGATGAAAACCTAGCTGTGCCAATTAACTAACGGTCGTTTGAATGGTCGCCAAAAACGTTCAATCACGAACACTTTTGTATAATTTTATGTACTTACTTTTAATTAACCAAGTGTAACAAGCTACAGTATTTGACACTAAGTCTTGTTCCATTTTTAGTGAGGAAAGTCTAAGTCTGGGTTTATTATATCCAAACATGCAATATAATTTTGCTTTCCCACTAAGAACCTCAACTACTTAAATACCTGCTATGACTAGGTATGTGTTTTTGTTGCTGTCAGCTTTCCATCAAATTTAAATCAATTAAAAGCTATTGAGTTTCCCAGGCAGGCAACATATTTATTACGCTTCTCTAAAAAGGCGAATAGAAAAAGTTTGTATGCGCGTGCGTTCGTTACAACGACGCGTGATTGGCAGTCACCCAATCAGAGTCCACATGGAACACGTTTCGGAATTCAAAATTTGCTTACCGGCGGGCGGCACTGTGACATCACCGACACGTGTACAAGTAGGCCCGAAGAGCGTCTATTGCGCGGGGTTTTCAAAATTCGAACCGAACGTTATACAGCCCGCTGATTGGCTATTGTAAAGCTCACAATGAGCATTCTCTATTCCGTGTTACTGACGCGCTGGGGCACCACTCAACGCTACAATGGCCCTTACGCATGTCAACAGGGTGTTCATAAATTAGTTTCATTAAAAATAAAGCGCGACGATGGTTATTAACTAAGTGAAGGGGGCTGTTTGCTACAGCGAACGCTCAACTTTGAATTTAATTAGGCAAGGGTAATTTTTCTTTAGAGCGAAGTCAGACTAACAATATTAACAATTCCACTTCACTAAATTAAATATCACCATCTGTGGTTTGTTGGTTGACGTCGGTGGAGTATGGTATTCTTAGTAAACAGACGTCTAATTTTAATTTATTTCTGACACACATTACATTCCAATTATAATATGCTGGGTATAATATACTTGGCGATTACGGGCGCCTATTCCACCATAGAGTTAAAAACACATACTAGACACAACCGAACATTCCCCGGTGCGAAACGATTCCTAACACAAAATCCAGCGCTTAACTCCCCAAACGCTGTAGCTATAAATCAAGGTGCAAAATTTGTCACTGACCTAATCGCGATCCGGGTATGTTTGTTTGGAAACGCGCGCGAGCGGCAAACAGCGCCCGCGGGACCGCCGACCGCTGCCCCTTAATAGGGATCTATTGCTCTTTCCGCAGTTTAATTGCAAAATATTTACACTGGCCATTGACCGACTACCGACTTCGAATATATACCTACCGACTCTCGAAGCGGACGACGATATTGCATTTTTACAACCCGAATCAAATGGGAGAGCTTCAATCAAACGGTAGGCAATAAAGTCGTCCCTTTCCCAGCAATAAGATACATTTCTGTAGGAAGTCGTATCAACAGTTGGCTGTAGCTGGGCCGGTTTATCGGGCCCCCGGGCCTGCGAGGCCCGTATCGTATCTATTGTCTATCCAAGTATTAATTACTCCAGAGGTTACCGCGACTCGCAAACGGTTAATGTATGCCTACGTGATGCCCTCAATATGGTCTCCGACGTGACATGCGAGGGTCGGAGGACCACTTGCTGCCTCACAATCGTAACCGGTGTGGTATAGGTACTAAACTAATAACAAAGTAACAAGTGCAAGTAACAAAGTGCAGAACCGCAGGTTGTCAAGATGTCATTGTAACGGTTAAGATGAAATGCCACAAGTGTGTGATTGCGCTGTAACTAATCGTTCTCGACTTTCCGTAAATGAGGTTTTCGAGGAAAATGAAAGATTGTAAATCGAGTTCCATGTAGTTGAGTAGAGGGGGCTGTTGTTATATCAAGCAACATCGCAGTGTTTCAAATTAAGTCATAAAAGGTAACTCCACAGGTAGGTAGCAGTTTGCCTTATCGGGGCGGATATGTAATATCCCCTTGTTTTCTCTTAGCGTTTCTCTCTTTTCCTAACGGCCTCGACGCAGTAAAATGTAACGGCCAATTGGGGAAATGGGAGGGCATTACAGTATAATTTGAAGCGTTTTAAAAAGCGATTACAATCTGTGCAGGTGCAGCGGAACGTTCTAGTGTCATTGTTTGTATACAAGCGCATAGAGTTCGCCGCGGCGTGTCTGTACTGCGGCCGGTTGACGGTTTTCCTAAGGCTTTGTTAGTGAAAGGCGGCAAGCAATGCACATCGGCTACTTTCGGCTTCGGTTCGGATATTTCGGCATCGATTTTTTTTAGAAATACTCTTTTGTTTCCTCAGCAGCAACCCAACGCGGCAGACGCGCTCTTAAATGGTTTAAGAGTTAAAAGGTTTGGTAATATAATAAATACAATTTAACAGAAGGTAACTTAAGAACAAAGGCGAGCTTAACTCAACGAGTTTATATTATAAAGAATAGTTCAATCACTTTTCCACGCTGACACAACAACGGCGAGTTGCACACAAATGTATAGATAGTGTAGTGTCGAACATAGGATTTCCATTAGATGCCTACTTAACTTGACAGCCGCTAGCAGCCCGTTGGCAATATCGAATTACCTGCTGTCGATGCCCGCTTTACCTTCGTAAATGTAGATTTAGGCTAGTGATCAAATGTCACTGTTATTATTATTCGATTTGTGGCCATTTCACTTCGGTTTGGCAATTAGTGAATTGAATTTTCTTGGCCGTTTTGTTGTACGACGGCGTGTAAATATAGCCATTTTGGGCGGGACCCTGCGAATTTGGAATAATTACTCATTCGTCCGATAATAAAATCTTCAAGTTGACGTATTAATGTAATTGCGAATACTGCCCGAAATATATTTCCTACGGAAAAACGTGGCCTTCTCGTAGTTGTTGCTGGCGAAAACGCAAGCAGAGATAATTACCACCAAATTAAGCCGGGAAAATTGGGAAATCATCGCAATCAGTGAAAGTCGCTCGCGTGACGGTAATCGCGTTACTTGGCAGTGTTATAACATGCACAATCGACCGAACTGGGTCTGTTATCAAGGCATCGATAACGACCAGCCAACCGTCACGGTACATCGTTATCGACCTGAGAATACGACAGGCTGAGCCGCGGCTTCGAGCCGCTTCTGGGCCGCGCCCGCGCACCCCCCCCCCCCTACTCCTCTCCCCCCAACCGTCTTTCCATACATTCCAACTTTTAGTACTCGAACGGAACGATTGCTCAATGAATCACTCGACAAAATACTTAAGAAATTAAGATAGGTGCAATGTTACACGACGAACTATTGACTTAAGGCTTTAGATTGAACTAATAATATAGCACTCCTCGATTTATAGAATTCGATATCACACGCCACCATTTAAGGCTATGAGCAAAAAAGTGAGTAACGTTATAAATATTTTCGAATCACAAAAATTCATTAACATAACTCATCAAGCGAAACGGTTAATCGTGCTTTATCGTTTGCACGAAAAGGACAACAATTTTTGTAGTCGAGTCATACAGGCGAGTGTAACCGCGTGGCTGCCAACCGCCGTTTGGTCCGGTTCCACGGTGACGTCACGCCGAAGGCAGCCGTGTCACAGAAGCCGTACGAATGGTCGGCGCCTGGGCAACCGTGAACGCGTTCGCGTTCGGCGTACATTGCTCGCCTACTTATCTGACTCCGCAAACGAGGCGTTTCCACCGCCGCAATGCAACGTGACGCCAGCGGCGTGCACGATTTCTTTTTTCTTTAACTACTGAGGTGAGTGCAAGGAGAATAAATTAAGGCTAATGAATGACTTATTGTGTGGGGGACAGGAAATTATTGTTGGGTCGGGTTATGCTGGGGTTAATACGAGACGAACCTCGACGCGGTTAATCGAGCGCTCTCTCTTCTTACGGACTTTTGGCAGCTATTACTCGTGCGATAACACAGTCGCTTGTAATCTTGGGGCCAATGTCAAGGATAAACGAATACATGGGTATCAATTACATAGGCCCGAGCACGGATTGCGTGGAGGGTGCGTTGAACTCGCGCATAGTAGATCTATCAGATAAAGCGAGTGTAATAGATAGATACCTAAACATTTTCGTTGCGTAATCGAAAGATAGCTATTACTTATTATTTTTCTAGTAACGTAGGTAAATAGAAAAGCAAGTGGTAATGCACTTTGCGGTCAGCCCGCAGATAGCTCGGTAAAGCGAGTCCGGAAGCGTTATTCTAGAAAAGTCGTTATTCGAACACAGGTTAAGATTTAACACCCCTTTGTTTCCTGCGTGTGGAAACATGAAACCGCATTAAAAATTTCAATACGTGCTCCGCCATTTGCAAGCTAACACCGATCACGGCAGCTTGAAAAGGCTACGGCTCGACAAGAACATCAAGTTCGCAATAGTATTAGCGGAATATTGAATTTCAGACGCGAATAAATGAGGCTTTTGTTTTTGACCACTTTGAATGGCTGCGACAGGTGTTCGTATTGAAAGGTCTACAGCCGAAAAGTGAGCTCTTTGTAAGTTGGCTGAGAATAGACTAGCTATACAAATGCATGAGAAAGTGGCGAGTATCGAGTATTTCTTTAAGGAAGATGGAACACTGTGACTTTTGCGGTGCGTTTTGCGTATCGCGACTATTCGTGACATTAACATTCGCGATGTCCAGGCTCTTGAGACGCGTGCGTATCGCTACAGACGCGCGACTACGGACGTATATTTCGGAGAGACACGTTATGAAGGGTTCTCCTCATTGGTCCAGGACTGCAGGTCCATATTCCGGTCGAGGTTCCTCGTCCAGGTCCAGATCCTTACCTAGAACCAGGACGACGAACGCGGTCAAGATCAGGAACAGAGGCAGTACCGGGATCACGAGCAAGATCAGGACCCAAGACTAAGACCAGGTCTAGGTCTTAGTCTATACTCCATAGTACAGGTCCTTGTGCCGGTAGTTTCTACGGCGTACATCTTGCAAGTAGACTCCAGCGATCGAGCCATAGTAAATCAGCGTACTCGAGGCCTGGATGCGGCACTGGTTCCTGCTTAACACGCGGTCGCTGGTTATAAGTTTTACCATTATTGTACATTTTATTTTCTTTGTTTGACATTCATAAGTGCTATGTACAGCCTAAACTGAATAAATTGTTTTAACTATTGACTGGGAGATGGGACGGCGCGTGGGTGTAGATGTACATAGCATCCCTAACTAGGGGTAATCCCAGTTTCCAAGATGCGAGTGTCATTCCGTCTAAGCCGTTGGGTTCCACCACCGCGGGTGCGCCGGCGCAGGTAAAGTCCCGACAGATGACATTGTTCAGGTAACTATTTAACTTCGTCATTATCTTCATGAACACAGCCACCACCAATAGATAACAATAGGTAGCTCGTTTTTGAATTTATCTTAATGTGTCGGCTTATCGGAAGAATATACCTTGAACATGACACGATGAGTTATTTATAGACAAGTCGGTCACCGTAAGTGCATATTTCTTTAAAGTTCTATAACAGGTGTTACCTATAAATACACTTCGTAGAGACCAAAAGCGAGTGAAAACTGCGTCGAATAAAACGAACAAAGCGTTTTATTTACATCAGAGACTATGTCGAGCAGTAAGCAGTAATGGTGAATGGGCTGCTGATGATCTGCTATTATCATTAGTTTGATTGAAAATGATTTAAATACTGTTTTGAATAATCACTTGATTTACACCAATCAAGTGGTTGAAGTTTCACGGCAGAAACGTCGCTGTCCGTATTTGTGTGAGCTCACAATAGTGTGAGTGTTAGTGGCGGCCACTACCACTCACGGTAGTGCATTGGATTCCCGGATATCGCGCGCTACATCAACTTTTTTTTATTTGACTTTTTTTTTTTTTCTGGCCGTGTGATGACTGACAGAACACAGCACCAACTCAATGATCGATAGCTTCGTAGCCGTAGGTAATAATTATTTGCATTAATAAAAAATTTCGCAAAAATTTTTTTTCTCCGAGCGCTACAACATTGCGCAACTTTCGCCTCAACAGTTACGATGTCGAGTGACATATAAATGTAACTCAACAAACATACAAACAGTCGAAGATAACATGCCATTCCTTGAACCGAGTAAACTGAGTCAATATTTAACAACTAACGACAAGTTACACTGTGCGGCATTTTAAATTTGAGAGCGTTGTACCGTGGTGTATTCTCAAGTACAGTGACACAGACTTATCTCTCCCGGTGGATAAAGCTGGAACTAAATGTCGCCATTTTGAAATTTCGACAGTAGCGCCATCGCCGTCAGACAGTTGGTGGCACTTTATGCATTTAAATGCAGAACTTCGATTTGGCGTGAAAAAGTTGCGTCTCTGTCTTTGAAACGGAAAGGGCTTGATGCTTGCGAAATCCGTGTGATGTTCAATATCGTAACACCGTGGGCGAGTATGTCTACTAGGTATACATACCAAACTCTTTGGTCTATACTAATATTGTAGGAAAGATTTGATTGTTTGTCGCTTTGTTTGTTTGTAATGGATAAACTCAAAAACTATTTAACCGATTTAAAAAGTTCTTTAACCTATAGAAAACTATATTTTATCTACAAAAACTTAGAATTCAATAGGAAAATTGCAATAATATAACCCAAGTTTATAATGTCCTCGATAATGTTCGCGTATAAGTTCAGAATGTAACTAATTAATTTTTAATGTATTGGTAATTGTCAGGCAAGGTTTGTATGAAAAAAAAGGTAGGTGGGGTGTAGAGTATGGTAGGGGTAGAGTAGGGTATGGTAGGTGTAGAGTAAGTGTAGATTATGGTAGGTGTAGGGTAGGTGTACAGTATGGTAGGGGTAGTCTAGGTGTAGAGTATGGTAGGGGTAGGGTAGATGTAAAGTATGGTAGGTGTTAGGTAGGTATAAAGTAGTAGTAGAGTATGGTAGGGGTAGGGTAAGTTAGCTTAGAATGTAACTAATTATTTTTTAATGTGTTGGTAATTGTCAGGCAAGGTTTGTATGAAAAGAAAGGGGTAGGTGGGGGTAGGGTGAGGATAGGGTAGGTGTAGAGTATGGTAGATGTAGGGTAGTGGTAGGGTAGGTGTATGGTAGGTGTAGATTATGGTAGGGATAGGGTAGGTGTACAGTATAGAAGGGGTAGGGTAGTGGTAGGGGTAGTCTAGGTGTAGAGTATTTTTTTTTATTGTATACAGCAGACAAACAGGCAAGCGAGCCACCTGATGGAAAGTAGTCACCACCGCCTATGGAGATCAGCAACAACAGGAGAGTCACCAATGCGTTGCTCAATAGTAGGGGTATGGTAGGTGTGGAGTAGTGGTAGGAGTAGGGTAGGTATATGTTAGGTGTAGAGTATGGTAGGGGTAGAACGCCATGCAAACGAAGTCGCGCCCGGCCCACTAGTACATAATAAATATCCTACAATGGGTACAAAACAATTTCCAGCCTCGTTGCGGTCGATCATTAATTTATTTAAGTTAATAACCGTACAAACCGTACAATTGTACATGTCACAAATTTCGAGCTCGCTCTTTTATTGATTTGAGTTACTTTTATTACGCTCGCTATGGGTTTCGTGCTCGCTCCGCTCGCTCATTCGTTCGTCATCGCTCGCTCATTGATCACCCCAGATTTTAAGACCCATAAAATCGGAAATTTCGAGCTCGCTAATACATTATTTGTTCACCCGAGCTTTTAGGACCTACATATCACACATTTCGAGCGCTCTCTAACTACCTCAGAAGGCGAGAGTGTAAAAGGAAGAGTAAAAGGAGAACTAGTCCCAATATGAAATTTTGATACCAAAAAACTCAGTGAACAGGTGTATCTATGATGGACTTTTCGATAATTGAAAAATTTACCATCGAGGTGTCTGTCGCCTTAACCTAAATTATATGACATTTATTACTATGTCAGCTCTATCTAGTAGAGATAGCAAATACTAAAGCGATAAAGGCCAAAGTACCTATTGCCAGAGAATCCACAGGACAGGGGTCTCGGAGTGTCAGAGTGGTTTTTACGGTTGGTTTATTTAAAATTTCAGTTCCCTTTTTTGCCATAAAGAATAATTCGACTACTGATTTAGTAATCACCGTTTTGCCTACCTGACGTTCTTACGAACAAATTTATTAAACGGTTTAAACCACTTCTACTTCCTATTTCAAAATTATTTCACCTAGGTAATTATTTTGTCTTACACAGCGAAATTACTAAGTAGGCAGTACTAAATTGTATGCGTCAATTAAGCTACGGCGGGGTAGCGTGCGCTGCTGTCAAAGTTCTATTTTACGTTTTACGTTACATTATTTAGGTAAAATAGGTGGGTACTAACTAATGCGGCTATCATAGTGGAAGCATGGGTGTTTACGTATAGAAGGTCAACATGCGGGGATGCTAAAGACCGATCAAAGTAGTCAGGAAAAGTGGGGAGGCGGTCCCCGGGCCCTTTCGCTCTTTTTACATCATAATCGGGACCGACCCCAAGATCATTAGAGACGGAATATATTTGATAATTATCTTGATAATTATCGGATTTATCAGATAATTATTTAAGGTATTTACCTGTGAATGATTATTTCGGGTATCTCACACGCAAACTAGTATTTTACAATGCACTCAACGTCATTTTAAACAGGGTCTTAATCTTCGGCATTTTATTTTTGTCATTTAGGCTACAGGCTGAGTCAGTGGGCATTTTAGCCTGGTCGGCTGGTACTTTCGACCTAGACACTGTTTAGATTTTAATGAAATTTTGGGTGTTTGTACGGGAGTAGTGTGGGGTTTGTAATTTAAGTTTTCGACCTCGAGGAGCCTGTGCTACCCCTGGTCGGCAGGTACTTTCGACCTAGACACAACTTAGATTTTACTGAAATTTTGGGAGTTTGTACGGGAAATGTGGGGTTTGTAATTTAAGTTTCCGACCTCGACGAGCCTGTGCTACCCCTGGTCGGCAGGTACTTTCGACCTAGACACAACTTAGATTTTACTGAAATTTTGGGAGTTTGTACGGGAATAGTGTGCGGTTTTTAATTAAAGTTTTCGACTTCGAGGAGCCTGCGCTACCTTGGGGAGAACCAAAAAACCTCGAAGTTTTTGGACATTTTCCAGTATTTTGCCCATAACTCGTAAACGGCGGCCTAACGCAAAAAACGCTCTACATAAAATTCTCTACAAATTTTGCTTTAATCTTTACCTGCCGACCGAGCTATTAGAACTCTTGCGCAAAACTTTGAACACGGATTTGTTTTCAATAGCATGTAAGATTCCCAAGAATTAACTATTACAAATACAGTATCTATTATGCGTCACACGACATTCGTTGGCTATCTGTTATCAAGTCGCGGTGATAGCGGCGTTGATAACCGGTTACTTTGGAAAGGTAGCCAAGCATAGACACGGGAAACGGGCACTTATCTGTTGCCAACAATGTTACAGTGTAAAAGCAAAAAATAACACGCCCTGCCATCTGCCACGGCGAACGGTGCACCGAATTTTACCTGAGTCTTATTTATGGGCGAATTAGGGGACTCAACCCGATACGATTTTGAGATCGATTTTTAGGTACCATACTAAAACAACCTCTCTAAAAGTAGCTTTTCGCTCTACAAACGGCACCACAGCAACTAATCTGAATTCAGTAAAATTACGGACTACGGAAATAGGTGAGAATAATCCAGTGCGGATTTAGGCAGGTAAGGGATGGGTAAGGGGCTGTGAGGTCATACATAACTTATAACATAATAATTTATGTACATAAGTTACACATTTGCCGCTTACACTGGGACACCTACAACGATTAACGCGAGGAACCAGAACAGAATACAGCCAAGAAACAGCATACTACAAAACATCGCCTGCGTAACGTCAAAGTAAATGATGCTCGGTGCGGCGTGGTGACAGCAGCTCACGTCGGTCGTAGAAATCCCATTTCGAATTTGTAAAACGTTCCTAGAAGCAAACAAAGGGCCATAGAACAAAGCGCGGGCGGCGAGGCGCGCGGGCGCGGCGGGGACGCGGCCGGCGGGCTTCGGCGGCTCGGGGCGGCGCGGGCGCAGGCACGGCAGTTCACCTCGCAGGTAGTCTTTCTTACCTTTCACGTCGTGGAACAGCAGCGGAGCCCCCAGCACCACGCCCAGCAGCACGGCCAGGGATGCCCGCACTCCCCACAACTTCATATTGTCTGTTCTTTATCACGTTAAAAGTCACTAACACGTCACTTGGGCACTATGTGTTCCAATCCTCACTTACAGCAGGCAAAGTCTTAACCACACACGTCACATTTTTAAAATACATACGAAGCTAACCGTTAAAACTAACACTAACCACTAACAACGATGCGATATTATACACGAAGCAGGTAAAGGTAGAACGAGTAAGACTATTATTATTACTAAAACTTACACTATTATAAGAGAAAACTACTACGATAACTAGTGCTAAGAGTTATTTACAATATATACAGAGGAGGACTCGCGAGATTCGACACAGTTTTGCGAGCAACAAGTTCACTGGGAATTCGAAGTTGGGAGCACTCGGGGCGCGTATAACCACGACCGCTCGAAACGACGACGTCGGTGAACTGTTCGCGAGTGAAGTCAGCGGGGGTCGCGCGACTTTATAACCGAGTGCGGTGCGCGGGGAGGAAGCGGCTTGCGCTCCGGAGCATGCGCGCCTGCGTCTACATTCATACTCGACGAGCGATGCAGCAATGTTGACACCGCCCCCTTGCACCGGGCCCCCGCGCCCCGCGGCCGCCTACCCCCCGGGCCCGAGGTACCGGTTATTTTTCGCGCAAAAAGTGAAATAACCAGCTTTGGATGAGTGAAGTGACTAGGATTACTGGACAACTTGAATAGGAATCGCGCAAATTTATCTTAATAGTTAATACTTACAAAAATTAAATTTCCTACTTCAATTGCATATTAATAATTTTAAGTTATTTAATTTCATTAAAATTAAGTTTGTGCGTATAAAATAAAATAAAAGCTATTTAAAAATGTGCTTGCACCTGTTGCATTAACCAACTAAAAGACTTATCAACATACTACTTAGAAACATAGCCGCGATAATGCCTCCGACGGCTTCCGTTATTCTTGGATATCCTCAGATCGCGTCAAAAGCGGCTACAACCAAAATATTACACCTGCACTGGTACTTAAATGTCGTAGGTACTAAAAATTAAAATAGGCCTAGAGTAAATTTTAAAACCTTTGGTTTTTAAATTGAAATTAAACAAAGAAAAATAGTTTTAATATCGGTGAAATTAGTTTTATTGGAAAGATAATGAAATGTCTTGAAATAATATAATGAAAAAATAAGATAATTTAAAACGTATGTTTGAATATGATTTCAGCCAGGTGGCCGTCGGCCGCCGGAACTGGCGCGTAGATAGCCTAGATTTAAATCTAGACTTAAAACTTTCTAGACTTAAAACTTTCTAGACGTCCAATTTTCACACACTTTTCGCACCAAACGGCCGTATTTCGCTAATTACTCAACAAATATTGTGTTCTATCGTCTCTGGTTTATCGACGTAGACACAATATCCGTAAATAAAATAATCTAATGGAGTTAGATCGCACAATCTCGATTCCCAACGTCAAATGATTCGTACTTTTCTTTGCGATATTTCATTTTAAAAAACAATGGTCTAAAAGACAGGTCTAACGTGAGTAACAAATTTACCCGCTTCGGAAGTCCATAAATATGCAGAGGCCAAAGCATAGATACCCTAAGAACAATCTAGTGGGTCCATGAGAAAACTGGGCGAAGCTCTGGTAAAAAGAGCAAGACAATTAAGTACCATTTGTGCATAAAACTTGAATAAATACATAATAACAGTATGTAAGTGTCTCGAGCTGCAAAAGCTAAAGAAAGAGAGTCTACGTTGCTTTTAGAACGCGCTTGCCTTCTTTTAAGTACTAATAACTTTTCTTAAGTTAGTTTGATGCTCTTACCGTGAGGGAAAAACATCGTAATGAAATCTGCACATAGATGACTGAATCTGTAACCATCATCTGATCAGAGGTCTGTTGGGAGTCTTGCTATTGTAATTATTTGATGTGACAAATCCTTGATCATGATCAGGATTCCGGGCGGACCCCGGGCCTTCGTACGCGAGATTGATTGGCCGATATGGGCCAAATTCTTAAGACCACAGATTCTGAGGAGATCAATTTCATATTTAGTCAGATTCGGACTTGGTCAGATTCTGATTAGGTCAGGCGCGCTTCGATACAGTTTAGGTTGTAACGTATAGAGCGCGGATTATATCAACGCAAGTTGCGTTATTCTAGCGACGCCCCACATACATAGATTTGAGCCATTTAGGCGGCCATAAGTCATTTTTTTTTTTTTTGTTTTAAGATTAATCATCGACTACCTGAGGTAGTAGACAACTCCAGGAACAATGTAGTG
This sequence comes from Blastobasis lacticolella, assembly GCA_905147135.1. Taxonomy (NCBI): domain Eukaryota; kingdom Metazoa; phylum Arthropoda; class Insecta; order Lepidoptera; family Blastobasidae; genus Blastobasis; species Blastobasis lacticolella. The sequence goes on from LR990039.1 coordinate 27,855,540, forward strand.
ACCATCCCACCCCTTCCCGATACGCTGGAGCCGACCCGCCGGCAGTCGAATTCGATAGTCGCTTAACGTGTACGTGTCTGTTCTCGGCGCTCCCAAACTTACAACATTTGTAAAGTGCATTACTTATTTTTTAATACTTGCATTAAAGTGAAAGTGATAGATTGCGATAATTCAGGTATGTACCAATGCTTTTCTATGGTTATTAACTAATTGTTCATTTTTATTCCAATAATTTATAGTTAACAAAGATAGCTCTATTAATAATGTGATTTTTTGTATTTATAAATTTTAGAAAGGCATTATGAATAACTTCAGGGTCCGTCCCTGTGGAATTTTCTTTAATTTTTAATATATAACATGCTCAACTACATAATGCAAAAAAAATTGACCGCGGAATAGCGCGGTTTTTTAAATTAAAGGCATTGAAATCTTATAAGTCAGAATAATGTAATTTTTATAACTTTATCCAATTTAAGTTAAATACATATTATCCTTTGTTTTAGGTCCATCTTGTGCTTCGGGCATTAAATTTGTGGCTTGAAAATATTAGTTTGACCAGATTCAAAGAGGAAATTTACCAACTTTGCCTGAAAAACTGGATTTTTATGAAATTTAGCTCAGTATGGAGGAACAGAATCGCACATACTGAAAATGTGAGCCCCCAAGCTCTAGAATTCGGCTTGTCGGTATTACACGCTAGGATTCGGATTTTCGAAAGCATAATCCATCTATCATACAAATTACCAGTAAAAAAAATATAGAGAAAGGAGAACAGAAGAAGAAAAATCAATAGAAACAAAACGAAAGTCAAAAATCCAAGAGAGATTTCGCAACGAAACCGGACTTCTCATCGATATGCCGAAGGCTAACTTTGTAAATACGAATGACGGCAACACTAACAGAAGATTCTTTGAAAACCTGGAATTGGCATCAGAAATTACACGAAATTAATACCAGAAAATATGACGAATATGCCTACGATACCGCAAAATTATATGTGGAGCTATATGGATGGCACCCTATGACTCCAACCATGCATAAACTATTGATGCATGGTGGACAAATCATCGAAACATCATTACTTCCTATTGGCCAACTATCGGAAGAGGCAGCAGAAGCCAGAAACAAACATTTCCGGTCATACCGACTTAACTTCGCCAGAAAGTTTTCTAGAGAGGAATGTAATTTAGACATTTACAATAGGCTTTTATTAAGTTCTGACCCAATCATTAGCTGCATGAGACAAGTAAAAACAACATCATGCAAAGCATTCCTTCCGCAAACAATAGAATTACTAATGTCTGCCGAGCCAAATAAAGAGGAGGAGGAGGGACGGCCTCCTGAGGAGGATTGAAGATTATTTTATTTGTCTCATGTAGTGAAGAATTAGGATAATAATTGTTAGTTTTACTTGTATTTTACTACGTATTTTCGTTTTAAACTGACCCAAAGTCTATGTCTGTACAATATATATGGGTATAATCTTGTGTAAATACATATAATCTATTATTTCACTTAAAATTGTTGTTTTGTTATTCCTTATCGCACGTAGAACTAATTTCAAACAAAAAATGTTTTTGACCGCCTAAATCTTCAAAATCGATGTATGTGCGCCCGCCGGGCCCTCGTCAAACCGACAGGTTGCTAAAAATCTTTTTTAAACTTTACCGATCGTGCCAGGTTGTAAAGTAGTGCACTGTCGATGACGGTCGCTACGTTCCGTAAAAAATTTTTATTCGTGGCCGATCTTAAAGCAATCGAGGGATGACGACAATCTTTAATATTTGTGGTGGTGGCAATCTTGTGTTAGGTTTGGTTTCGGTGTATTGGTACATGTTTGTTTTGAATATTATTAGTTTAAAATATATTGTGCATTAATAGTTATTAGATATAATTTATATGTAATGCGAAGTACGTACTTAATAGTAGCAGAAAACTGTGTGATGTGTTTTTTTGTTATCATAGCCTAAGCATTGTGTGGTTGGACTAGGATGACATTTGGCCATAGCAGAATAACAGCGGCTGTTGGTCTCACTGGCAGCCATAGCTGAGCCATGGATCATTTCGTTTTGTATAGCTAGTTATTTTTTATGGTCGACAACACTCGATTTTATTTAAATTGTTTCTTTTATGTAAAAACAAATAAATACTTAATTTTTTTTTCTTAATAATAGGTAAACCATAGTTTTGTGGGTCTCCTAAACCTCTACTATCACTACAAAGTGGATAACCTGGATAAGAATAACATACGGTGTCCCCACAGTCTAATAAATACCTTCCTAAACCCGCGAGGGAAAGATAGCTATTACACTAAATTATAACTACGAATAAAGGAAATAAACTTTATTAAATTAATTATTTACACCGCCCGCCGACTATTGTTCAACAAAATAATTAAAAACATAACGTCTTTTAAAATAATCGCGAGTAATCAACAAGGGATGTAGCAGTCCTCTGTGTCCAGTCTTGGTGTGTCTTCGGTGGCTGAGCAGTCCGAGAGGGGCCTCACTCTCAGTCCGTCGTATTCCTGAAACAAGTTTTGCATAATCATCGTCATTGTCATCATTGCCTCCTTACGTCTATAATGACAACGGTGTCTTCAGCCGTACAAATCAGGAATTGTGTGGAATCAAAAATAATTGTGCGGGGTGACGGCGCTGACCCTTCATCGTCATCTTTGTCCTATACATTTGAAATAGGATTTAATTTTTAAAATTATGAATTTCTATCCATACTTTCGCAAGTACCTACAGACTATCCCATGCCACTGTACATATGTACTTGTGGCGTAAAGTAGTTACTTACGTTACTTTACTAATGGACTCGGCGCGTACACCAACTTTAGCCCTACCTATCCTTTTGTCTTGTTTCTAAACGTTCTTCTTGTCAGTCATCTAATGTTGAAAACCGCATTAAAATCTGTTGCGTAGTTTAAAAGATCTAAGTGTTCATAGATGCCGACGGCGGGAAACGACGCGACGGCCCAAGCCGTGCGGGCTCAATACCGATCCCGTTTCCAAATTATTGGGCGACTGCCACCCGTTAGGTGGTTCTAAATATTTTGAAATCTGGAGAAAGGAGTCTGTCTAAATGAATGACTATAAACACTATCATTTTTAGTTAGGTAGTCCGTCCAGCAAATAGGCCAAACTAGCTAGACTGAGATAGGCGTAGGTTTCCAGAGGATTTTTGCCTTCATCGTAGACTTAGAAGTAAAGGCCTACTTAAGGCAACAATACCGATCTCATTTCTGAATTATTAGGCGATTACCGATCTCGTTTCAAAATTATTGGGTTAGGTGGTTCTAGTAATTTTGAAAACTGGAAAAGGGAGACTGTCTAAATGAATGGCTATAAACTCCTTTATTTTCAGATAGGTAGTCCGCAAATTGTCTTAAAAGCAAATAGGCCTAAACTAGGTAGACAGAGATAGGCGTAGGTTTCCAGAGGATTTTTGCTTTCATCGTAGACTTAGAAGTAAAGGCCTACTTAAGGGCCCAATACCTATTACATTTCTGAATTATTAGGCGACTGCCGATCTTGTTTTATAATTATTGGGCGACTGCCCTAGGTGGTTCTAGTTATTTTGAAAACTGGAAAAGGGAGACTGTCTAAATGAATGGCTATAAACTCCTTAATTTTCAGATAGGTAGTCCGCAAATTGTCTAAAAAGCAAATAGGCCTAAATTAGCTAGACTGTATATCTACAGTACTGTATATCTGCGCCTATGAGAATAGGCGCAGGTTTCCAGAGGATTTTCACCTTTATCGTAAACGTGTTATAATTGTCGTTGAATTGAACTTCAACATAACATAGTAACGATTCTTTACTGGCAGATTTCATGTTACTGTAAATTATGAAAGCTAGAGCCATAAATAAGCGTTTTAAATTAAATCCAGCAGCATGCAAGCTTTCGTTTGGTGTTTGCTCCACCTTCCGCTTTGAACCATGTTTGGATTTCGATATTAACAAAGTTTTCACTGTGTTTAGCTTTCTATGCGCGTTGCGATCTACTGGTACCTAAATTATTCCTACTCTATTTTCTAAAACAATTTCTACTCAAAAGCTAAAGTTAAATGGATTCAAACTAGATAGAATTCTGCTTGGATTTTCCAATTTAAACTTCTTAAATAACGCTTTGACGTGCATGCTAAACCACCGGTAAATGCATCTGTGCAATACAAATAAAAGCTAAATTAATAAAGAGGGATTTACAAGCAAAAAGATGAAAGCACTTGCAGCTCATTCAGTAGGTAATAATTTATTTGCAGTCCAATGGTAGGCAGGTACATAGACGGTACAGTATAGGTATCACATCAGACACCATTTATTGGTCACTATGATTTAATGGTCACGGAGATGGTAAACTACGTGGGCCATTTCGGGCCCGCGAACGGTTGAAATCTTAAAATTAAAACTTCGGAGCGTCATATTCTAAATACAAACCAATTCATTTAATAGTTAATGAGTTTTTTCAACACACTTGCTCGTAAAGGAGAGATTATATAACTGATTTTTGGTTTCTAATGTAGCCTGTTCTATTACACTCTTTATTGTACATAAAATTGAAGGTATAGGTAAATTTTTTATTTACATTACCATACTTGTTTTTTGGTTTGAAGCAAAGCTGTCTTCTAGAAACTTTTCTGAAAGAGACGCTGTTTTTAAAATACATCAAAGTCGATATATTTTATCAAATTATTTATTTTCCAAACGTATTTACCATAACATCACATCACATTGATGTGTGTTTCAATAAATACTTTTGTAGTTACCTATGACATGTATTTTTATTTAAAAAACAAAAAACGCGCCATTTAATTCGTTAGAAAATGCATGCGAAGGAAAAAGTTTGCCCACCCCATAGTCTGCTCAGTGTGATTCAATAAGAAAAAATATAGGACCATATAATAGTATGGTGTCCGGAGAGCTGACTCATTTATCGGGCAACGGATTAGCTTCTCTATTAGATCCAACGAGGCAACGCAGCCAGCTTTTGTGCACCATTCCGGGAACAGTGATGTGCGCGTTTTTAATTTTCAGTTGTTAGTTTATTTTCCCCTTTCGACATTGTATAATTATTTGTGTACCTACCTAATTGTATGGACCCGTTTATAGCCCGTATATTTGAACGATCGTTCGCACGCGCTCTACTACTCATACTACTTTTTGCAGGTATCTACTGCATAAATAACAGCAACTTTAATTGTAGATTGAACTGAGTAATGAAGCGAAAGTTACCATTTTTAAAACACAACAATTGCTTGATAAACTCGCATTGTCATCAATTAATCCTGTAATTGTAGATCACATTTATGTAAAACAAGTACACAGGCTTGGTCTGGTCTACGGACAAGTAACAGGATCCCACTTTCCTGAGGCAGTCTTATTACATATTCAGTGGCAAACAAGCAGCTCACATGAAGATAAGTGGTAACTGTCGCCCATAACAACTACAATTCATACATTTAGGTTGCAGATAACTTGAGTAAGGACTAATAGTAGATGTCTCATGCCTGTAATTTCGCTGGATACCGTATCCTTCAAACCGGAACACAACAATGTAGGCATTGTTGCTTGGCTGCAGAAATAGATAAGGCGGTAGTACTCACCCAGGCGGACTCCTCAGCCTTGACAGAGTCCTACCACCTGATAGACTGAAGTCAAAGTAGAATGTTAGTTTCAGTAAGTTTCGAACTGAACGCTGCTAAAGACCATTAATATTTAATTTACAACTAAACAAATCAATGACACTCACATCAGTAGCCCTGCGCTCCACATAGCGGAACCGTTTCCGAGTACCAAGTCCGCAGAAGCCGTTGTCAGGGTCGCAGGCTGTCCAGTCCGTCCAGTCGGACAGGCAGAGCCGGTCCATCACTTCGCTGGCCACCGGCTCCTGGGCGTCTGCACTCCTGGAAAGTGGAACACAGATAAACAAGCATTGTCACTACAATAAGCGAACCATCTGGTGGGAAGCGGTATCTGTCGCCCATCAACGATTAACTTTTATTAAGAGTAAAAATGCAGAATAGGTTTTAAGACTTTCGCGTATATTTACTACACTTTCATCGCAAATATCAAGGTAAAAACAATAGTAATCGTGATAACAAACCTGATAACATGTGCGATGAAAGTGTGAAACTGCAGAAGCGAACGGAACTGCAGAAGATGTCGGAGGTTTCGAGACACCCACGGGGAAATTTGTATGACCTTAGGGTTAGCCTGCACACGTACCTACCTCCGTATAAATAAATTTAACGTAACTTTACAGGGTGTAAACCCTGGATTGGCAATAGAAACTTCTGTGGCAATTCCTACCTGTCAAGTTATGTCATGTTTATTAATAGGGCGATTAGATTTTAACACGTTTCCTATAAACCAGATTGATGACAGACAAAGTAGCCCATGAAAGGTGGGTAGGAACTTCCTCCCTGGGTATCTCCAACTCCCTTTATAATGACTCTGTAAAAAATATCCCAACTGTAAAGATTTTGCAGAGCCCTATAGAAGATTTGATACATCTAGTTGGTTACTGCAGGGCTTGTCGATTAAGGGGTCGTCAAGAGGTACACAGGGGCCCCTACCCAGGGGCACACGTTTGTAATTAACAGGGGCCGCAATATGTCCAATAACTATCGAAAAACCCGGGGTCGCACCCCCTTTTAAGTCGACATGAGTACATTCAAATATTTTCCAAACCGCTGAACCGATTTTAATGAAGCAAATTTTCGATTAATCGTAGCTTCCAAATAAAACCGAATAGCATGCCTATTCGATAAACAAATCAAAGGCTCACCCATCAGCTGATTCGGTTTTGTCCCCGTCGGCGTTCTCGGTACCTAAAAGTAACAAGGAATAAAATGAATAAACTCACAAACTATTGGACCGAATTAAAAAATATTTCACTAATAGAATGCTATAGTATCACTAACATCTTTTTACGCGGGAAAATCATAGGTACTCGCAGGAAAGTGGATTGTTTACAGAGATCTGAACTGCACGCGGGTGAAAGCCGCTGAGAACGGCTAGTACTGAATAATTTGATATTAATGTTAGTAAAATTCATTTAAATTTCAATTTGCATGCACATATAGCCTGCGCCGCGGTCCGCTTAAAATTCAGTTTGAATTTCGAAATAAATTCATCATCGTCTACCTGCCTGTATCCGACTAGGTGGGGTCGCTTCAACCCTATCCTCCCTTATCTCAACTCGCCCTCTCGGCACTTACTCGGGAAAAGTGACTAAACTAGATAAATTTCTGCATACACAAAACTGCAACTTTCGGCCAAATCCTTTCGGTAGTTGTACGTAATTTAGGTAGGAAGCCACTGAGTCACCGAGGCTGCTACTTGTCCTGTTTATATAGCTTTTATTGCACCTATTCATCATCTCAGCCCGTAACAGTCCACTGCAGGACTTAGGGCCTCTCCCACGAAAGGGGAGGTTATTGCCATAATCCCCACGCTTGGCAGGCGGGTTGGAGATCGCAGTGTTTAAATATAACAATGGAAAATGCTGCTGCCCATTTTCCAGACTACGGAGACTCTTGATCTTTTGCCTCGAAAACATTAGTCGCCTTGTACGACACCCATGAGCGTAACGGGTTGGTGCTATTCTACTCTGCCGGTCACCACACGGCGAACCTATTATATAGCTTTTATTAAACATAAGAACTATGTTATTTTATGTCCTTCCTTTACGTCTAAACGCAGCTTCCTGTGGAACTGTATAAAATATAGCGTAGATGAATCTTTCATCTCTATTTCAATAATAATAACAAGGCATTTTTACCAGATTCTAAGAGTATGTGCGTCACTTCCGGACAACGGAATTTATACGTGAAGTTTTATGGAGTTCCGTTTTGGCTAGCGTCGCGAAATACAACAATCCTACTTCCGAATGCGTTGTTCAACAATAATTTAGTTTCAACAATGTTATAATTATTTAGTTGGACTAGTGTCGACTCGAGGCTTCATTCATTTTTGCTTTTTGTGAACCAGATAGGTATGAGGAAAATGAATAAAATTTTAATAAAACTTATAGTTTATTCTTGACTACGCATTGAGATAAATTTAAACAGTCATTGTAAAACTGTTTAGCTGACAAAGCTATTTTAATCAGCCGGGGTACCTGTTAAAACATATTCAAAGAAAGAAATATGTCTTCGAATAGTGTTTGAAAATTTAAAGAACCAATTTCAAAATAGACTTCGAAATGAAATCAGAAGGTAAGTACACCATAGTGATCGCATTGCAACCGTTGACGTAATTTCTTGGAACAGCGCGGACGCTGTGTCGTGAGCTTTCAGCTCTTTATTGCATTTTTCAATCACTACTTTCAAAGGCTATCAATATAGCGAATAGAAAAGCCCGAAGCAAGGATATAAAGCATTTTCTAGAAAGCTTCTTACGAACAACTTTTATGAAAGACAAGGCGAGGTAAGAAGCTTTTGAAATGTAGTGCTGAAGGAGGATGAAATGTAATTAAAAATGATACCGCGCTGTTACGACACGTCGATTTAGAAATAAAATTGTAAAGAAAGACTGAGGTAACGAGAGCTAGAGACGTTGACTATGAGGAAGAAGCGAAGAGGTACTTATGTGCAGAAGTAAAAAACATGGGGGCTGTTGTATCCGTAAATAAATAAAAAACGGACGATAGACGTTTACTTTCGCATCCGCCACCAGAAATCCCTAGCTAGCGCCATCCCTCAGGGGATTCAGGTGAACTAAACTTCGTCAGAATCCCAAAGTATTTTCTACTAGTGGACCCGGCGCGACTTCGTTCGCGTCCACCTACTTACCCAGCCTTTTTTCTAGATTATAAACCTTCTTTTAGAATCACTCTATTAATTGTTGAAAACCGCATTAAAATCGTTCCGTAGTTTAAAAGATCAAAGCGTACGTAGATACATAGAGACACACGGCGGGAAGCGACTTTGTTTTATAGTATGTACCTGCATATCGACGACGAAGTACCAATACCTCCTACGTTCCATTTTGGCGATTTTTAGTTTTTAATGTGAGTTGACGCAGAATGCAATTTCGCACGTGCTGGCAAGACCCCTAAGTTTGATATTCGATTTTTCGTAACTTTAAACACTAATAAGCTTATAAAAAATAAACTTCTATAAAAAATAATAAAGTGAGACATTTTTTTCGTTTCTTGAAAAGTTGTAATTTTTTAGTTAGGAGATATTGGTACATCATTCTTCCATACTATACAGGATAACGCCCGATTGCACTAAACTTCTGGCGACGCCTAAGTTGTTTTAAAATATTCATAACAAGGAAAAGCACTGCACCAACACAAATATTAAGCCAATCCAACATTTATGCCACCTGTTTTGTGACTTCTAAACGCTTACAAATATTTTATGGCATCACCTTAGGCGTCGCCCAAGTTAAGTGCAACCGGGCTTAAGGCGGTAAATAATGTATGTCGGCTAGTTTCGGCTTAGTATTACTCAAATGCGTGGAGACGATGCTCTACGACGCCGAACGAGAATATTTTCCGCACTTATATACTCGTATTCTATATTGGCCGTGTGGTGTCCGACAGAGTAGAATAGCACCAACCCCTTACACTCGTGGGTGTCGTACAAGGCGACCAACGTTTTCGAGGCAAAATATCAAATCTCCGTAGGCTGGACAATAGGCAGCAGAGATTTCCATTGTTATATTTATAACTCTGCGATCTCCAACCGTCCGGCCAGGCGTGAAGATTATGGCAATAACCTCCCCTTTCGTGGAGAGGCCCTAAGTTCTGTTACGGGCTGTGATGATGATGATGATGATATATTCTAATGTATAATTCTTTATACCTTGCCCGTCTCCGTCCGTTTGGCTGCACTGCGCCTCCGTGAGTGGGTACACGTCGAGGCGCCTGACTTCCAACGTCGCGAAAGGCTTCAGGTCTATGAGGTTCATCTGGTAGAACGGGGACTTCCTGTCGAAGGAGCCCACAGCCACCCGGCCAACCATGTCTTCGGGTACCGTGACCGAGCGCTGTGACTGAAAGGATTTTTATGTTGATAATTAGCCCGCTCCCTAGTCAAAGTGCAAACTTAAGAGTTCTAGACTCTAAAGAGAGTTCTCTAGGAACGCTTTACCAGGTGGTATTTAGCGTAATAGGTAAGTTTACCGTTTAATTAATTCTGAACACAGACGCGTAAGTCACACTTACTTAGATTGCCAATGTTGTTACGGAAACACGATATTAATTGGCACACATTTGTGTTTTCAAATTTAGTGGATTCTGGGCGACTTGGACATAATTTGGCGATTACTATTATCTAGACTATAGACTATATGAAGACTGACCATGGTGATTACCACCATCCTATAGGTACAGTTTTTAATCTGGATTTACTATGAAAATCTTTTGTACAGCAAGTATTTGGGTCGCTTCATCGCTTGCATTTCCAAATCCATCAGAGGGAGGCACTTGTCCCTCGGCTGATGTCACGCCTCGTTAGGATGGCAACGAGAACATACTTGTGTAGTTGTCATTGGTGTTGTGATCCTTGACTGAACGTGAACTGAAAGTGCATACCACAATTCTAAGAAATTCCAAAGCAAAATAAACTTAGTTAAACTCTTACGTCGTAAGATACCCCGTTCATAGTGCCAGCGTCCCAGGGGAACAGCTTAATGGTCTCGTGATTCAGCCAGCCATCCTTGGTGCACAGCTCGAACCTTGAGGTGCCGAGGAACCAGTCCGGGGAGGGTCTCATGGCCACCAGGATGCTAAAGAGGTGGTGATCCCTGTCTACCCTGAACAAGGAGTGGGAGGGCTCAGACATGTGGGGGTGGCGGCGGCGTTTTCCCTTGATCAGCGTACGAGTCGTGCCCCCCTGGTCGGCCTGGCGGCTCATCTGGTGAGAATAATGGCACTTTTATTATCTGCGGTACTTTTACTGCCCAGTACTGGAGCGTCGGTGGCCGAGTGGTTAATCCGTAGTATCCGACTTTTAAGCGAGAGGTACTGGCTTAGGATCCCACTGCGGTCATTTACTGACCGCAGTGGACACTTTTCTGAGTTATGTACATTAGTTAAAAACTCACCGATGCTCTTACGTCGAGGGAAAATATATTAAGGTGACTGAATGTGTAATCATTATCCAATCTAGTCTGGTTTCCCTGGTAGCAAGGTCACGGAGGTCAGATGGCAGTCGCTCCACTGTAATTGTCTTATCTGCCAAATTCTGGATCATGGTCAAGGATTTTAAATTATATCAAAGCAATGGAAAACGGCCTAAACGAATGCCAATACCCTAAAACAAAATAGTGTTGATGCGTTCCGGCGAGCGGAAATGCGTGTCGCCAAGTAAGTATAAAAACTGACTTAGACTATCCTGCCCTGCTACCAATATTTTTCTAGATCTGATGAATTAATTGATGGAGATTGCCACTATGCAACTTTGTGGTCTTATTTTCGTTCAGAGCGCTGGCGTTGTTGTGCTCTCATCAATTAACAAACAGAATACAAGTGACAAACTTATGGACACTTACAAATATTTTTATTTCAATTAGCGTTCCATAACATGAACAGTTTTATTTAATTAGAGTAACCAGGCATTTGACCGCCATCTCACCTGGTATGTAATGATGCGACCGACGATGGAGCATGCCTTTCTAGGAACAGCCTATTCACTCTAGCCTTGAAGGCGTCTAGGTTACAATGATCAGGGAACACACTCGCACGTCGAAAGCACTTACATGGGCAATGATGTCCATCTCTATTCCCGTGATGTTGGCCTCCTCCGCCAGCATCTTGAGGCCGGCGCTGGCGCGCGTGCCTGGCTTCCAGAGGTCGTACTCATAATCGTGGGACGCGCCAATCATGTAGCTGAAGCTGACGTCGTCAGGTCGGCTGGGGAACTTATTCGGGTGAGTGCCCCGCGACCATATGCCGGTGAAAATCACCTGGGGACGACCACTCGGCATCATCATCAGAAGCAACGGCCTATAAGCCACTGTCTAATTGGCAACGGTGGTGCGACGGGCGGTTTCGAGGCCTCCTATTGGTCGGGCGACTGTTGCCAAATAGATCAGCGCCCATCAGTCCACTATTGGAATGAAACTTCCTCCACTTAAGTAGGGTAACAAAAGTGTTACCTATGATAGATGAAACAGAATTATATGTATCTTTGAGAAGAAATATAGTTCAATTGAAGTATATAGAAGTCTGGATACGGGTTGTTCTGTTGTGCTGGCGATAATAGTTGCATCTCACCTCATATCTGGCTTCGCTGCACAACGTACAGACTGGAATTGGATCCAGGGACGGGCTGTCGATGGCGCGGGAGTTGTCCTTCTCCAGTACCTTGGTCAGAGCATCCCCCTCGTACCACGACTCCCGATTTTCGGCCACGGTAGCCCGGAATCGAATCTTCTCGATGCCTTCACTGTCTCTTGGAGAGACCCAGTGCACCTTCATGAAAAAGCAGGTATAGATAAGAGATATACTTTTTAAATAGACGGAGGCAAACCTGCAAGTTGGTCAACAACTTGTATACCTACTTTGTTCAATAATCAAAACATTGGGCTATATAACATCGCCATAGTTGGAAAGATCTGGATCCTAGATCTTGACACCTTAGTTTAGTTTTTACTTATGCTGCATCTCGGCGTGTTCTAGAGAGATTTAAAAAATGTAGGTAACGTGATGAAATGGCCGTGTGGTGTCCGGCAGAGTAGAATAGAACCGTTGGAAAAAGGTGAAGATTATGGCAATAACCTTCTCTTTCGTGGGAGCGGCCCTAAGTCCTGCAGTGGATTGTAAATGGGCTGTGATGACGAAGTAATGTGAGTCCAATCCACTTGTAGATGCGAAGTTTATTGATTTATTTATAACTGTTTATTGTAACAAAAGTAAGTAAAGGACAAGGACAGTAAAAATAGTTATCGCAAGACAATAGAGTACAAAAACGGTCTTATAGCTAAAAGCGAGTTTTAGATAAATCTTCGAGTCTTGAAGTGAGAGGATAGTACGACTAGCGGAAGTCTCGAATGTCTGTACTAAATCGCTCGATCATAATTTAAAACGAAGAAGTGGTACTTCATTCCTTCAGGTATAGTACTTAATTATTGACGACCTGAGTTCAGCGGTTCAGTTAGTTAACATCTCGCCGGTCTCACCGGTCTGCCACGCAAAGGTCATGGGTTCGATTCTCGGCCGAGCAGTAATTGAAATGATGAATTTTAATTTCTGTTACGGGTCTGGGTGTCGTACATATAATAAGTATGTTTTTTTATTAGCCCACTGCAGCGCCATCGATGGCCTTTCTCCCATTTTTCCACGTCTTTTAAATATAAAAATAAATAAATAAGTATTTAAGTAATTAATCCTTAATTACCCTTGCTGTTCTTACTTTGGGGCTAGATGGCGCTGTGTGAATTTGTCCAAGCATATTCATTTAATTATTTATTCCCCGGCAAGCTCACCTCAACCTTCTCCTTGTCGGAGTTGTCAGTATTTTCCACAGTGTTAGGGCACCGCTCGCTGTACTGCGCGTAGATGCTGGAGCCGACTATCTTGAGGATGCCCACGTTGCCGTCCTTCAGCTGGAAGTTGTAGATGTTATTGTCCACTTCAGGGTCTTCCACGGACAGGATGAAGCTGCGGAATGGACGCGTCTTGTTCGTGGTCTCTAGTATTACTGGGGACAAAGTATTTTTATGAGCAACAATTTATCCGTGTGATTATCGGCAGGAGGGTTCATTTGTGGTATAATATAACTAGTCGCATAAGGCGACTTATGTCTTAGTGGCAGACCAGCGAACACTAGAAAATAGGCCGCACCTCTATCTGTTTTTAACACCTGACGAAAAAAGATGGGTGTTATGATATATTTATCTGTGGCGTTGTCTATCTGTGATATGCCATATAAAGCCAGTTTAATTGAGATGGTTCTAGCTTCTTGTTTCATTAAAATCGGTTCAGTACTTTAATATATAAAATATTTGAGTATATGTAAAGGGGGTCGTCCGTTTTATTCTGTCGGTTAAGTATATAACACTGCGATCAACAACGCGCCTGCTAAGAGATTATGGCAAAACCCTCCAGTAATTGTGGAGGAGGCTCACGTCCAATGTTAGACTGTTGATGTTAATCAACAAAACATGCCATTAAAGTAAAGTATACTCTGTATCTACACAGGCGTTACTACTGGTCACATCATCCAGTCCTGCTTAGAATGAACAGAACAGTGCAGTATGACGTGCAGAGAACAATTTACAAACGCAGCGACGCTCCACATTGAGATATGATAGCTGGTAGGGAACATGCCACGGAGTGAGTAGCTGCGTACTTACAAATGTAGGTCTGGTCAGCCATGTATTTCCCCTCGGTGCCTTTGGTGAGGATGTTCAACCGATAGGGGCCCTCTTGCCAGATCTCATAAGTGCCGCCGGTCACAGGAGTCTGGTCGCATTTTCCCGGCTGGCCCAAAGAGTACCGCATTGACAGCAGGACAATCAACAGTTGCGACCATCTGCGGGTTTTGAGCATATTTTTTGAAATGAGCATTGTAAACAACACTAACTCTATGACTTATATATGAGTTAGAATTTCCTGAGATACAAAATAACAACGTACAAATATATCAGAGAGATTAGTTCAAGTAATACAAACACAATTACAAAAAATTACTACTTACAGTTTTATCGTAACCATCTTGACGGGGCACTAACCTAAATACCACTTTACGACATAAACACTGGTGTTTGTCGATACACAAAACCACGGGATAGTTCTACGGAGTGGCAAACTGTTTGACGAGACATTCGAAACAGTACACACACACGATTCTTCTAATTACTTTTCTAGGTTCACGGTACAGTTATTGACTGAATCGAGAGAATGTAGCGCGAACTCGATTCGGAATCTATTAGCTTATAGCGTCGCCCTCACACTCAGAATTGCCCGAAATAAAAGCCCGAAGCCATGGCTTGGCGCGCTGCCAGTTTGTAGTACGTAAGGCATATTTTCTTTTTGTGGGCAGTTAGCGGCGGACCTGTTACAGTTTGTTGTCCAGTACGACGACAAATACTTACTCAATTATGCAAGTATGTTTGTGAGTTTTACGTACTTACTTAATTGATTGATCGTTTCTTTCATTACTGAATTTTTATTTAGTAACCCTTTTAGACGTTAGTTAACTAGGTAATGTACGAGTATAAAGTTCGGTAGTCCATTTAATCTTAAGGGTAGAAGGACAATCGGTATTTTAAGTTTAACATAGAATTGCCGTCAAGCCTATTCAAATTGCATTGTGCACGGGCATTGTCAGCAGCCCACCGCCCGGGGCAATTTGCCCAGATCTCCATGCTGCAATTCTCTCGGTCAGGATTATTTGCCATCGTCATATATACTCATATGTCCAGTCCACCGCTATTTCAGCCTACAGATTTTAGTAATTAGTAGGTATATCCATAAGCCCGAACACTTTCCTACAATGAGCAGTTTTTCAATAGGTATCTAAAGCATTCCTTACCACTCCCTAGATGGCGCCCCGACAATTTTGGTAATTGATAATCGCTTGAAATAGGTTTTCAGCAAAGAGGATATAAAAATTTTAGGGGTTGTAATAAATTATTACAAACAAAACAAACATCAATTTGACTGAGTGAATTCGTTTCATGGACACTAGGATTAAGAATGGACGCAATACAAATATGAAAGGTTTGTATTAAGATACATTTCGTTTACCTTTTTGGTAAAAAATTACTAAAATTGTAGGAGCGCCATCTATTGATTCTTTTTGAAACCAATTGACAATACCTACTGGAAAACTCCTCATTGTGCTAAACTAATAACGCCTGATAAAAAAAAGATAGCAATATTTTGTTTAGAAATATTTGTATTGCAGATTCAATAAGGCTTGAAATGGATAAGCATGGATTTATACTCTGTACTAGCCCTGTAGACATCCATTCTGTAGAGGCATGTTTTTATCAAATAATTTCTTACTTCGCCTTAGCATTAGCCGATTCCAGCCCCACTCGATGTTTACAGCACAAAGTAGATAAGTAAGGTGCCTATCTGCGGTGCGCACTAGATCACCAGCTATATTAAAAACTTACTTTACTTACTTTAAAGTTACGAAAAAGTTTGAGCTCCGCTCGTTCATTACTTTGTTTGCGCCTTACAAATACGCGACGTTATTAGACAGCAAAAAAGCCGAAAATTTCGAGCTCGTTGCGCTCGCAACACAATAACACACAAAATATCATATTTAGATGCGTACTTATAGGCTTCTATTTTTGATCACTCATCACACTAAGTCAAGATTCATTGACGGCACGTCATGGCCACATTATTATTTGATTTTACAAAATATGCCACATTTGCCAATAAAGGTTCGCCATCCCTGCCCTAGGGATTCGGCTTCGAGTTATGGTGCCAAACAGTGTCAAACCAATTATGTAATTTCGCATGCGACCCTGGAAGGGACACACCACCAACTGTAATATAATGTATAGTGTCAGTGCCTAGTGTGTCAACTAGGTTCATACATTAACACAAACTTACATGGAATACGAGCTTTTTTTTTTTTTTAATACCACTAAGGTGGCAAACAAGCTTAGGGCCTACCTGATGGTAAGCAGTCACCGCAGCCTATGGACGTCTGCAATACCAGGGGCATCACCCACGCGTTGCCGACCCCGTAAAAACCTTTTCACCCCTTTCTTGAAGAACTCCGTGTTGTACTCTCCGGGGAAAACTTTATTAATATTTTTATTTTTTATGAGGGACATTGTCATAGATAAACTCATCGCATAACAATCACAATCATAACATACACTGCCCAAAACTGAAATTCCATGAATCAATTAGTTACCACACGCACACGAGTGGTTCGGTCCGTAGTGGTAGACACAATATATCCACTGTACAGTACAGACAGATAGACGGGTGTGTGGGTAATAGTAGTGTATGCAGTACGCATTTAAAAGTGGTATTGAAACATGAGTGTCTGTTTACCATACGAGGTGTAGCCGAGTACATCATATGCTGTTTCAATCTGTTGGCAAATAAAATAAATAAATAAATACCTACACAATTTTTCTACACTCTCATTTTTATGTTAAAATTTCGTACCTGGTCTATAACTTTCTCAACTTGCCTAGAAGTAAGCTGCGAGTCAGTTCTGTGGTACCTACGATAATATCAAGCGGCGGAAAATTCACTTGACTATTTTCACATTAAGTAGAGAGGCTGCAGAATGTCTGCATCCGATTTATATTTGGGCTCCGCAAGTTTGATCACATCTCGGAGTTTCGTTCCAAGCTATGCTGGCTTCCAATCCGTCTTCGCCGGAATGCTCGTATTGTCTCCCTTCTTTATTGCGTGTTGTTCGAGAGGTCATCGCCGAAGTATCTCGGGGAACTCTTTGTATTCAACGCCAATACCCAGAGCCGCTCTTTGCGTGCATGCCGCGAGAAGATGCTCGAGATTCCTGCCCATACAACTGACTTCTATCACAAATTTGTTCGCACTGCAGGCGGCTAGACTATGGAACAGTCTTCCCTGAGATATTAGGTGTGCAGAATCGCTGTATATTTTTAAGAATAAAATAAAACAACGTTACTCGTCCTTAGTGGGGTGATTGTGGGTGCTGGGCTACTAGCTTTCCAATTGTTTTTGTGTTTTCTCTGTAAACTTTTGTATCGATTTTGTGTGCACTACCTATCAATGGCTAAAATACTTTTCTTTTTCTTTCCATACCAAGGTTGTCTGGAAGAGATCACTCTAGTGATATGACCGCCCTTTGTACTGCTTATTATTATATAAAGCAATATAATATATTAAACAATATATTATTATATATTATGATATAAAGAGTTTTTGTATTGTATTGTATTAATATATTTGCTCAAACAAGAAATAACATTTCCAATCGCAATATTGTAGCACAAATTCAATATCTTGTGAAACGATTTAGAAATTTTCAAGTGAACCTTTCAATCAGACCCCTTGAGAATCTCATAGCTTGAAATATTATGCGACCAAAGGCACTACACTGTGCAGAGTCGAACAATATTGCAGCATTGGTATTTATTGTCAATTGATATATTCACTGGCTGATTTGTACTTCAGGTAATACTGATTTGTTATTGAACATTGAACTCTATGACTTCGATTACATGAGAATCTCATCTCTTGAAGACGCAATCTGAGGCACCATTGCTTGATCAGTCGAACATTATTGCAGCATATTTATTGTCATTTCTAAAATCCGCTGGACGATTTGTACTTCATGTAATACTGCTTTGTTATTGAACATTGAACTTTATGACTTCGATTAGAATATAAGTGAATAGGCTGTTCCTAGACAGGTAAGCTCCATCGTCGGCCACAACGTCACTTACCACCGGGTGAGATGGCGGTCAACGGCCTGGCTAGTGTAATATTTAAAAAAAGATATCCCAACAATATATGCTTTCTCACGTTAAAATAGGTCAACACAGAACTTTACGGACGGTATCTGGGACAATTATTTTATATTTATTTGTTTCTATGACATTGGCTAATTTGGTGGCCGCCTGGTGGTGCCGTTGCTGCAACGGTGTTTATAGTTTCGTACACTTGTCAAGCGGCATGAAGGTGAGTGACTGGCATGAAGAACTTCCTGTTTCTGTTCGGAAAAATCTTAGATCAGGGGCCGTATTCTCGCTCTATGACATTTCGAATTCGACATTTTTTTCTAGTTTATCTCCATTAATAATTTCATTGTAATGTCTATTGCCGCCGAAATATATTTTCGCTTACATTAAATACTACAGTATTAGTAATATTTTCTTAACTATCTTCGTCTGGGCTATATTTTCGAAAAACAATTTCAGTGACGTTTTAACACAGAGTTTAGGCAAGAAAAAATGTCGAATTTGAGATGTCACAGTGCGAGATTCACTCCCCTGGGTACCGATTATGGTGTGCAATGCAGTTATTATTATGTTGCAATGTAACTGTGATGTTAGTATAACTACGTCGAGGTATCGAGTCAGTCCCAGCATCATCACAGTTAAATTGCAGTTAAATCATTGTTCGACCTTTGACACGTTTTCGTTGACAGAATTGAAGGCAGTTTGACCACTAAGAAATATGCAACTTAGTAATTCATTTATTTATTGGAGTACCAACAGCTATTAAAACAATAATGCAACTAAAGTACCAGAAAGCGAATTGTGGAAAAGTTCGAACTCATGAAAGTTGCAACTCAACATCTGTCATTTGAATAACAATCACACGTTTGACATGCGATGCAATTGTAATGTTACTGCAACTGAGACGATTACCGTACCAGAATCAAAGCCTGAGGCTGCTGGGTAATCGTAATCGACCGCCGCATCCAGGAGCCATGGATCCGTTGCGTTTGTTTATCGCGGAGGGGCCGATGTCATCACGCAGTCACCTGCGGTCATGAATAGTGTATCGCCGATAGAACGAAGCAGTTTTCGAGATTAGCTGTGAATAATTAATGCGGCCACCGAAATTTGATTGAACACCCACGTAATGTCGACCGGCAGCGGTGCGGTGTTGCCCTAATGTAATGTAGTATTAGTTAACCTTTCTGACCTGTTACCGTGTTATTGTAAAGTAGAGGCTCCTGCTTGCGGTAGTTTAAAAGAATGTGAACGAACATAGGACTCTAGAAAGATAACAACTTCAGAAAATAAAGCCATAAAACCTCTCTAAATTGTGATATCAACATTATTGAAAGCTCCTTTTACATTTAGCACATACCAAATGCAACAAGCACGCAAAAGTTCCCGCCAATAAATCAATATAATGCTTCCTCGACAAGCTGCACTCTTAATTTAAAAACTAACATGCCCCGACCACATAACCTCCGTTACATGATTGGAAAACTCCCGTGTAAATGGAGTGCTAATGTAGCCGTTGGCGCCACGAAAACGACCGTAAGAACAGGAACCGAGATCACTTGGCATCCGTTCTTATTCGACGTTTCCCCCTCGGTGACCCGAGCGCTCGCCGGCAAACCACTTGCTTGTTCCTGTTTTCTTAAAGATGATTGGTATTGGCTTTATATTATTTTCCCAAATTACAGAGCACTTTGAAAACAGCTCTTGGGCCCCCTCCACCTTTAAAAGGTTCACTGCTCTATAGACCTTCAATTAACCTTTCGAAATTTATTCCAGAGTCGCCTTGCAAATGTTTTAAAGCGCACGACCGTAACAATAACAAGTTTTGAATAATAGTAATTAAAACAATGCCGCGCCAGTTAACAGTTCAACTTATTTAAAAGTAGCTTAAATATGCAAAATGGGTGATCGTCGAGTTGAGGTAAGCGCTCGGGTGTATTTCTAACTTAAATACACGATAAGTATCACTTTAGTTTCCCCGCAAACAAGATCAAATTGGATTTTCTTGAGGGATCGACTGCGCCTCACAGGATTCCTGTAGCCTTACCTTTAACACCGACACCCTCCTAAGTGCATGGGTTCTAATAAAAATGTTTTGCATATACGTTGCAGATTGGATAGAGTTTGAAAATTATTTCGTGAAACTTTGTTAATATTTGGGTTTTTATTTTAGGATAGTTCCATTAGTTTGGTGGTTTGTGTTATCGTCGTCATAAGGACGGCCATTGCTGGCCGCTGACCTGCCCTTGAGCCTGGCAACCCTAGGGCTAAGTCGGAAACCTTAGTACACATGAGGATTTCTTCATTTCTGATTCGATAGCGCAGTGTTAGGCGCTGTCCTAATTAGCAACGGTCGTGCGATCTTGATCGTTACTTTTTTAATCTAATACCGTTGGCGAGAGGTTGACCAAGGTCTTTCGCTGGGGACCCTGAGACTGGAATGGTTCGGAAGCCGATTGGCACCCTTTCTATATTTTATCGTAAACTATTAAAATAGATAGGTAATCTGACACCGGCCAAACCAAGTAGATGCCTAAATCAAAAATGGCGGTTAGTAGTATTTTTTCCAGCTAAAAAGTGCACGCCCCTACCTGCTAGGTCTATTATTTAGCCAACATTATTTGTGCTTAGGCACGGACCACGGAAAGCTGGCTAGTTCATCGCAGGCGCTGGTCACGCTTACAAGTAATAAACCTTGTATTATTTGTTAGATAGGTACAATATTTTGATCGCGACTCCAGCGTAATCTTTGATAAAAGGTTACCTGAGTTCGAATCCATGGTCTTAGCTGCTTTCATTGAGTTAATAAAAGCCAGGGAGCAGTCTACCTACGCAAGAAACGTTTATAATAAACTCCTTTTACATA
This sequence comes from Blastobasis lacticolella, assembly GCA_905147135.1. NCBI lineage: Eukaryota > Metazoa > Arthropoda > Insecta > Lepidoptera > Blastobasidae > Blastobasis > Blastobasis lacticolella. The sequence goes on from LR990039.1 coordinate 27,876,799, forward strand.
AAGTGTCCGTTACATAGTATAGAATAGAGGTTTTCTTTCATGACGACGATGATGTAACACAGAAGAAAAAACTGCTGCACAGGGATACAGCGACCGTGTTGACTAAATACTAAAAACTTAATTAATTACTTACCGATGAAAAGACATATTAATGTAGCGAGTAATGAAAATGTTTCTGAGTTTCATTCATGTAAAGGCTAAAGGAATAGGTGCTTCGGTTAAAGGTGAATAGTTGCTAATTAAAATAGATTAAAAATAGCTTTTGCATTTATGTAATACTAGTGGACCCGGCGCGACTTCGTTCGCGGACACCTGCTTTACCCCTACTTACCCTTTTTTCTTGCTTATAAACCTTCCTCGTGAATCGCTCTATGTATTGTTGAAAACCGCATCAAAATCCGTTGCGTAGTTTCAAAGATTTAAGCATACAAAGGGACATAGGGACAGAGAAAGCGACTTTGTTTTATACTATGTAGTGAAGTAGAAAACTGCACCAAAGGGGAATGCTGGTAATTAGTTTTCGCACCTAAGCGAGCGACCACACAGAAAAGACGCAGACACGTCGCGGACGGGGCACAGACGGGAAGCGGACGCGACCTCACAATTGTAATTTAAAGAAAATAATTAATGAGTGACTGCAACGAGCTAGGTGAATGATAAGAAAAGTATTTGAAACTTATGAATGAGCGAGCGTGGCGAGCTCGAATTTTTTTTTATTTTAAGTCGTAAAAGCTGGTGTGATCAATGTATTTTTAGCATTTTAATTTTGACATTTTAGCTTAGGTGCTGTGATGATATGTGATGCTGATCGTGATTAAAGACATTAAAAGTAATATAAGTTTTTGAATGAGCAATCGGAGCGCGCACAGACTTCGTTCGCTGCAGAGACTGCGAGGGGCCCGCGATGCTCGAATCAGCATAAAAAACTATCAGGAGTTGGGGCGTCGGTTAACGCGTAAGGTCCCACGATCTGGAAAATTTTTGGATCAACAAATATCACTCGCCGTCGATGAGGGTAACATTTGACTATAGTATTCACTGGTGGACTGAAAAATTTTCTCTTAAGTTTGTAACCCGACTTTTGGAAATATAACTCAATCTAGCTTTAATTGTAATTTAATTTCATTGTAATGAAAGAGCATTGAACATTTACTATGGAGAAAATCACCACCCACTTTCCGCCATTTTGAAAAATCATCGATTTTGCGGCCACTCATAAAACTTATGCCAATCGATAGGAAACTTTAATATCTATCGATCACTATGTTCACAAATGACGAAAACGGTATACCTTGCGAGATATCGCAAGTCAAAGATGTACATTATCTACCGACACATGGGGAACAAATACCTCCTACTAAGTCTACTCATAGTCAAATATCTTCTAAACTACTGAACCGATTTCGATTAAATGAAGTTAGGAACAATTTCGATTAAAAGGCCTCTCAAATACAGAAAACCGCATTGAAAGTGGTTCTTCCGTTCGGGAGCTACAGATAGACGGATACACGTTAAACTTACAACAATAATAAAACTAAAATCTGTGGAGGGGCACAAGCTCGTCTACAAGCTGGCAAAACCGTCTACAAGCTTGACCAGAGACTTCGCCAGGAATGCTCCTTGTCAGAATGCCAATACGGCTTCAGGTCGGGCTGCAGCACCATGAATCCAGGAAATTCAGGACATGCCTCCTTGGCTTATGAAGTACGCTGACGACATTGTACTGGTGAGCAAGCTTAGGCAAGATCTTGAGACCAGAGTAAACACGTGGAAGGATGTGCTATAAAACGGTGGTTTGAAGATGAATATCGCCATAACAGAGTATATGGCCAGCTGCAGCGTGGATCCCGACACCATCCGTATTTACCTATATGGATGGTGTCGGGATCCGCGCTGCGAAGCTGTCAATAGAACAGATAAATTAAAATACCTCGGATCCGTGATGCACGAGTACGGCGATATCGGCCCCGATGTCAAATCCCGAATCTCTGCGGCTTGGGCCAAATGGCGGGAACTCACGGCAGTCATCTGTGACCCTAAAATCCCTGTAAAGCTCAAAGGGCTTATATACAAGAGTATAATTAGACCGGTGATGCTCTATGGCTGCGAGATATGGCTAGCGAAACGCTAGCCATATCTCGCAGACGAAACACGTTCTCGAACTCCACGCCAACGAAATGAAAATGCTGCGTTGGATGTGCGGAGTTACGCGACTCGATCGAGTACGTAACGAGTACATCCGCGGCAGCCTTGGTGTGAGGGATATGGCAGATAAGATCGAGGAGGCTCGTCTGCGCTGGTTTGGTCACGTGTTTCGTAAGCCTCAGGAATATGTGGGAAATGGGTGGGATGGGTCTTGGGCCGCCCAAGAAGCGATGGATTGACATCGCTGAGTCCAAAGCCAACGGCTTCCGAAAAGGGTATGCCGAAGACCGGGCGAAGTGGAGATGATTGAGTAGAAAAGCGCACTTATCCTGGCAGAGGCCGGGATAAGTGCTAGTACGATGATGATCCGTCTATCTGTAGCTCCCGAACGGATGAACCAATTTTAATGCGGTTTTCTGTATTTGAAAGGTCTTTTAATCGAAATTATTGCTAACTTTATTCAATCGAAATCGGTTTAGAAGTTTAGAAGATATTTGACTCTGAGTAGACTTAGTAGGAGGTATTTGTTCTCAATGTGTCGGTAGATAATGTACATCTTTGACTTGCGATATCTCGCAAGGTATACCGTTTTCGACATTTTTAAACATAGTGATCGATAGATATTAAAGTTTTTTATCGATTGGCAAGTTTTATGAGTAGCCGCAAAATCGATATTTTTTTAAAATGGCAGAAATTGGGTGGTGACCGAAATGTACTATGCTATTTGGTTGTCATTTGAAAGAGCTAAGTGTCCTTCTTACAGAATTCGACTTTTTGTTTAAAATAATGCGATACAAGCTGAAAAGAGCAAAAGTCAGGCAACCAATCTAGAGTTGAGGTTTTAGTCCACCACAAAAAATACAATATATACCTACCTACGCTCCTTTGCAAAAAAGTGTGTGGATTCCTCGGTTGTATTTCATTGAAATTATGTTTGGGTGAAGTATTTTATGTGTTCAGCCCAGAATTTCGAATCAGGACCTGATATCGGTATCCTGGGGTGGGCACCAGACCATTCTGGGGTGGGCACGGTGATCAAGCGGATACAGGTCGGTCGCGCATAAATCTGAAACGTTGCCATTATTAGCAATAAATAAAGGTCACTTGCGTTTTGTCTTCTGTTTTTAACCAACGACGCAATCGGAGGAGTGTTATACATTTGACGTGTATATCTGTCACTCTGACGTGTATACTGATTATCCATGTGTCTATGGCATCATAGCTCCTGAATGGATGGACTGTATTCGATATTTTTTCTACCCGTCCATGAAAATCGGTTTAATAAATTTTTTACTACTTTACTTATCTGTTGAGATTGCATTCCCTAGTTACAGATAATCCCTATCTATACATCGCCCTTTTCGATTTTTCTTTGAGCAAATCGGTGATGAAACTAAAAAGCTTGTAATAAATCACCGTCGTTAATATTTCACTCAAATGAAATGTTAAAATTAATAAATATACCAAATCAACATTTAGTTTTCGCGATTAAACTAACAGCTTAGAAAATGTTTCGGCTTTGAGTAATTTGTGAGGTTATTGGAAAGAACTAATTAATTGTTAAATTGACGTACTTAAGTCATTTTTGGTATTATAAATTATGTATTTGCATAGAATAAACTAAAATTGAAATACTATATACGTGACGTCTCAAATTAGACATTTTCTCTAGTCAAAAACCTGCATAAAAACATAACTGAAATTGATCTTGTACTGAAAATAGTAGTTAATGCAACTATGTTGGCCATATAAAAGGGGGTATTAAAACATGAGTGTATGTTTATCATACGAGACGTAGCCGAGTATGATAATAGTTTGACACGAGTGTTTTAATACTTAATTATATGCAGTTGCATACACTACTTTATCTACTGTCATATTTTCATGTTAAAATTTCGTACCTATAATATTGTCAACTTTGCTGGAAGTAAGCTGCGAGTCAGTTCTGTTGACTCTACGCGTCGAGGATATTAAGCGGCGGAAAATTCACTTTACTACTTACACATTTATCTATTTATTTGCTTCAAATAAGAAAAAGCATTCACAAACACAAACAGCAATTAGAAAAATTATATGTTTAGCGGGAAAATAATTACACAGAAACATAAACAGGAAAATTTAAATTTTGAATTTGTCAAAGACATTTAGGTATTCAGCCTACATTTCGCCGTGTCTCGGCGCCCGACAAAAATTGAAAAAATAAAAGTGTTGCATAATGATTAAAAAGTTATTTTACGATACAGCTGTAATGAAAATAGTATGGGAAATGCTGTATCGAAAAGTATTTTTTTTAAATTTTATGGTCTGGCGTGAAAAAAGTGTACCCTTAAACGACTGTTTTCGAATATGTAATTGGAACATTACGCTATGAGTGTCGATAAACTACTATTACGTTACAGCTGTAATGAAATTAGTATGGGAAATGATGTATCGAAAAGTATTTTTTTTAAATTTATTAGACTGGCGTGAAAAAAGTGTATCCTTAAACAACTGTTTTCGAATATGAAATTGGACCATTACGCTATGAGTGTAGTTAAAATATGTTTTGGCTGCAACAGATATGCCAATGTCATTATTAATGGAGATTGGCTGTGGCTAGAACAAATACAGAATTCGAGATGTCATAGAGCGAGAATTAGGACCCAGACATGTAGTACCTATATTCTAGATACATACCTTCTAGCAAACGTTCTAAATACATACCTACATATTATAGGTACTGGTAGGTATGATGGCGAGTATGTATGTATACATATGTGATGAAACACCACCGGATACAAATTAGTAGTCACAAGACAGCCCGTGTGGTGTTTGCCTTTAGGACGCCCTCAGTATTTTAGTTAGTTTAGAGAATATATACATATTCAACTATAGTACTTTAGGTATAACAGACACTAAGCTTTATTTATTTATTTATTGGTTGGTAAGGTTCTGGAATGAGCTACCTAGAGAGTACAACATGGAGTTCTTCAAGAAAGGGGTTAAAAGGTTTTTACGGGGTCGGCAACGCGTGGGTGAAGCTCCTGGGCAGGCCGTAAGCTTGTTTGCCACGTTATTGGTATAAAAAAAAGGTGTATATTCGGAACTTCCGCCTAGGTCAAGGTCTTAATAAACTCTCGTACTCATTACCACCATGTTAACATGCAAATCATTTTTTCTCGGCGGAAATTGAATATGTTAAATGGCGAAATTATTCATGAGCGGTATACCTAAACAAACAAAACAACGCACAGCCAATAACGCGGGAACACCTTGACAGTATTAAAATTGTTATGTACGTACTTTTGTATTTCGGTTCTGGCATTGACCTACAAAATTATGTGACCAATTTTTAGGTCATCATCAGAGGAGCGTCGGGGGCCGAGTGGTTAAGGTATCGTACTCGTAAGCGAGAGGTACCTACCTCTATGCAGATGATCTACAGCTGTATGGATCGGCTGCCCATTCCGGTTTGGATGATGATCATTATGGCAGTGCGGTTGATGAACTGACCTATGCTGGGCTAGTGACTTATAACTGATACATTTGAAACTCGTATAGATGTCAGTTGTTTTCAGATCGCAACAATATTTTTCAGTCAGACACACTACTACCACTTTGTGAGACAGAATATCTAACAAGTGCTAATTTTCAATATTTTATTTGGTATCGACTGCGGTAGAAAATGTGGAGAGAATAAGCTTAGATGGGCAATTCAATTACTGAGAATCTGCTACAAGCCCCCTAGCCTGCGGAAGTTATTATTTCAATGAAAACCGCTAGTACTTCTTATCAAGTTAATTTAAACTTCCAACAGCAACTTGATTGTGCCGTACAAGCCTCTTAAACTAAACAATCGGGAAAAGACACGCGGCAATTCAGTTATTTTGCTATTGGTTAAGTTTTAATTAGGTTTGTTCAGTATGAAGTTAAGAACCGTTGCTTTTCCATTTTATTGGTTGATTTAACGGGTTCCTTCATAATTTCGCTAGTTGGGAGTTGCTTTGAACGATTATTTGATTCGATTGTTTAGGCATGTTTAGACTTTTCATAATATCAACTAGTGGACCCAGTGCGACTTCGTTCGCTTACACTTATACTGTACATCTACCTACCTTTTTTCTTGCTGATAAACCTTCATCTTGAACCACTCTATCTATTGTTGAAAACCGCATTTTAATCCGTTGCGTAGTTTAAAAGATCTAAGCGTACATAGATACAAAGGTACAGACGGCAAGAACGTCTTTGTTTATATAGAAGTTATCGAACACTGCGCGGACGACACCACCGTCATAAGCCAGCCACATTTTAATACCTAACTAACATTTCCCCCTCAAAACACAACTTTATAGTCGGCGCCTAAAATTCTTTACGCCACTATATATCGTTATCGTGGCCGAGTTTACGCCACACCTTTATTTCGGATGCTTTCTTCATATTTTATTGGGGCGTAAACGAGTGCGTGAAGTAAGTGAGATAGCGTTCGTCTGCCGAGTTTACAGGCGTCGTAAAACCTCCTTAAACGGCTGCGATACGGATCTCAGACAGGGAATACTAAGTGCGGTCCGCGAACAGGAACAATGCTGGAGCAACTCGTTCGGAGCCGGAATACGGTGACCGCCGACACTGGGTTCTAAATGTGAACGCGGTGGAATTGAGAGTTCTTTAAGTTCTCCTTCCTACATACTTAGCTCTCTTTAAAAGGCTCACTTGCTTAAGGTCTTTATAGAAAAAAAATCGCACGCGTTGTGCAATTGTCATGGTGGCCAGATAAATCCTCATAACTGACTAAAGAGTTTTCTTAGGCTTTGAAATGGGCAGCAGCTTTTTCCATTGTTATATTTATGTAACTGCGATCTCCAACCCGCCTGCCAAGCATGGAAATTATGCCAATAACCTCCGCTTTCGTGGGAGAGACCCTAAGTCCAGCAGTGGACTGTTATGGGCTGTGATGATGAACTGACTAAAGTTTTATTACACACTACTATGTAATTGTTGGAGACTTACTACGCGACTAGGAGTTGTTGTTGTTGGTGTTATTGTGTGTAAATAAATGTATTCTATTCTATTCCTTGATTACTTTTGTGAATAATTTTTTTTATGTTTTTGCAAATGTATGATACATATCTGAAAAATACCTGGATAACAGTAGACACACGATACTCATGAATGGGAAAATAGAAATGCTAGAAAACGCGGCTTACCGAGAGCCATGGCAAGCGGCGTATTCCGTGGAACGGCGGAGTTATAACCATAGCGAAAGGTAAACCTTCATGATACTGGTGAACACGAGTGAAAAACATGTTCATGAAGCACACGAGAGGAATAGTAGCAAAAAACAGTGTTCTGAAGAGATGGCCACTGGCATTTAATTAACGGGAGACTTGCCAGGCTTCCGGTTGCTCACTAGAGCAAGATTTTTTCCTGCACTGCGAATTAATTTGCTATAAAAACTAGCTAATATTCCACAAACGGAGTTTCTAATGAATACAGCGAGCTCTTTTGTTTAGATATTCCTTTTGAATCGTCCCGATGCCGATATTATATTGTGGGCGAGCTTTTTCTTTTCCTGTGGCCGGGGGGAGGTTATTAATTAATTTGCTTTAATTACTTAGTTACTACCGCTTTGTTGAAACGGCGCCTTCAAAGGATTGGACTCATCTGCTATGCGCGATTGCTATCTTCACTGCTTCAGCAAACCTTACGCGTGACGATCGATCGATATTTTCAAATTACACGGATCTAGATCAAATACTATTCGATGGAAGATCGTAATTTGAGTACTACGCTCGTGGGCGGTGTTGTTTATTAAATTTTTCTTGATGAATAATTGAATGAATGAATGAATGAAAAATACACATAAAATAAAACAAAAACAGAGGAAAAAAAGAAAAGCAACCGGCGGCCTTATCGCTTAAAGCCATTTCTTCCATGCAACCTTAGACATCTAGAAACAGAATATACACTAGGATAGGTGGTAAGTCTGTTCTACTGAACATTACTGTGGCATATTTCATTAATACTAATAAACCTATATCACTAAAATACAATACTATAAATACATAATATCTACTTATTAAACATCACAAAACAATATAAAGATGATAAAATAAAAATAAAATACAAATTTTGATTTTTATCATGTGCCTATGAGAAAAGTGAGACGTTGATGATGATGGATCCCTATGTGACAGTAATTGTAATTATACCATAGGCTAATTACGTTACTCTGATGCCAACAATTCTATGATTTCAATTGAAATTGTTAGTTTTGCGATTCCGTATCATCGATTTCATCGTATCAGTTGCTAACAAAGGTCGATTGCAATAAACTGAAACTATTAAATCGATCATACGTAATCCCAAAAGAACAATTTCAATTATTGAAATCATAGAATTGTTGGCAACAGTGTTACGTAATTAGCCTACTGGTATAATTGCAAATGTCCATAAGCTGCGGTATGGACAAATCTTTATTCCGCCCAAATACACACCCTAAAGAATTAAAAATTGAATTTACAAAAAAAGCAAAGTATGGCGATATGAAATTGGACCAAACTGGACCTGACTCTGTGCTGCAACTGCGCATTCGGGGCGCGTTCGCGACATTTGGAGGTACCCTAGGAAAAAACAAATGATTTTACCTTTTTAGTGCTAGCTATGTATGCGATTTAAAATGTGCTAAATTTTTTGTTTTATTTCTTATAACTGTGAAGGTATATGGTACCACAAGCCACATTAAAGGAAGAAAATGGTAAGGGAACACATTTAATTGAAAAAGATGGAATGGAAAGCAAGGGCTTTGATCTATTAAAAAACGCGAAAATGCGTGGCTTCGGGTTTATTTTCAAATATTTTCAGATTTATCTTTAATACCTATAGGTAATGAAATCGTAAAGATTATATTAAACGTTCTGTAGAATACCTACATTGAAGATATAATTATGTTCAGAGCAAAACAAACCAGGCGACGACACATGACGACGAAATAACATCTTTAGGATGCTTTTAAGGTTGCCAAGGCACTACAAGTGCATCGGACATATGCGGCAGCACGGACCACAGGCACGGACGGGCAATTTTCAAGCTATTTATGCGAAAAACGGGTTGGGTGAATTCTGCCGTGTGAGAGTAAGAGTATTTATACGAATATTAAAAAGAGAAAAGTGGCAGTATCCTTAGGTATCCGCAGGGTGGTATTCCCCCTCCCCCCTTTTTCAATTTTTATAAACCAACTTACTCGTGGTCTCAGCTGCTCGTATCACCTGTATGCTGACGATTTGCAGATATATGCGGACACGGAGGCTGCTATTATCTCGGATGCGGTGTCTGCTCTTGTTAAGTATCTCGATGCTGTCCAGAATTGGGCTTCCAAATTCGGTATCTCTGTTAATCCCGCTAAGTGCCAAGCCGTTATTCTACGTAGCCCGTATAATTTTTTTTATATATTTTATACCCCTAAGGTGGCAAACAAGCTTACGGCCTGCCTGATGGTAAGCAGTCACCACAGCCTATGGACGTTTGCAATACCAGGGGCATCACCCACGCGTTGCCGATCCCGTAAAAACCTTTTCACCCCTTCCTTGAAGAACTCCGTGTTGTACTCTCCAGGGAAAACTTTATTAATATTTTTATTTTTTATGAGGGACATTGTCATAGATAAACTCATCGCAAAACAATCACAATCATAACATACACTGCCCAAAACTGAAATTCCATCAATCAATTAGTTACGCGAGTGGTTCGGTCCGTAGTGGTAGACACAATATATCCACTGTACAGTACAGACGGATAGACGGGTGGGTAATAGTAGTGTATGCAGCACGCATATAAAAGTGGTATTGAAACATGAGTGTCTGTTTACTATACGAGGTGTAGCCGAGTACATTATATGCTGTCTTTTAACCCCTTTCTTGAAGAACTCCATTTTGTACTCTCCAGGGAAAACCTCTCCAGATAGTTCATTCCACAACCTTAGTGGGCGTGGGAGAAAGTTCCTTTGGAACCGTACAGTTCGCGACCAATTTGGCTCCAAGGCTCCCGCAAATTAAACGCCTCGACATTTCCCGGGTTCCTCCAATCCATTTCAACAGTGTGGTTGGCCCTTATTCTCCCCAGGTAAAAGATTTGGGGCTCCACATTGATAGTACTTTTAGCTGGTCAGCCCACGTGACTGAGGTTAGCAGGAAGGTAACTGGGACTCTTTGCTCCCTCTACAGGTTTAAATTCTTTCTTCCTCCTGCAACTAAAATCTTACTTGTGCAGTCCCTAATTTTACCCATTATTGACTATGCTGACGTATGTTTCTCTGACATTAATCAAGATCTCCTCCTAAAGCTGGAACATCTTCAGAACAACTGCATCAGATTCATTTTCGGCCTGCGCATATACGATCACATTTCCGAATTTCGTGCCAAGCTTAAATGGCTGCCCATCCGCAAACGCCTTAATTTAAGTATGCTATCTCAACTTCATTCCATCTTATTCGATCCGGCCATTCCCAACTACGTTATTTTGTGCATGAAGATTTAATAAATAAATAAAAGTCTTTAATTTTTCTATTTTTGTTTGTTATGAACAAACTCATGTATTTTGAAAGAACGGATTCTATTTTAAAAATTATTTCATTAATAGAATGCTTCACAGTCACTGAGTAACATAAGCTTTCTATCTCGGGAAAATTATAGAATCCCGCGTGTAAGTCGTTTCTTTACAGCGATCCTAACAGCGCGCGGGTGAAAGGCGCTGAGAACGGTCAGTAGTTTTTATGATACAACCCATTAACGCGTTTATAGAACTATACATATTGCTAGGCGGAACACAGAAAACCTCGTATCGAGGTATTCATCTGCGTATGATGGATGCGAAGCACTCATAACTAACAAGAATCACAGTTCCATCACTTTCGGGTTTGTTTACAGTCCTCACGTCGAAATTCGGAGTGCCATTCGCGATATCCAGCTAGTTGTTATTTACCGCTCAATACGGCCACGGCGCGGCCAGCACGGCCACTTAGCCCTTAATGGCGCGAATTATGGGAATATGTTAATGCACCCGCGAACCACGCGCTCGACAACCTGTTTATTTCGCTACTAATTGTAGGTAGGTTGAAGTGCTACATCTGTATCCGTGATAGGTGTAGTGGTTTCACGTGTAGGTACATGTATAATTGTTTCCAATATGTAAAGACAATTTCTGAAACGCACCCAAAGTCTACATCATCATCACAGCCCGTAACAGTCCACTGCAGGACTTAGGGCCTCTCCCACGAAAGGGGAGGTTATTGCCATAATCTCCACGCTTGGCAGGCGGGTTGGAGATCGCAGTGTTTAAATATAACAATGGAAAATGCTGCTGCCCATTTTCCGGACTACAGAGACTCTTGATCTTTTGCCTCGAAAACATTAGTCGCCTTGTACGACACCCATGAGTGTAAGGGGTTGGTGCTATTCTACTCTGTCAGACACCACACGGCCAAGTACTCGTATACATATACACCTCCCAACTCAAAAATTCTTATTAAAAATTTTGAATTGGTTATAACGAAACTAAAGAGCCATCCGATTAAACTGGTGTTCATAGAAAACCTCATATAAACTATATCCGTTTGGGAGCTACGAATGCTACGAATGCTACGACGCCACGAAGACAGACACATGAATGGGACCTTTACCTCTCTCAGATTGTAGACCACTGCGCTACAGCAATTTTCTGGGCGATTTACTGACAGCTAATTTAAAAAGTTAAAAGTCTAGTTCGACATTCCTTACCAGATGGCGTTGCTTGGACTGGATTCTAAAGCGTTGAATTGGATGTCCGAAGTTATTCGGAAATATATTTCGTGAAAAGATACATTAGTTTCAGTACCTTTTTCAACAAATCTCTGTATTTCTTTATTGTGTGCAATAAATAGTTAAATAAATAAAATAAATAAAAAAGGGTAAAATGTCTACTTTTTATACATTTAACGGTCTCGTCTTGATACATTTTAGATAATCGTATCTAATTAACGCTATATATTATAATTATTTGAGACATTTATTCTATTTGATGATCTAGATGTATGAGTATAATTTTCTTTTTTAGAATAGTGCTTCAATGCAACTACCTTTCGGGCTCTTCTGGATACACGTTAATGATCATTCTAAATAGGGTATCATTGAAAGCAGCGCAAAAGTTTGTGTTTTATCACAGATTTTATCTAGTTACCCACTTAGGCTAGCCTATTTTCCCGACAATACCATTTTCGGCTTCAAAAAAATTCACTTGCCGCCCCATTGTAGACGCGAAGGCGGAATCTTGGAGGGTTTTTCATACAGTCTCGGACAATGGCATCCGGTCCCGTTATTTTACTTTATGTTAGCCTGTCTGCTTCACAAAGAACCACCCAAACAACGCCAATATTATCAAGCATTTTTATAACGCACCGTTTATAAAACAGACATACCTATTCTGTTTGGTGAGCGAGGTGAAGTAACTAAGTGATTCGGCAATTTTCTACTTATCTCGGAACTTTGCGAGTTCAAAAATTCTCCGAGTTGCGCTACAACGTTAAGGAGAAACACTCTATCTGTTATTAGCCATGGATGTTCTGTGGCTCTGAAATGGTAAGACTGAAATGCTTTTAGTTAAAATAAAAATAAGTTAAAATAAAAAACTCCAGCACTCAACCAAGGTTTCCTAGCGGTAGGCTAAGGTACAAATACGATTTATTAAACTAGAGGAAAAAATATAATGAATGCAAAAATACAATGAACGCAATTGCATTTCTTTCTTCTTCCTTCCTCAACTGCGTTTTTCACATTTTTCTTATATTCAAACCTTGTCGTGGCAATGTACAAATCTAATAAAAAAACAATTAGATAGATTTTGATACTTTTGGTATAGGTAAGCATTTTCCGCCGTGTGGTGTCCGGCAGAGTAGAATGGCACCAACCCCTTACACTCGTGGGTGTCGTACAAGGCGACTAATGTTTTCGAGGCAAAAGATCTAAGCGCTTCCGTAGACTGGGAAATGGGCAGCAGCATTTTCCATTGTTATATTATAACACTGCGATCTCCAACCCGCCTGCCAAGCGTGGAGATTATGGCAATAACCTCCCTTTTTGTGGGAGAGGCCCGAAGTCCTGCAGTGGACTGTTATGGGCTGTGATGATGAATCATTTTCCTAGGGGTCTCACAATTTTTTGAAGATAATAGCTGTTATTCGCTAATAATGTAGCTTTCTATAGGTGAATGACTTTTTAAAATCGATATTTTAGTTATTTAATTTATCTTTAACAAACAAACAAACAAAACGACAAACAATCAAATCGTTTCTCGTTATAATATTAGATAGATTATAGGAACTCGGCGATGTAGGGTAGATTCTCGGGACAACAAAGTCTAAAGTAATCACTTACTTATTTAGTCAGATTCGGATCACGTCAGATTCTGATTAGGTTAGGGCGCGGATTATATCAAAGCAAGTTGCGACGCGCGTCAGGCCCTCGTCAAAGGTCAGATGCCAACAGTTTAAAGGTCCACAGGCACATAAACTGCCAAAATCCTCGCCGCTCAAATACGATAAAACCATTGGTCCTAGACTAGTTCCTGAAGAGCAACTTAAGTGGCGCTGACAACAAATTTAAAAGTACAACTATCGAAGCCAAAACGTAAGTTCGGAGTTTTCGCGCAATGCCGTGTCCCGCTGATAGGTCAGTCACTCCGCCACGTCCCGGGAGTCACGCTCGGCCGTCACTCCGCCGCGCTGTCACGCCAGCATAGATTGGCGTTACGTGACACGACGATGCGATGCGGGCGAGGTTTAGTCGGATTGGCACTCCGATAAAGATCGACGATTATTTTTGTTATGGATACGTGCTTTGTGTATAAGATTATGAATACGTACTTATGTCAATGCTTAACCTTCTCAACGCCAAAGTCACATATATGTGACATTTCATTTCCGTGCCCATGACTCCAAAGACTGATAATCAGACAAGAAAATAAGTTATAATTAACCATTATTTTAATGGCACACACGACCATTAACACTGAGTTTATAATCTAATCTATCGATATGTATTATGCTCACAACACTACCTAAACAGCATCTTCTTTGGTCGTGGCGTAAAAATCGTAAAAATCCGTGGCGTGGAAAAGGTTAACGTTAATATGCATGAGTTATTTGCATTTTGCAGTGCTCATCATAATAATCATAATCATCGTAGAGTTAGGCCGGGCCCCAGTGCCTGTATTCCTACATATGGCCGGTCTTCGGCTGCTCCTAAGCCTGACCAATCTTGTAGTGGAACAACCTGGGCTTCGAGTCCGCTAATTTACTTGGCTCGATTGAATTGTAAGCGGATCGCAATAGCACCTCCGCAGTTTTAATTGTAGCAGAATACTAAAGACGCGTAATACTGCCATTGAGTGGCGATTGCAATTCAATCCCTTGGAGCCCTAAATTCGTGGCATTACTTAATGTATAATTGTATACCATAGCTTTTACATTTTCTCTCTCCATATTTTTTCTGTAAAATGCAATGAAGAATTTTTGAAGTTATATTTTTAAATAGCAAACATTGTTGTAGTAGATAGAACAAGAAATTGTATCTTAAATTTACGTTAAATATATTTCAGTAATAGTTACATCACCTACAGAACTTGGCACCCATTGAGATCTCAAGTCTGTAGTCGGCGAAATCAGCAATTCTTCGCCGACAACATTACCTACATTATTTTTCTTGCTTTAAAACCGCATTAAAATACGTTGCGTACATGGATATAGTGGGCGAATAGTTAATATTTAACTTGGCTTTTTCACATATGGTAACGGCAATGCACGGTAAAAAAAGTTGTGACATAATGATAATAACATTAAATAAATAGGACGGTTCGTTGAGTGCGCTACTGCCTAGATCGGGTTAAATAATAACGAATTTATAGTTTTTGCCGAGGGTCAGCCGTAGAGTGCCCGCATTTTATTATCCAGGTAACACATTTAAAGTCCGTCAAAGGGCTAAAGTGGTGCTCTGTAAAATAAGTTACTGCCATGCATGTATTAATTAATATCACGGGATTTTTTTTTTTAAATTCTGCATACGAGCGTGGTAGTGTGAAGTATAACCCAAAAAGATCTAGTCTCCGTAAGCTGGGAAATAGGCAG
This sequence comes from Blastobasis lacticolella, assembly GCA_905147135.1. Classification (NCBI taxonomy): domain Eukaryota; kingdom Metazoa; phylum Arthropoda; class Insecta; order Lepidoptera; family Blastobasidae; genus Blastobasis; species Blastobasis lacticolella. Next base: position 27,892,073 of record LR990039.1, read on the forward strand.
CTGCGTTTTCCATCGTTATATTTATAACACTGTGATCTCCAACCCGCCCGTACTTCTTTTATCCCGCATTAAATGTTTGTACTTATTAGACATGTTTTTCTGAGCACCCGATAGAATAAATGGCGACGAGGAAATTAAGACATTAAATTTAAAAAATAAACAAAAAAGTCCTGTCTGTGTGCAAACCAAGTTGTCGGTTGGGAAATGCGATTTACAGTCTGGGAACTGGTTTAAGTAGGTGGAGCGTCTGGAAAATTATTTCGTCGTGAACGCCACAGAGGAAGAAGTTAAAATGAGTATTTTGATTGCCTTGATGATGGAAACAGATGAACTTCTGTCGACGTTGGCGAATCCGAAGAAACCGTCTGTGTAGATCTTCGAGAATGCGGTTATATTGCTGCGAGACCATGTACAACCATAGATTTTACCCATACAATTTTTTCTCTATGCCTACAACCGGCGCCTTCGGTGCTCGCCGAACGTTACAGTAGGCTGCGGCGGCAGAAGGGCGGCGAACCGGTGAGCGATTATGCGCCGGAACTTAAGAAAATTGCGTGGTACTGCGACTTCACCGCGCAACTAGAACATGATTTGCGGGATAAATTGGTGTGTGGACTACGCAGTGACGTCATACGCCAAAGGTTATTTGCCGAGGAGAAGGTAATAATTTTAAGCGGTAACGTTAGCGTTTTTGTTGAAAGCAGCGGAGCAGGATGCAGTTGTAGTTTTTATTTATTTATTCAACAGTTTATTGTGCACAGGAAATACATAGCAAATAACAGGCAAAGTAATAAATGGCACAACAGGCGCTACTTATTTTTAAAAGAAATCTCTTCCAGTAGACCTTCGGAAGCGTGATGTGACCATGAGACGCCGATAGGACGTGCACAATATTACCTATCTAAATAGGCTGTAGTCCAACGTGACGTCATCACTTGCAAACGTAAGGATCGGCGCGGGTCTGCGGCGCGGGAATGTAGATTCCTTCTCATTTATAGAATGACGGAGAACAGTACCACAGGCGAGTGCCCAGCGAAAATTTCACAGGGACGGCGGTTGCGAAACGGCTTAATTTGCTCAAACCGTAGCGGCCGTAGCGGAGCCGCTGCCGGCCGTTCGCCGCCGCCGGCTGCCGTATCTGCGGTATCGTAGTTTTAGACCGGGGAGAGATAAATATATGAGCGAACATTTTATTAAAAAGTTGGGCTCTATGGAATGGTCTTTCAGTACTACACCCCTCGATGATATTCAAGATCTAATTAAATTGACGTAAGGCCATAGAAACTACTGAACGCAACAAGATAACCCCATCGTGATTGGGCTTTTCGAAACGGTCTTGATGAGTAGGTACTACACCGCATAAAGGCTTGTTATGAAAACATATTATTCATTTGAGAACTTATTATTTCCCTTATAGGTTCATCTTACACCGTTTAATTATCTCGCTCACTCTATCGCACTTGGGTTATCGGAAATACAACGGGCTAGCTCGTGAACTTGTCAAAAACTCCCCGATGGTAAAGTAAGTTGTGGTAGGTCTGGGTTTGTCAGTAAATTCTCAGCTCTGGCGGCGAGCTTTCACCATAGCGCGGCGCACCCCCCGACTAGCATAAAACGTAAACTTCTCAAAATTTTGTTGATGGCAAACTAAGTTGAGGTAGGTCTGGGTTTGTCAGTAAGTTCCCAGCTCGGGAGGCGAGTGCTTTCACCATAGCGAGGCGATCCCCTTGACTAGAATAAAACGTTTCGCTCACTCCAGACACACCCCTGGAAATTGGGTGCGCGCAATTTTAAGTCTCACCTACATTTTCAAACTTGTGCACCGAACACTTTATCTGCGATTTATATATGGTGCTTTCAATCCGTGATCTCATTTCCGACGAATTTGAAACGCCTGCGCCACGGGAGACGTACCTACCTCCCCATAGCTATGGCCGACAGAGTGCCCCAACTTTGAGTAGCACTCGCGTCTGCAGCTTCCGTGGTTCGTACCCGCTATTGTCAGGCGACCACACCACTCTGCACGGCGCAAAGTGTGACAAATTCAATGTTCTCCACAAAGGCAACGCGAAGCTCGAATCCTTATGCTTTGGTAAAACTGTAGCGCGAATTTTACGATGTTCTACCTATTCGAGATTCTATGCAATATGGATTCCGCACAACTGATATTCAACACATACTTTATTACACACAGTATTCAATTTTACAATTAAACAATCGCGTTTTTTTTATTTTGAGTTATATGTACAGCAGTAAAAAACACTTAAGCGGGCCATCTGATGGAAGATGGTCACCGCCGCCTATGGACATCAACAACACCAAGGGAGTTACCAATGCGTTGCCCACCTCTGAAGAGATCTCTAATATGCCTTTTTTAACGATCCAAGGAAATACTGCTCGCGATTCTAACAATATTCGCGATTCTACACAATATTAATTCCACACAACTACTACCATTCAACACATTCGCTATACCACACATTCGTAAATGCTGGGCATTGATGACCAACTGAAAACATTTTGTTTTATTTGTACCAAATCCTAAAGTGTATCTACAGTAAACAAATAACTAGTATCTAAGAAAACAAATATAGGAAGTAGCTTTTAATCCGTATTATTTTAAATTTCACCAGCTTTCTACCGATACCTAAAGCTGCGATAACAAGTACTTACAAAAAGGACTTGAAGAGGTACTTCCCTACTTAAAGTAATACCTACAAGTACCTACTTCTTGTTCGCTGAATGCTATTATATCTATAGTAAGAGCACTTGAGACCGTGAAGACTGTTTCTGAACGTTATTCCTCGGCACGGCCTTTATTTTAAAATAAATATTAATTTGATAATTGGGAGGCGCTTTTGATCCTTTTCTGTTCTTTGAGATTTACTGGCTATTTATTGAGCCAATTTCCGATGTCTTATTATTGGACGATTTCGGAAATGGAACAATAAATAAATCTTTATTTCATGCGAAAGTAACGAGTTACACCCACATCACAATAGGAATTATAAGATATATATGATTGAAATAAAGATAAAAATTACTTAAAGTCTAGTTTTAACATCGTCATTTCTTATTTTTGGCGTGATGCACGTGAGCCTAATGTTTGAAGATGGGGCTGTTCATGCACTCAGACAAGGATGTTAGGATGTCAGTTTAGCGGAAATTATTTTACATAATAACCTAAAGTATATTTCAAAGCAAAAAACTCATATCGTGAGTGTATTTGGTGATTCTAATCGCGAATTACGACACGCGAATTGTATCTATGAGATAATAAATCGAATTTGCAACGCTGCTTCTTTTTGGACGCTTTTGATAGAACCACTGATGCAGGGGATTGGTCGCACCGAAGTCGCCACCCACTGGGAGCGTCATTGAAAACTGTCCAGATGAGCTTGCTTAACTTTCCCTTTGTCAACCGTTACCTACATTTTTGACGTTTTAAAAGAGATTTATTAATGTAATCCTAATTCAGTGAATACTTTTTTCATTAGCGAGGCTAATTTATAAAATCATATTTGACGTGCATATAGGATGTTCGAAAATTCGCAAAAGCAAATTCCACTATTATCGCCTAGGACATTGAAGACCAACATATTTCATTAGGTGGTGGGACTCTGTCAAGCCTGAGGAGTCGGCCTGGGTGTGTACCACCGCCTTACCTATTTCTGTTGCCAATTGCAAACATTGTTGTGTTCTGGTTTGAAGGGTAAGATAGCCAGCGCAACTACAGGCATGAGGCATTTCATCTTAGGTCTAAAAGTGACAACGCTGCGGTTCTACATTTTATTGCCTGCAACCGAACTGCCAGGTCTTGAAAAACATGCCAAATGCAAACTTTCTATGAGATCCTGTGGTGTTTTTAAAAATGCGGCTTTAGATACAGAGGGGTTTTAGTGAGTAGGGTCCTTTTCGGGCATCCCTCATATCCACATCGCTCTCTCGGGTGAAGTGACATATTCCGAAGATTGCCCCTCTTAAAAAAAGGTCTTGGAAAACATCCTACAAAGTCTACATATATGCAAATATTTCCCAAACTACTGGACCGATTTTAACGAAACAAAGGTAAGAACCAGATAGTTCAACTGATCTTCAAATAAAGGAAACTACATTGGAAACTGTCCAGATGCCACAGATACACTTCAAATTTATCACACCCCTCTTTTTGTAGTCGGAAGTAACGTTTGCCGTAGTTTTTTATTAGGAACTTGTCATAAACGGCGATGTCGAAACAGGGAAAACTGCATGTGCAAGTACATTACCCGGGGCAATTGGGGTGAGTACGTACAAACGTGGCTGGAGCACGGCACTGCTTTGCAATTTAAATCTAATGCACAACCGGCACGGGGCAAAAACACCTACTTACCACAGCGCCTCATTTGATGAAGAGGCTAGCACGTTAGCGCAATACTCGCGTTATAACCTTATATGGTTCATCGATCCATGAGGGTAATAAATATTGTGACGGAAATATTTTTGGACGAATTCATTTACGCCACTTATTCACTTACTTTGTGGACCAAAAAATGTGGGCACATATGAATGTGCTGCAGAGCTACGCAGATTTCCTTGAGCTACGTCGTACAGAGGAAATAAAATAATCAGAATATTCAGCAGACATGTTACGTTTTAATTTACGTTGTTTTTTTAACACATCCAAAATTGACAGACATAAAATAGTCCATAAATAGAACTATCAAAGGAATAAATCCCAAGGAGATGATATGAAGTGAAATACCAACACGCCCCCTTCATCTTCATTAAAATATTCATCATAATCATCATGAACTCCAATAAAATTATCATTTATAACATAATTATCATAACAAATTAAAACATCATTAACATCATTAATCATATCATTACTAATCACTCAGCCCTAATCCAGAAACACAAAAATGATGTTTCATAAAAGGCCGCCTTTGATGAAACATCGGCTACCATTAAGTCGGTACTTAGATATTGCAACAGTATGTCCTTATCCTGAAGTATCGCGAATAAAATGGAATTTTATATCGATATGTTTACTGCGTGAGTGGAAAACAGGATGTCTTGCGAGATACATCGCCCCTTGGTTATCAATATTTACAGTAACGCCCGAGTAAGAATGTAACCCGATCTCAGTCAACAGACTATTCAAGTACACAGCTTCTTTCATACATTCAGCTAAACTTACATACTTGACTTATAGGACAATATTATAATGTTTTAACCATATTAGTTCGTAAGATGTAACAATTGTGACAGCAATTTAAATTTGCAGTGTCTTTCAAAGGTGTCTAATGTGAATCCTGTATATTATTAAGACCTTATGTACTTTTGGACACAAATAAATAAATATGAATATAAATATGAACATATTCAGCTTCCGTTGAAGAAGTGGCTACAGTCCTTTGCTTTTGAGACCTCCAAGAAATTGCCGCACCTGCTAACTTAAAAACGTAGCTAGAGTATGAACATCTATAAGACAATTTCCCCAATCAGCATCGGTGAAACCTTGTAACGGTTCTCCTGTCTTTTTAAATGTTAAGTGGTAGTCAATCGTCTTTTTCAGATATCGTAGTATTCTCTTAGCGCTTTTCCAGTGAACTCGAGTAGGAGAGCAGGTAAACTGCGCTAGTTTTGATACCGCATGTGAAATATCAGGTCTCGTTCCAACACTCAAATACATCAGCGACCCAATTAAAAATTGTTCATCACTTGATTTATTGTTTTCATCATTTCTGACTTCAAACTTCATTCCCACCTCTAATGGCGTAGAAATTGTGTTACAATATTCCATTCCATATTTCTTAAAAATATAATTAATGTATTTCTTTTGAGATAGACTATACCCTCCTTTATTTTCCTATTTCCATCCCTAAACAATATTTTGCCGAACCAAAATCTTTAAGTTCAAACTCTTTACTCAGTTCTCTTTTAAATTCTTCCAACCAATTCGTATCTTGAGAGGCTATTAGGATATCATCAACATAAATAACAACGAAAAGCATTGCCCCATCTTCTCGGTGTGTGTGATATAAACATTGTTCATTTACAGTAGGTTCTAGATTTAGCATTTTCAGCTTTTCATCCAATCTTAAAAACCATTGATGTCCTGCCTGTTTCTCCGTGAACAGTTCCATTTCTCCCGTCCACAAGACAAACCCTGTACCTCTGAAAACGCCATAAAATCACATTTCATGTAGAAGTCATTGCATTTCATGTATGGAGACCCCCCTTATTTTAGATTTATTATTATTATTTGTTGTTATAGTTGCTATAGCAACACGTACTCTGTAAATACTTCAAGTGTCTAGCTATTACGGTTCCGAAGATACAGTCACTAAGAGTTTCAGCTATGGTTTCAGTGTATGGGTAGCCCCATAGTGGCAGGCGGGATGCCGGCCTGGTGACTTCACAGCTAGATCGCGGCAGCAATAATTTCGCGAAAAAAATAATAAAACCTAATATTGTAAAACTCAAATAAATATGGCAATATCGATATTAGGAAACTTCCTCATTTACGTTGTTTTTTTAACACATCCAATATTGACAGACATAAAATGCTTCATAAATAGAACTATCAAAGGAATAAATCCTAAGGAGATGATATGAAGTGAAATAAAAACAAAAAATAATTAAATTCTTAAACGAAAAATATTTTTTCAAAACAAGCTTTTATTGCGCGGTATAGTACGTACTCATCAATACCATTCAAAACAGCCAGCCCAGCGTTTATTAGTTCCTATCACCTTCCGACTCCATCATCAGACCAACTCCATGGTACCATATTAATGCATTGTCATCAAAGTTACAACAAATGGTCGAAAAATAGTTAGCTTTTGACGAATAACTTACATACGAACAGTGCAAATTAAATAAAAACTTGCAAGGATAAGCAAAGTGAAATATAATTACTACTTATATATCAAATACTGCATTGACATATAGGGGAAACTTCTCTAAAGAAAAGACCAGACGTGACGCCTACTCACGTTCATGCTTCATTAGTACAGTCGTTGTTAAACGAAAGAAAAAAGACAACAACTGATATTCATTTCACAAAGATGGATATTGCACAGTTACAGTAGAAAAGCCCTGGCTTCACATGAGTGCAATTTAGAGCAACCCCTTTCAAAGGCAAACGTTATTGCAATTTCGAACGGATATCTATTTTTGAAGCCCATGTAAAAAGGAAAAAGGCGGGACATTATGTGTGTATGTACATAATTTGCATGTACATAAGTTATTCACTGATAATGTAGCTTTTCTGTAGGTGAAAGAAAGGTATTAAAATTTGGTTTTTTAAATTGGTTGGCGCGTTGGACGCGTGGTCTTTTCTGTTAACCAGCGCTGTGACAGGCACTAGACCCTCACAGCATCATGCTGAGACTGGTCCATTTCCGTTTCCGTTACATCACTGGCTGGTCTTATGTAATTTTCAATCATCATAATTAACTGTAGGTTTGGTTATGGATGTAACACACCGAATAAATTACTGTCTATGTCTAAGTTTTAAGGGGTTTGCAATGGCAAATTTGTTTGTAATGACAAACTAATATTAAAAAGCAAGCCTTTTCTCTTTATAATATTTACAAGTCATCCCCCGCGGCTTCCGCCCGCGCGCAGTTCGGATCTCTGTTAACATAAACTTTACTTGCGATATCCTATTACCTTTTAAGCTCGCCTACCTTTCAGTCAGTGAAAGAATTTTCCTAATGCCTAGTGGATTTTTCCGGCCGATAGATTTTAATTGCTGGTGTGGATTATTGAAGTACCTTTGTATGCATCCATGGCGCCCCGCTTATGAGTTTCATGAGTTTCATTTGTTTATTTTTGCCGATGTCCGCTCAGTGTTACGAGTTTTATGGAGGCTTTTCTATCCGTTATTCAGAAAGGGTTTTCTAGCAAAATATACCTATATCTTGTTACCCATACCTGCTATAAATATAAAACCACTTGTTCAAATTAATTATAGAAATTGACAGGGTTCGATTCGGGAAACCGGGGTTTTGTACTAGAGCTAAAATTGTACAGTGTGCAGGTCTTCATTGTGATTTCTCCTGATGATCCCTTTGTATTCCTTAGTACGTAGTGCACATGTAGGTACTACGAACCTCATCTACGTCCTCGGGTGGGACAAAAACTCATAACTCAATAGATCTTTGTGGCGTCGCAGCAGATTCTATACAGGAGCTGCAGCGGTGATGGGAACAAGTTTTCTCACGACGAAGAAATTGTCCAACCACCTCAAACCAACGTCTGCATCAACATCTCAATCTCTTCTCAAGTGCTCTCTGACCTGAGTGGTTCAGTGGTCAACATGCCCGTGTGCCACGCAAGAGGTCCCGGGTTCCATTCTCGGCCGGGCAGAAATTAAAATGGTGAATTTTAATTTCTGCTCCGTTTCTGGGTGTTCTATGTATATTAGTATATATTTAAAAGTATTTAAGTAGTATATCAGTTATCTAGCCATACTACAAGCTTTGCTTAGTTTGGGCTTCTTTACTATAGTTGCATAAATGTATATCCCTCCTCCTTTTTACTCAAGTAGTTTTGTATTTTTTTGTCTTTCTTGTCCTGCACCGCCTACCTTTCTCAGGCTTAGATTATCCCGGTTGACTGGTAGATAAGGCTATTTAAGCTTTAAGTCCGCCACTGTACTTTTGTGCATAAAGATAAAGCAATAAATAAATAAATTATTTATTTTACTTTTTAATCATCGGTCGTAAGGTGACAACAAATGTCGGTAGCCTCCGAATAATAAATGAGACAATAACCCAAATTACGGTCGAACATGGTAGGATTCAAGCGCGTTTTACGTTCCGTTCCGAAGCCAACAAACGCCGTAAAATATACGCGTAAAACGGAACGCTGCAACCGAAGCGAGACGCCATGATACGCGATGAACAAACAATATACAATCCATATGTATCAAGGATCAACAAGCCAACAAGATAGTAAGTGCATTCAGATTAGCAGAGAGACCATTATATTCCACATATTGATTTACTACCAAATGAAAATTAGACACCTAGGTACTAAGCAAGAAGTTTTGTTTGAGATTGTGGCGTTCAGGCAAAGATTGTCGTGGGATTTTTTATTTCGTTTTTATTTCGACCTTCTAGCATCCAGATAAAAGTTAAAACAGCACATCTAGTAAAAGCGTGCCCGCGACACATCTCCAGACAGCGTTTGTTTCATTTTTTTAGTTACCCATTCTTCGACTTTTCGTGGTTTTTCGTTTTAAATTAGTCAAGTCGTAAGTGATACTTAAAGTGAGTAACTTTAATGTCTACTAACGCTACAAAGTGGAATTTTTCATGTACTCGATGACGTTGGATAACCTACGGCGCCCTCACCGTCTATACCTATAAATAAAATAAAATAATAAATAATCGTGGACAAATTCACGCAGCGCCATTTAGCCCCAAAGTAAGCAAAGCTTGTGTTATGGGTGCTAGATAACTGACAAACTACTTATATACTTTTAAATACATACTTATTATACATAAAATACCCAGACCCGCAATAGAAATTAAAATTCATCATTTCAATTTCTGCCCGGCCGAGAATCGAACCCAACGGCATGTTGACCACTGAACCACTCAGGTCGTCGAATAATAATAACGCTACTTTAGTTAGACAGTTTGTGAATACTATAGTTTCATATTTGACAGTTGGTTCCGTGTTTTTATTTACCAGAGCTATGAGTTTTCAAAATACTCGTACTAGAGAAGGATTCCCATACAACTTTGCTGAGGCTGCGGGCGTCATGATTAAATTGAGATGGAATTTTCGGAAAAAGGAAGGTGGAAACGTTATTATATTTTATTTACGCCTTAACCTAGTTCATAACTGCGACGTCGCCGTAAGGATATATACAGGGTGTTACATTATATATGTATGAAGCCGTGAACTGGATGGAGTGCTAAACATATTAAAAACGATAGGTACAATTATTTCTGTTGTACGTGGAATTTATGTACCTATCGTTTTCATACATTTAGCACTCCACCCGGTTCACGGCTTCATACATATATTATGTAACACCCTGTATAGTCCTTAAGAATCTACTTGATACTCGTAAGTTCTTAAGTACGTATCTACTCGATACTCATACATAAGTGTAGTTTCTTTGATAGAGCTTTTGCTACCGTCAGTTTTTAATTAATGTGTTTATCAGTTCTATGGGTCTTGTTACATAAAACGATAATTTCCTTCAGGTTTGTATACTGCGCCACATTGAATATTGGCCAGTAGGTACTTACCTACTTGATGGTATTATACTTTTCGTTTAGCAACAATAGATCAGTTACATAGCAAAAAATTTGTCATTTTTAAAAAACTGAACAGTCTTTTATTATTGCCCTTGTTTTATTGTCACACGAATTTACCAAAAACCATATGAGTTTCAAATTTTCAGCTTAACGTTTTCATTTTAAATGAACAAAACAACTGATTGTTATCTAACCCTCGTCCTGTTTCTACCAGCACACAGTCCGTTCTTAAATCGGGATCAGTTTTACAACTAACAGTAAAAAAAAAAAACAAGCACGCTCTAAAAAAATAACATATACTCATATTTACGAGCATGGCTTAAAAATGAATATCAAAAGCGTCGTCGTGTTGCACCTGTACGTGCAAAGCGTGGCTCGGGCGGCCGGCGTGGGCGCTCCACCCGCAGGTAATATCACATATATTACTATCTCGGGCGGCCGGCGTGGGCGCTCCACCCGCAGGTAATATCACATATATTACTATCTCGGGCGGCCGGCGTGGGCGCTCCACCCGCAGGTAATATCACATATATTACTATCTCGGGCGGCCGGCGTGGGCGCTCCACCCGCAGGTAATATCATATATATTACTATCTCGGGCGGCCGGCGTGGGCCGCTATAATCTTTAATCTATATTATATATTTTTATTATATAAACTATAATCTTTCAAGCAAAGTTTCAACAAAAGATCACACTTACTGAACCTACTGTACTCGTAAATGCTTGGTCATGTCTATAGTTAATTGTGACAATTAATTAATTTAACAAATAACAATTCTGGCGCTTCTGCCTCAGAGTACTCTTAAATGATGGATTTTTAACACGAAAATTAAAATGCTTTACATGTATTTCTTCAGTCTTACCTTAAAATGTTAAACTTGAAATTAAGATTGCTCATAATTTTACCGGTAAAAAAATTTGTAAACTCTTCTTCTTAGATTTTTCCAATCAAAATATCGGACTATAAAATATAATAAACTACTAGGAATATCAAAATTTTTTTATTAGAAAAGTTGGTACAAGTAATTTGACGAGTTGTGACCCCCGCTCCGGGTCAACCCTGGTGCAAAAGCTAGTTATAGCCATACAACGCGGTAACGCAGTAAGTGTTTTGGTTTTATTTTTAGTTCTAATCTTTTCTCGTCTTTTACAAATACAAAATATTTAGACAACGTTACTACGACAATAGTTTTAGGCGACGTGGGACCTTCCAAAATATTTAATTTTGGGTTCTGATTTTTATTTTTAATATTATTTATACTAACCATCATCTTAACTATAATAAACTAATTCATACTAATTACGTTCATAAAATTAATTTAGATGTATTGTATGTGTAGAGAAAATTATTATTTTTAAAGTGAACGCTATCTGCATTCCAACGTATATTTTATTAATTATACTTAACTACAAAATTAGTAGTAGAATCAGTCAAATGTCACTAAATATCATATTATTAAAGATATGTTAAAGTCAAATTTAATTCAATAATAATTATCAGGTATGTCATTGAATATCATAAGAATTTGTCTAGATAATAAGAATTCATATCCCTTGACTGCAAAAAGGTTATAGACCCCTGATGTACAGGATGCTGTCTAGACATAACGACACTAATTAATATCACTAACGAAGGCTTAATAAAACAAGCTAGTCAACAAGTATTGCTAGCTGTCCTTTGTTTTTCCATTTAGTGAAGCGTTAAGAACAGACAGGAAATGAGCTCCTCGTATGTTTCGCGAAGAATAAGTTATTGAAGATGAAAGAAAATTTTATTAACTCTGTCTGGCAAACAGGATATTGTTAGTGATTTGTAGAAATTGTTTCTCTTTAATGATATCATTATTTAAAAGAAAACTGCATGGAAAGTCAGAGACTGGAAGTCCGGACAGGACAGTCACACGTTGCGTGGGTCGTCATGAGATCTAAGAAAATAAAACATTATCCAAGGTGCTGTAAATTACTGTAAAGAATATCTACTTACTTCAAACCATTCTAAAATAACGCCCTAAAGTATAATCCTTGAGTATCTAAGCAAGACGTATTGCCTGTTATGTGCTGGGGCTTGCTTTTGAGATTACACCGTTACCAATACAAATTTAGTGGTGTTTCTTTAGGACGAACTGTGTGTTTCAGTTGGTTAACATGCCGGTCGCCACGCAGAGGTCCTGGGTACGTTTCCCGGCCGAGCAGAAATTTAAATGATTAATTTTAATTTTTGTTACGGGTCTAGGTGTAGTATGTATAATAAGTATTTATTAAAACGGTACCGCAGTCGCAGCGTGGGTAGGCCTCCTACAAGGTGGACCGACGACCTGGTAAGGATCGCAGGTACCAGCTGGATGCGGAAAGCACAGGACCGGTCTTTGTGGAGATCTCTGGGGGAGGCCTATGCCCAGCAGTGGGCGTCTTCTGGCTGATATGATGATGATGATTAAAAAAAAAAGTTTGTATGTAGTTTTTCAGTTATTCAGCTTTAGGGCTAGATGACGCTGTGTTAATTAGTCCAAGCATATTTATTTATTTAATAACACATTTTAGTGAAGGGACGACTCACCTCTGGGTGATACGTTCATAATACTTCATTCGATTTATAGATGTGCCAAGACCATTAATTTGGAATACAGTTTTAAGCTCCCAATGGTGAAACTAAAAATTCTTTTCCGTCGATACCTCTAAAAATTCTCGTTGTCAGTAGCATCCATCATTCATTTAGGACTACTGGGGAAATAATTGACGTGGATGGATCTTTTCACTCCGTTTGCACACAGTGTTTTCGGCTTTTACATTCACTAATAAAGGATAAAACCACATGGGCTGCTGTTTTCAACCCTCCAAGGGTAATAAGTTAGGTATAGTAAGTAAGTTTATGTACAGGAATTTAACACGTCACCTGCTAATGGGTGTCGTACAGGGCGACTAATGTTATCGAGGCAATGGATCAAGAGTCTCCGTAGTCTGGAAAATGGGCAGCAGCATTTTCCATTGTTATATTTAAACACTGCGATCTCCAACCCGCCTGCGAAGCGTGGAGATTATGACAATAACCTCCCCTTTCGTGGGAGAGGCCCTAAGTCCTGCAGTGAACTGTTACGGGCTGTGATGATGACCTGCTAATGTGTTTCCTGATCATTATAATATTGACGGCTTCAAGGCATGAATAGGCTGTCTAGGAAGACAGGCATGCTCCATCTTCTACCGCATCGTCACTTACCCAGGTGAGATGGTGGCCAATGGCCTGGCTTGTCTTTCTAATAAAATATTTCATGATAGTACAGAGATCACTAAACGGCTCTACATATAAGAATTTTTTCATCTAAAAACTAAGGTTTCCAGTGCTCCATGGGGTGGGGATATGGTGAACCGTGGCTTTGGCAGTGGAGTGGCACTTGCCTTTTGCTGCCAGTGCAACGTGTTATAGAGGTAGGCTACGCATTAGCGATACTCTTGGTGTTGCTAATGTCTATAGGCAGTGGTGACCACTTTCCATCAGGTGGCCCGCTTGCCTGTTTGCCTAACGTATGACATAAAAAAAAAAAATCTATGGTAGTACCTATTTATTTTTCTTGAGTCTAGCTTGCGTGAAAGTATCATGGCTAGATCGGCAGGTCACCTGATGGTAGTTGATCATCTCCGCCCATGGATTTACGTAACAGCAGAGAATTTAGGATAGGTATATCAATACTTAGATATTTAGTTGCCTTGTCCCCTATGGTTTTCCAATTGATGATGAATGAGATTGTCGGTGATGAGCGAGGACTAGATCCTTGTGACGAGTTGCTGGGCTCCCAAGGAACGTGCCCCAAGAGAATATAAACAATGTAAACCTTCGAATTACTGATTTTGTTGATACGTAGAAGGTTAACTCGATTTTTTCTATGTTTCTAACACTAAAAACATTATGAGGATACACACTTAGTGCGCGTAAGCGCATATATATGGTTGCAGCTGACAATACTTTAGTGGCAATCGGGACTTATCAGCACTATGCGTCCGTCAAAATGAACGAAATTTACCAACCATACAGCCGTATTGAACGCAGTGCGTACATTTAGCAGACGGGCACCGCGAAAATGCATACTAACGCTACTATACAATATTGTTTGTAGCTACGAATGTATTATAACTTAAAATTTTGCAGTTTTCTTGTATTTTACTGCTCCATCGGAATTACTATGAAATGGCCTTCAAGCTTGCAGCAGGCCAACTTTGTTTAATTATGAAAAATTGTTATAGCCAATTACGATTCCGAACATAGATCCGTCATTAAGCGCCTCAGATTAACTTGATGAACGAATACTGGCATCATCAATTTAAATTAAGAGGGTTCGCGTCTTACTCGCCCCATATAGCAGCAAAAGGTGCTGATATAAAAGGGACTGGTTCTATAAAATTTTGTAACCATCCTCAAGGTTGTTAATACATAGAATTATATTACCTTTGCAAATACTGTCAACAAATTGAAACACAGGCAAGCTTTTATATAGAAGTATGAAATAAGTACCTACTCCATATTTTTCATAAAAGCCACTTGATATGTACCTAAGTAATAAAAATAAGCAATAAAAATATTATTTCAGGATACCTAAATGAATATGAAAACGTTGTGTTAAAAACGAAGATACATTTATGATTCAATTAATCATGCGCGATATTGGAATCTCCAAATAAATACAAATCAACGCGGTTCGAAAAATATATTGCAATTCAGCGAGCAACTGAACTATACTTATAATATAAACGCACTGATGATTTCAACCGGCTCAATGATAGTTAAATTTCGTTCCATTTGAAGGAGCATTATGGCCGATATATACATTTTTTCTTTACTCTAGGGTGCCGATCGCCACTCATGTATTGTCAGACGAAACCCTCACGTATTGGCACTCATGTAGGTATTGCAGTCTTTCTTTTTCACTAATAGTACAATGTATGCCCAAAAAACTGCAAATCTATCAACAAGCTAGCCGTTTGGCACATGTGTATGAGATATCTAAACATTCATTTTGACCTGCAGCTCCTAAAAATAGTTCTCTTAAGAGAGAAGTGACGACAACAAAAAATTTTTTGTATGGAAAAAAAATTATCTGAAGCCTATCGAGTGGGGTATCAAATAAAAGGGCTTTCCAAGCTGATTCCGAAAATATACCACAACCACAACATTATCATTTTCACAACAAACCAAGTTGGGAAAGTCGCCTGCAAAGACGTTGTATGACAACTGCTGTGGTTTGGTATTGGTAAATACAATCTTAGGCGCGATGAAGCGCAGGGGCCGCCTAACTCTTTACCATAGAATTTTCGATAGTTTTCTGACCTCATATCGCTCGCTTGATAATTTAATAAAACAACCCAGTTGTAGAATATGGTCAGCTGAGTTTTCTGTTTTGCGATTGCGATCTCCAACCCTCTTACCAAGTGTATAGATTATGACCCTCCACCAATGTGAAGGAGGCTCAAGTCCAGCAGTGGACTAGGACTGTTAGGCCTGATGAATTATGATAGATATATAATTAACCGTATTGGAATCCACCTTATTCAGAATGGTGACGGATTATGAGACGGAGTATAGGTATAATTGGACATCGCTTGAACAACAAAGCTGGCCCTTTTAAAAGTATTAAGAATAACTTCAGTCAAAAGAGATCGAGGTGGTCCTTTGAAAAAGTGCCTACTTTCTAATTTTAATGGTCCAATGGAAGGTTTAATTAATTAAGGCGTTACTGACCTTTCTTTTTTTAATCAACAATAATTTAAAGCTGCCAACTCTTTGATCTATCTAAATGGTGGTAAGTAAAAATAATTGGAAAAAATGCTTATAATCCTCCTTAAGCAGATTATAATTTCCCTAAAGAGTATGAAAGGCCGAGTGGATGTTTGCACCGAGAGCTTTTTTTTTATTCAAACAGATAGACGGTAACATTTCCTTTGATTCTTCACTTTGCTGAGGTATCATTACGTATTACGTTCTGTTTTTTAAGAACGTTTTTTTATACCACTAGTGACAAACAAGGATGGTAAGCAGTTACCATACATAATTAAAAGTAAAAACATAAAGTCAGTTGGTCAAATGCTTTGTTTCTTTCCATACCAAGGTTGTCTGGAAGAGATCACTCTAGTGATAAGGCCTCCCTTTGTATGTTTACTATAATATATTTTATCTCATGTATATATTCTGTAGTATGCCAATAAAGAGTTTTTGTATTGTATTCTATAATTCCGTAAAACCAAGTAGGTATACTCCATACGGATTTTTGCACGACATTATCAGTATGGCGGGGAAAGTAAACGGCCAACTCGTCGGAATGGGGAAAGTTTGACAATCGCTAATTAGCTTTGACGGAATCACCTTCCTTTGTTCGATATTACTTTCCTTAGTAGAGATATCAAGTGCAAGTCGTACACGCATTTGGAGGATTCCGTAACATTTCGCATATCTAATCTAATAGAAATAAATGTGAGGTAGATAAATAATATTCAATTCGTGTTGTACTGTTTGGCCTTCGGTCAGTTTTAAGCGCCTGTACTTTTAACCGTACGCCTCGAATCGTACGGTTTTCAATTTTGATTTATGGCATGATTACTTCAATATTTTGATTCACGACGCTGATTATCGTTATATTTGAAATGTTCGCTTTCAGTGTGGCCAATTTAAGTTTAAAAATATTGAATTAAAGGTGCAGAAAATCAAAATTGATATCCGTTCGACTAGAGGTGATCGGTTTAAAAATAGCGCCCTTACGTATGCTAGTTTTCGGCGTGCTTGCGAAGCCCTAACTTCGCGAGACGGTCTTATCAAAACATTCATATGATACCGTCTCCCATAACAAGCTAAGAAAACTAAGTTGTGAGCTTGTTACGACGATTTTCTAGTTATGCTTCGGTGTTAACTTACATGATAGAGCCAATTTTATTTTTGTTGTAGCGACCATAGTAACGCACAATGACAGACTCTGACACTTCAGAGTGTGGAGGCACTGGTGGAGTTTCGTTTCCACCCTACAGAACCCTAATAATGAAGGCTATAATGTGACTGTAATTATAGTTAGACAAGACAGCTATCAAGATTGAAGAAGAAAGGTAACTTAAACGAAGTTATTTAATTCATAATTTATTTAATGTAAAGAAAAGTATTTATTAATTCTGTTAACGGCAATGTTTAAAACTACAAAATATTAGATTCTGAAAATTTCCTTTCTAATCAAAGTGCATGTTGCACCAAGGTAATTCTTGTGCACATTTCTTTCTTTCGTGCGCTCTCGTGCCCTCAACCTGCCGTGTACTACGAGACGCTCGTCACGATGAGTGCCTTAGGATTCTAGAACTAAAGTTACCTTGACATGCCTATAGCTTACCGCCCGCGGCTCCTCCCGCGTGGACTTACGTACCTTAATCTTGCGAGTTTGCTAGTGGATGGAAATAAAAAGCAGCCTATGTCTATCCTCAGATGCTAAATCATCTCCATACCGAATTTCATTAAAATACATGCAGTGGTTGAGCCGTCAAAGCGTAACAGACGGACAAAATTACTTTCGCATTTATAATATTAATTATAGAGAGGTGTATTTATTTATTTATTTTACAGTCTTACAGCAAACCTAGATTCCATTAGGATATTACAAGTTCAGTATGAAGCTAACTTGCTCGTTTCCGTCCTGCCACAATTTCCATTTGCAGAAACTTTCATTGGGTTCTAGGAAAGTTTTGCGCGACAGTGGAATTGCGCTCTTGCACAAATTAATGCTACATACATCCGACGGTACTACTTAGTTAATGAGGAGGAAGACCTAATATGGCCCGGAAAGTAGTAGTTCTGTGTATTTATATGTAGCTTGGAATTTTCGAAAGTCCAGAATGGCGGTACGTTGACTTTGGTAAGCAAGCCTAAGCTGGTGTGTTTCGTGGCGTGATTATCCAACCAGAATATAAACTTGGGGCGGGCTGCTTTTTCCTTTGTGACATAACAGTCAAGTAACAACGCAATCATTGTCACTTAGCGGCAGAAATAATGAGGTAGTAGGTACCAATCTAATGCGGTGGTAGGTACCCAACCTGGCGGACTCTCCTACTACACAATATCAGCATCATTGTCCGGACGATTTTTTACTTGAAACAAGACTCATTTATTTATGCATGAAACAGACGAAATGAAAGGGTATTTACAATATAAGAAGAAGAGAGAAAGAAAACATAAGAGAGAGCACTATTTAAAATGTAGTCCACACTGCTGCCCCCCGGAATTGAGCCCAGAAACCTAGCTGCGTTATCTCGTTAAATATAATTTTCTGACCGCGGAACGAACCAGCTCTCCGGTCACCTGTGGTGTCTATAAGTCTTTTAGAAATTTCTATCAAGAACTTAGGTACTGTAACGTTCGCCCCTAGTAGCAAACCGTCTCTCTCATACTTTCACGAACACGCCCATTCACACTGAATGGGCCCTTTACTAAACCGAAAGACTATAGATAGAATATATTATCGACGTTTTAAACTAATTAAGGCCGTTTGTGATCGACTATGGAACGTTGTGATGTTAGTTACCCCGATGCTTTTAGAGTGGAAAAGTATAAATAGGTATGGAATTAATGAATTGAAATGAAATTAAAATGAAAAATGATAATTAGATTAGAGATTAAGTTGTCAAAAATTTTGTCTCTAAAGATAGGAATCAGATTCATATATTATGTATAAGGGGAACAAACAGATATTATGTCCAAGGAAAACAAACAGATATTATGTCAAAGGGAAACATCAGGGCCCCCGTTTTTAAGAGGGGTAAGCTGCTCCAAAGCCAGGTAACTGACTCGAGCATGAACTTCGGCTACTCGTAGCCCATGCTTCACTCCGCAGCTTACTATATGAGTCAACCAGTGACGTTCTCATCCTACCCTGATATTTTATTTTATTTAAAAGAGGGCAAAATGGTTAAGGTCTTTGTCATGTCAAGTAGTATTTCGTAATATATCTTGTAAGAGGACACAACAACAACAACCAATGCCTGTTGATCATATCCAGATAATAATTGTAGGTGTGGTTAATTCATTAAAGCATGTAGCTTACTCCAGGTCTCTCCACATCATCTTGTTGTAGATACGTACATCATGTACCAGAGCTTACTTATGAGCATAATTACAAGTCTCAGGATACACCAAAGGTATGCAACGCATATGCAGGGCCCAATAGACTCGACGATGTAGAATTGGCAACCCTAAAGGCATATAAAGGCGAATACTTCAAGTGTTCCTTCGACAACAATAAAGGGCCCTAATTCAGCAGCACAAATATAGATAGAATAGTATAGAATCGGATGTTAGCCCTGGAGAGAGTGCTGATTATGCATAATAAAGTCTTCAGTTTATAATATTTCTTCAGTAAAAATAAATAAATAAAATTCAGTCATGGATAAGTTCCAGAGAACCATGATGTTGTTTCAAATGGCTAAAGCGCAATGGCAAAAATCTTTTGGTAATATTTAAAGGGAAAGAGATAGAGTCCCATAGGTCAGTCCGTAATTGTAGTGCAGGTATATTTAGGCTACCACCGCTCCTGAAATGGAACCTACATGTGAGGAACGAAGCGGCCAGCTTCTCCAAAGCCAAACATCTCACGGGCACAAAACTCAATCCTTGATATAAAGTAAAGACACCAAGCAGGCATACATAATTATGATTTCAATTAATAGTCCCAAATTCATTCGATGTATAACATCAAGATCTTCATATAAATCTCCCAAGTATGCAAGTTGATCCAACGTTAGATATCTTCAGTATCGATAAATAACTCAAGGCTGGTTTAAATTAGTTTTAAAAAGAAATCATACTGTAATAAACAACTAGTGATTGAAGCCTGTAACTTCAGGTAGACTCAATTAAACTTTTCAAATGCTAGACTCCAATTGGTATTCCTATTTATAGAATATTATTGATGTAGCAACAGTATCAGGGGTGTGTATACTGTTGAACCATCTCGTTATGAAAGTAAATAACAATGAACTTTAACTAATTACATGAGATCAAACGAGCTTCGCAAGCGAAGTTCGATCGATATTATATGAGTACACTTCATTCAAAGATATATTATAATAAAATAACCGTTTTTTTATAAGAATATTTATTTATTGTTATATACAGTATTATATACACTTAAGACTAGATAAAAATGGTAAACAAATAAATAATAAAAAAATTAGTAATTATAGGGAAAACAAATAGCTCTTGCAAAATTCCCTTCGTCGATCACCTGACGATGGTAGAACCTTGCAATGGTCTGTGAGGCTGGAGTCCAGCCAGCTGCTTTCCTAATAACGTGAACGTCAGTATTGTTTTTTAATTCCATTTGAGGTAATTATTATATTATCCAATTTAATCAATGAAAGAGTTTGCACTCTATGTGCAGTGCAAAGGGCTAATAAGACAGTTAACTTCTTTGTTATCTTTTCTAATGGAAGATCAATATTTGGGTACCAGCGTGAAATATAGCTCAGAACAATTTGCGGATCTTATGTTGTAGCATATTTAGAGGCAGTAGGTCTCTTTTTATATGCACCTTTAAGCAGTCTTTTAGTATAATCGTTGGCTCATATAACATTTCCTAAGTAACGAGAGTGCCGACCTATGACTGTTAAGTGAGCCGTATGAGTCACTTAAAAATGTAAGGACATCTAAAGTAGATCCTTCAAAAGGGTTACATTTCTATTTGAACAAAATGTCTAATGTAAAATATGTTTAAATACGGCATATCATTCTAAAATATGTTTAAATACAGCATGAACCACTCCTCTCTAAATTATGAATAATGACAGACAACAACGGAACCCGGCGGTTCGTCTCGACTCGTCCTTGCCTATACGTCATGCTAACTTTTTTTGCCCCTAAGCTTTGTGGCCACAAATTATATTGGTACAGACATACACATTGATATGATTTCTTTTGATTTGGCCAAACTAACAATTATTTACGTATTAAAACCAAGATAATTTTAGAACACTCAAATAATAGATAAACTCGTTTAAAACATGAGAGAAATGCAGAGCAGTTACCATACTCCACACATAGATGACGTTGTTAACCAGATATTGAGCGAACTCGTCAAAAATCTACAGATTCTTACCGATAGAAACCAACGCCATTCGTTTTGTGGATTCTAACTAACAAAATAATTACGAATAATATCATTTCGAATTTTTTGCAGCATTGACGATAAAGTTTTGAACGAAAGCGTTTAATTATAATTTGATCCTATAATCTATTTAAAAAAGTATTAGCTCCCGAATTTGAAGTACGTATTTGTGGAATATTTTTCACGTGAAATATTCTGGCGGGGTCAGACTGTTACAGTACTACTTTTTCAATTAGTATTACGAAGTTACTTGATTGCAAGACTTCCAAGTAGTGACTAATTAGCAAATGTCCAATCTTTGATCACGGCTGGCCGGCGGCGGCGAAACAAAATTTATCCGGTTTCCTCTTTCGCTGCTTTTGAAGTGGCTAATCACGCTACCTTATTAGATCCTTGAGTATACTTCCACGGTATTATACGAACCTTAGTACTAAGCCTTGCATTCCTGTGAGTGTCGACGGTGCTTCTAGCCCCAATGAGGTTGCCAACATATTTCGAGATCATTACGCATTTCTGCATTGCGTCTACTATGTTTGCAAGGCGGACACAGACTTCGATGCTACCTGGTGCAAGAAATTTGCGTCGCTAGTGAGCAGAGTGCGCTAGCAGTAACAGCCTCCTGAAATGCATAACTGACAAATTAGAGAGTCCTATTATGTGAGTACTCACGCAGCGGACGATAGCTATGCTTAAAATAGTATATTAGAAAATAATTCAATTAATAATGTATGTATATTCTACTAACATAGACTAAGATTTACTAACAACAAATGGAATCCTGTTGTCTCTATAATGAAGAAATTTGAATTTAATTATAGTATTATCCCTATACGGGATAGCCAGATGTCTGCATAATATAAGCCGTTCAAATTTCTACTATCGATCGCCGTATTTAAGCAAACGAACACGCATTGACAGCAATAGTTTGTGATTAAAGGGGGGGGGGGGGGGGGGGATGCGAAATGAGCGGCCGCGAACGCAGCAGATTATTTACACTAGTTAGTAGTAAATATTGTACATCAGCTAATTTCGGTATCGTATTTAGATATTCCGATGCGGCAGAGACAAGGCTCACGAAGCCAAAACAGCCGATGTGCAGCAAGATTTCTTTGTATACAGCAAACCCTTGCGATCTATCCTTAAGAATAATGGGCGAACGTTGCGCCTCTCGAGAGCGGAGAGAGCTCGGAATACAGAATTATCGTCGTTCCGTTAGATTGCGCAATGAACGCGACGACCACTTCTTCATCGCCCGCTGTGCTCATTACAGGGTTGGAAAAACCCGCCCCGGTATATTGGGTAATCGGCGTCCGACCGCGCGCTATTTCGTCCGGGGCGCTCCGGGGCTGGCCGGGGTTGGCCGGGGCTAGCTGGGGCGCGCCGAGTCACGGCAGAAGAATGGTGGTGTGAAACGTAAGTGTAACGTAAATCCGTACGCTAATTACGTAACTCTGTTGCCAACAATTATCTGATTTCAATTATTGAAATTGTTAATTTTGCGATTCCGTATCATCGATTTCATGGGTTTCGTTGCAGAAGAAAGTTCTTCAATATAATCTTATATAATCGCAAAAGTAACAATTTCAGTGATTGCAATTAGAGCATTGTTGGCAACTGAGTTACGTTATTAGCCTACCGATCCTAGGACCAAGAATTAGGTGCGGTATTTTCCAGTCTAAAAAATATTCTATTACCCAAATTACTCACAATCATACCTACCTACCCATAAGAGCGTCGGTGGTCGAGCGGTTAGAGTATCTGACTCTTAAGCCAGAGGTCCCGGGTTCGAATCCCGCCCGAAGAGACCACAGTTTTGGTCAGTGGACGAAATCGCGATACAACGCTCATCCACTATGTACCTACACCGGCTGATCGAATAATACCCCTAGTATTTGAATTTCGAATTTAAAAACGTTGTTGTAAGAGCCCATTTTTTTCTTAGGTTGGATCACCTGTTTATAAGTATCTAGCTGATGCTCGCGACTTTTTCCGCGGGGGCTACTGAACATAAACAAAATACCTTAAAACTACTTGCAAGTAATATGTAAAATGTCCGCCATTTTGGATGCGTAGATATTTTTAATTTACAAACCAGTAAGACAGTTTTATTGGAAATTGAACAAAAATGTTTTAATTTTTCTTTTAATAAATAAAATTAAATACATTGTAAATAGACATTTACAGAGGTACAAACGTTTCGAAGAGGGGTGTGAAGACTTTGAAGATGACAACTGGCATGGTTGGCGTAGAACGTCGACTAGTGATGACAACATTTACAAAATCAAGGAAATTGTGCTTTTCAATCGCCGAATCACTATTAGATAGGCGGCAGAAGAAGTTGGTATTTCATACGGATCTTGTGAATCGATTATCACCAACATTAAAATCTTCAACAGAAACAATATCGCAAAGACATGGTCCAGAAAATCTTGAATGAAGTTGCTGACACCTCAAAATTGCTCAAACGGGTCATTACTGGTGATTGACGTTGCAACAAATGATGCAATCATCCCAATGTAAGACTCGTCGAAAAATAGGATTCAAATTTTAATTAAAATTCAAAATTTAAATATTCTGGGTATTTTTCAATCAGCCCTCGTAATATGTCGACAGCTGCACCAAATTATTAATCGCAATTAATATCAAGATAAACATGAAATTCCCCACAAAAGCACGGCGGACTATTGACTTTTAAAATTTCGGCATTCATTTATTAATAATTTCGGCATTAGCAGAAAGTTTCTTCGCATTTTATATGAAAATTCAAAACATTTTTTAATATAGTTTATTTACATTTAACTAAAGTATGTAGGTAACATTTTGTTCGATAACTTTTTGCCATCTTATAGGTAGAGACATGATCCCATTGCTATAGAAATGTTTGGGCTTCTGATAAAAAAACTGCGTCAAGTAGTTTTGGCAGTCCTCTCGTGATATTAACCTGACATTGCCTAAAGAAGGTATCTGAAGGTACAAGGTAAGGACTATACGGCGGATGCATTAACACCTCCCAGCCAAACTCTCTTAATTTTTGCTGAGTGGTTAAAGATGTGTGAGGTCTAGCGTTATCATGATGAAAAACCACACCCCTTCTGTTGATTAATCTGAACTTCTTGCTGTAATCTTATCAGTTGTTCGCAGTAGAGTTCTGAATCGATGGTCCTGCCTGGTGGTAACAGCTCATAATGAATAATTGCCTTCCAATCCCACTACACACACAGCATCACCTTTTTGCGAGTTAACCCGGGTTTCGCCACAGTCTGTGAAGCCTGACCGGCCTTTGACCATGACCTTTTTCACACGTTCTTGTCGTACGTGATCCACTTTTCATCACCAGTTATCAATTTCTTCAAAAATGGTTCCGTTTCATTACGTCGTAATAAAGAATCACAAATGAGTACACGGTTCATTAGGTTTCTTTCAGAGAGCTCGTGAGGTACCCAAACATTGATTTATTAGTAAATCAATGTACCCAAATATCGAGCTTTTTTGTGTACCCATTTTACGTCAAAACTATTTTGTGGTCAAAACCCAGTTCTTCAGCTACGTCGTAACTACTGATATACCGATCTTGCTCCACTTTTTCAAAAATAGCATCCATTTTATCCGTAACAGGGCGACCAGAGCGACGTGCATCTTTGACATCAAAAGACATTGTTAAAAATGGCCTATGAATCAACACGCATGCAACATTTACTATAATTACTAGATCTTTTTATAATGTACATTACAAATATTTTAATAGAACGGACACTTCATAATTTCGAAAACATTTTAAAAAGTATTCACTTCCGTCATTATCCTCGGTGTTACTATGCTTTGTCTAAAATAGGATGATAATTTTGACAGCTCACTAATTGTTGGTCTTTGGCGCACGCCTATGAAGTTTTGTGTTTTTTTTCGGTAAAATGTACTACGGGAAATGTCGTACTTCATAGACAGGCCCCGCCCCTTTAGTGAAGTGCCACGAATAACGAATAACAACAGACAATTGAAAATCGATATTGATATAATATAATCGAATATTTAAAATTAATATTTAAGTAACCTTATTATTTTTAGTAACTAAACTCTTATTCTTTGTTTGGATTTCACCTTAAAAGACCTTTCACAACAACAATTTCGAGTCGCGCGTATTCTACGTAATAGGATGACTGACCGAATAGAAATACGCACGTGTCATAATCGTCGTTGTAGAAGGGTTTTTAATGTCGTATTAATAAATTATTAATTCAGAAGAAAATAAATAGTTTTATTTTGTATAATACGTATAGCATAACCATGCAACTATCGATTCCAAGTTCTATGAGAATGATAATCGATAATCGAATAGATTCATTAACGATTTTACACAACCACATCCCTACTGTGATCTGTCAAAATTATCATCCTATTTTAGACAAGGTATATTTAGACATTATCTATTTTGACAGATTACAGTAGGGATGTGGTTGTATAAAATCGTTAATGAATCTATTCGATTATCGATTATCATTCTCATAGAACTTGGAATCGATAGTTGCATGGTTATGCTATACGTATTATACAAAATATACTATTTATTTTCTTCTGAATTGATAATTTATTAATACGACATTAAAAACCCTTCTACAAAAACGATTATTGACATTTTACCGAAAAAAAAAACATAAAACTTCATAGGCGTGCGCCAAAGACCAACAACTAGTGTGCTGTCAAAATTATCATCCTATTTTAGACAAAGCATAATAAGAGTTTGACACAAACAAGCGTCAGTATTCTCAACACTTGATATACGATAATGGTTTTTAGTTACAAACAGTCCGCTATAATGTCGCGGAACCATAATACGGCTTATCAAAAAACTCGATTGAAAGCGCTGTTTGAAACGAGCAATAATATCAACACTGACAGTTGATGAATTGACAGATGACAACATTTGATATATGGTACTAGTACAATGCTATACCTACTTTATAATCACACGAAAAGAAAAAAAGGAAATCCTTAATAAAACCCTTGCATGTTCATAAGACTCCCGACTCCTAGACTCCTAGAGTTCAATGTCAAGAAGCGCGCATCTGTCCTTCTCCTGGAGTTTAGTCCGCTTCAACGACAGATTTTTTGACCGATAATTCAAAGAAAACTAAGGTAGTTAAGTATCCTATATTGCTCTCACTTGGATAACGAGTAGGGTGGAAAACAAGGATGCAAGCCTTTAAAACTCAGCATCAGCGGGATATGACGAGAATTATATCAGCAGAGCTGTTTTCGAAACAGTAGTTCAGAGTGTTATGACTGACCTAGCAGTGTGACAATAAAACGTTTACCTACAATTTATAATCCAATGTAAGTACGTCCTCACACTCAGTAATAAATGCTAAGTTATTGCTACATACCGAATGTTTTTATTGACGTAATTATAACCTTAAAATCCGAAAGTGTTTTGATTTTTTTCGAATTCTCAAAAGTGTCCGTTGTTTTAATTTAGGTTCAATCGAATATATACATTATCTAAAACCCAAAAAGTAAATACACCTCCCTGTTGGATCTTAGGCCAACTATGTATGGACGACGAGCAATGTCCTTTCCGGATTGAAAACGCTAAAACCAAATTTGTGCTACTCTCACAGACACTGCATTAGGTCCATAAACATCGCAAATTTTTTTCGCGGCTTGCGTTGCATTTTTACCTTTTTTGTAGTAAAATATTAAAATGTATCTAATTTCTTCATTAGATTCAGTCGCCTTGACGGTAAGAAAAACAAATTAAAATCACGCTTTTTTAATAATTTGAATTTGTAATTATCTTCTTTAAAATTTAAACTTTTAAAACCAGCCAGGTACAAATAGGCCAAAGAGGTTTTATTAGAAGTTCATACATACTTTATGCGAAGTTGACACGGCAAACAAATAAAATGTAATTGTGAGGAAGGTTACAATAATGACGACCATTAACAAACAAAAGGTTCCAAAATTAAAATTGAGACAGGCACAATGCGTACCCGGAACACCTGCAGGCAAAAATTGCAAAAACTAGTGGGCCGTGCGCACTGGGAAAATAGCAATTTCAATCAGCAATTAATGAATATTTTAATTGTGGTTTTATATCACAGTGCCGCTTCCGCTCGAAATGCAATAACGTTTCGGGACATTTGGGTCATTCTATACTGAACGAATAATCCGTGTCCATTTAAAATTTTTACTTATTTTTGTGATCAAAAACCACTACACTGATAGGAATTACGAAAAAGAAAATCGGTCAGATATTAACTTTCTAAAATAAATTACATTGAAAAGTTCATAAGTGTTGCTGAAGTAAATTATGTACATACATAAATTACATGACAATCCAGAGTAAATCTATGTAATTGTGGGCAAAAGCGGTATAAAGGTTGTCCGGTATAGATCGCTTGCTACCTTTGTGTAGATCTATACTAATATTCTACTTAGGAACGGTTAGATTGTTCGTCGGTTTGTTTGTAATCGGAATGGATAAACTCAAAAACTACATTATCAGCGAGTTACATGAGTCATATTTTTTCTGCATAAAAATTATACTAAGGGATCTTTCTCGTTCAGAATCGCCCTTTTATCAGTTATGTGCCTGGCGCGCAGTTGGCTCATTGAATTTCTCGGTCGACTAAACTCAATAATGACGTGATGTATTAATTGGATGGACAAATACTGTTTAAAAATGTGATAGACATTTCATTAATGGCGGGGCGGACACTCAGAGGCCAGGATTGACAGCTTTAGGTGTTCTATTTTTGAACCGCTCGCATCCACGTGAGCGCTCGTGTGCGCTACCGTTCTCTTTCATATTAGTGGTAAGTTACTAGGGATTAAAAAGACAGGTATTAGAAGGCCCCGCTCGCGTGAATGCGAGCGGTTCAAAAATACAATATCCACATTTCATCTTAGCCTTAATATCGCTGTTGTGCTCTCGCGTACGAGGGCCCGCGGGGTCCGCTTTGACCATAATCCAGGATTTGGCAGACCAGGTAATTATCTGGCAAATAGGTCTGACCTCTGTGAGTCTGCTACCAGGGGAGCCTGACCAGGTTGGATCATAGTTACACATTTAGTGGCCTTAATGTGCAGGTTTCATTACGATGTTTTAACTCACCGCAAGAAAATATTTAGGTTAGTATTTAACTTATGTACATAATCCAGAAAAAAGCCATTGATACATGGCGGCAGTGGGATTCGAACCCGGTACCTCTCGCTTACGAGTCGGAGACCATTACCACTAGGCCATTGACGGTCTGCCACAGAAGACATAACTTTTATAAATAGCTGAAATATCTTGGAGATATCCCCAAATAGTTATACTGTGATAAACTTACATGCAGTTATGTTGTGGTCGTGTTAGCGTAATAGCATGCTATTATTTCCCGCGACTCCCTGTGGTGTTTCCTGCTTTCTATGTTAGCGAGAAAATTCTTCGGACTTTATCTACAACCAGTAACCTGTCTGCGTACATATCCGTCTTATAATACCCGTATGAACTCACAAACAATTAACAGTATAAAAAGCTACCTTATTTATTTATTTATTTAACAATTTATTGCACACAATAAAGAAATACAGAGATATAACATAGATATAACTGACACAACAATCCTCCTCCTTAATTTTTTTCTGGTCTGTGGTTCTTACAGTGCTCGACTGAACTATGTAAAAATCTTTGGCTAGGTTAACTTGTACGCACACTGATGCAGTGCGCTGCGCAGTGCACTGCACGATGTGGCAAAACTTGTTACACGCCGAGCAATTTGTATGCAAGTACATTGACAGATGGCGGAATGTCCCACTGTGCAGCGCGCCGCGCGGCGCACTGCATGATGGGGCAACACCCGCAATTGAAGCCCGAAGTGTCAGTTCTGTATGAATTTTGTCTACGTTTTTCAATTTGACCCCATCGTGCAGCGTGCGGTGCGATGTCAGTAGATGTCAACATGAAACGTCACATCTGACTGTTTCTTTTTACCAACAGTTCGAATCTTTCCTCTTTATGTGACACAGTTGACACACATATATCTGTCTACTTTTTTTAGTACAGATACAACGCGTGTGAATGAAATAGGAAACCGACCTTGTCAAAGAAAGTTTGACAGCTGATGCGTAAGCCCCTCCCCTTTTTCTGATTCTTTAACATTATCGAAGTTGTTTCGCTTTCGTGATCCTGTCGTCATTCTCTTCTCAGTTCATCCCGAATTATAAATAAGGCATGTTTGGTTCTAGAACACTAGTTTCTAAAAAGAAATGCTGGTACTCGTAGAAATCTACATTTTGGATGGCACCTGTCACACTTAAAACTGTAATAACTCTGAAACTATTGGTGCTTGAATACTAGTTCCTAAAGAGAAATGATAGTGCTCGTCGACATCTACATTTCGGTTGACAGCTGTCAAACTTAATACTGTAATAACTTTTAAACTATCACTTCTAGAACACTAGTTTCTGAAGAGAAATGATAGTGCTCGTCAACATCTACATTTCGGTTGACAGCTGTCAAACTTAATACTATAATAACTCTGAAACTATCGCTCCTTGAACACTAGTTCCTGAAGAGAAATGATAGTCGAGATCTACATTCCGTATGACAGCTGTCAATCTTAAAACTGTAATACCTCTGAAACTATTTGCCTTAAAACGCTTGTTCTAGAACAGCAAATACTTATAGATATCGACGGGCACTATCATTTTTATTTAGGATCCAGTTTTCTAAGAGCAATGGTTTCCGAGTAATTTAAGTTATATTCACTCTCTTTATACTTACTACTGATGTTATACTTTGTAGTTATAGTTTTGAATGAGCCACCGTGGTATACACTCAGTTTAAGTAAACATTCGTAAAGGACAGAAATTCAAAATTCAGAATTCAAAATTACTACGTTTTAAAACATTTTGTCGTAATATTGTCCCAAAATCATGTCTTCAACCAGTTGAGGACAAATTTAAGCAGTGCGGTTTATCCTACAACAGAATCAATCAATGTGAATAAAAATTCCTAACATACCGAATCAATCTTCTGAATTTAAAAATTTTGAAGTTTTTATGTTCTTATATCCTCAAGATAATTTAATTGAATGTATTACCATAGAGCCTGTAACCATCGGACAATCAATACGCTTTTAACGAAAATCGGCCAAGAAGTTTTTCAGCTAGAACAAACATCCATACAAACATTCATATAAACATACATACACACAAACCCCTTTCCCCCGCAAGAGTACGACATTGACGACATACGACAGAGACGACATTGTTCCACTTGCTATGGTCCTGACAAATCTCTATCGATTCTTCCACGTTTATCAACTTTACATACATAGATTGTTAACTTCATTACCCTCCCTTAGCTCCATCGTAGTCGGGTAAAAAGAATCATTTATAGTATAGTATTCGCGGAAGTTGCATGGTTCAATTTCTTTAGATATTACTGATGTTATACTTTTTAGTTAAAATATGGAATGACTTACCACGGTCTACAGATGGTGAATCTATGGACACCTGTCAGAAGTAAACATCCAAAGAAAAAATTCGTTTTCAAAGATTTTAAAGTAAAATTATGTCTTCTTACGGGGATGAAGACATGTTGGCCGTACTGCAGATGGTTAATATGCAAAAATGTAGACGACCTCGACGTAACTATTGGGTGCACCCTATATGGAATACCGGTGTAAAAATAGACTTACCAGTTGATGGTAAAACTGGAAATGTATCCGGACCGTTTTCAGCAGGTTTTCAGGATGTCACCATTATGTTTTAATCAAATATTAACCCGAGCCAGATCAAGGTTACAAAAACGGCACACAAATTGTAATGTCAATGTAGCATTGACAATAATATAAATTAAATAATCATCGTGGCGTCATTGTGATGATGTTGACTTCAATATAATGTTTTATGAGCTTGTTGAAAAACATCCTGCACCATACGATTATAATCGATCAGATTACTCTAAACGGAACGTGAGAGACAAGATGCGGATAATGATAGTAAGGAAATTAAACGGCAAATTACGTGGGGACAATAATGTCTGACCATGCCAGCCCGCTAGGCACGGGAAGGAGAGTTCAACTCACGAAGCGATGGCTAGACGTCGATAAGAACGACATGCGTGCCAACAAACTCACCACCAAGGATACCGAACACCGAGCGAAGTGGACCAAGAGGAGTAGGAAGGCGGACTCCTGGCAACCGAAATTTAACACCAAGACGATGATAATGATGATCTTGGCGTCAAATCCTGTTTGTGCTCTCGCACGCGAGGACCCGGGGCCCGCTTTGACTATGATCCAAGATTTAGCAGATCAGGCAATTACAGTGGAACGACTGCCAACTGACCTCCATACATAAGGTCGACATAAGGTCAATAATCATGCAAGTCGTTTAAAATAACGCGCGTAAAAGCGTCGAAAAAGCTCTCGTGCAAACGTTGCCTAACTCACAATCATTCGTAAATCTCTCGTGCGATCATTGCCTAACGTGAAAAACCAGAATAACACCACCGTTTTCTTTGTTGTCACCGTGACGTGGCACTGCGTGGTGCGCCGCGCAGTGCACTGCACTGCATTAGTGGAGCTAGTCGCTTAGGTTAGGTAAAAGTAGGTTCGATACGGCTGTGTAAATAGTCAACTTCGTTCATTTTGACGGACGCAAAGCGCCGAAATGCACTCAAATATTGTAAGTCGCAACTTTGGAACTCTGTGCGACTATTTAAAACTAAGACACGTACAAAATGAGACGAGTTAGGAAAGTGTCAAAATTGAAATAGGAAAAGTTTAAGAAAATAACGAATTCGTCCGGATTGGTTCTCAATACGGATGTCATGTATCTCGTTTTCAATACAGATTGAGTGGACTAGCTAAGTTATGTCGCTCGCGCGACAAAGTACGTCATGCTACGGTTGCTGGCTTTGTCCAATCATCGTCATTACCTTCATTACGCAATCGTCATTCATCACCATCACACCATTTCATTCACACCATTGATCGCTATCAGCTTAGGTTTAAGTTTAGGTTAATGGGCTCCTTTTTCCGCACTTGAACTCAAACTTGGTCCTTTGTACGTGGTTAAGGCATGCTAATTTCGCCAGCCCAGCTGAGCCCAGCTCCCCCCAGAAGTCCAGCAGTCTCTTCGGACGCTCGTCGCTATCAGCTTGTAACAATCCACTGTTACACTTCAGCCTCCATCACAATTTTTCTGCGTAATACTACGGAACTAGGTGCATGTTTAGGGTCAGAGTAGGTAGTGTTCGTTACAATAACATTGAGCAGAGCTCAGAGCTACAGAGCTCTTTTACCGTTAACTTTATGCAAAACTTTGCCTTTTTCAACCATTCTGCTACGTAAAATAACAATTATAAGGATTCCAGACTCAAACCCGTTCAAAGTTATATTTATTTCTAAATTAGCCTTCCGGCGAAAGACGAAGTACGTCGTCTATTCACCAAAGTTTCCGCTTTTCCGCAACACAGTTCTAAGGGAACCCCAACAAATAAGCATTATAATTTGTAATTTTCACAACATCTGCTGTAGGTTCAACAAAAGCGATATTTTCACTTTGAATAGTGAAAAAGCCTCGTGACTGCGCTAACTTGACCGGAGGCTACGCCTGTGCTCACGTTGGTTAAAAAGTTATTTTTCCTATTGAGGCCTTTACAAGGCTTCCCGAGGGCAGTGCCGGCCTGCAACCATTTTATGGTTGCAGCATCCAACCATGTAATGCCTATTTTAAGCAGGTAAGTTAGGTAGCGATTTTGAGATGCTCAGTCGAAAAAAAGGCAAACATGTAAGTACTTACTTATTTTAAATAATTTTATGAGTTCCATAAGTTGGAAGGTACCTATTTAATTGTGATATACATATTATTTGTCATCCATTTGAGTTCTTAGAAAACCGCCGTTTACCCGACTGCGTAGGTTCTAATATTAGAATTTCGGTATTGTATTGTATTTTGATGCGTAACTCGCATTTTTTCTTCATTTTTGAACCGTTCGCCTTCCATGTTACCAAAGTGATCTAAATAAATGCTTAACATTAAAATTAAAAACCATCCGATTCGAAGCGAGCAGTTTAAAAATAAAACCCCAGGACTGATCGGTTGGACGACAGAGTTGAAAACATCCGCACACCATTCATTGCGAGATTCCAAACACATCCCAGGCTTGTTTGCCCACCGGCAAAGCGGACATGAGCGATGTCACGGTAATCGCGAGTCGTGACGCGGCCTCAGGTGCCGCCCGATGTCACTTGTCACGTGTCACGTTGGCCCGACGCTCCGCCGATAACCTTACATTAGCTTTTGAGCAAACCGGACCGCCAAACCTAATTATGCCATTTTATTGTAATAAATCTGTTCCTTTTGACTATGGAAACGGCATTGATAAATAATAAAAGAATAGTAATATAAATATTCTTTACTTTGTCACTTCATGATGGAACTCCATTATTATGAATTAAATCACAACAATCAAAACATACCTATCATCGAATAATTCGTTATCCATGATACGCGGTAACAGCCACGTCTCCGTTATTGCAACAACATCATAAGAGGATAGGCATAAATTGCGTTTAAAAGTGTGAGTCTTAGTGCGCAGCCCACGAGTATTTTGATAATTGAAGTTAAGATTAGTCATTTTACACATGCAGCACAAAGTCTCAAGCTAATCAAGAAGCGATAATAAGCGGAATCCGTCCATAGCAGGTCTAAATAAAGCAATACATTGTTCATTAACACATTTCTAAGATAAAAATGATCTGTATGGTTAGAATAATCAAAACTAGCAAATAAGGCAAATCGAGAATAAAATTGCGATAATAATCACACAGTACGGTAGTCTCAACTATTTGTTCAAATAAAAATAGTAGTTGCTTGTTACGGTAAATATCCTAGTATTGTAGCAAGTGCAGGCAATAATGAGCATAACTACAAGCGGGTAAACGGGTGCGATTTGCATACATTGCGTTATACTTACGTGCGTAAACAGCGTAAACCGGCTGACTGACCCATCACCATTCACACAAAATAGAAGCGGGCAATAGAATCGTACCATGCATGCGGTTCCCAAACTATGTGAATCAACATGAAAATACAAAGCAGTTGTAAGTGATAAATACAAGATAACGAAATATAAATACAAGAAAATTATAATAATTAAATTAACTAAACGATTTTTGTAATGTCTTTTTCGTTTTTTATAAAAAGCTAGTGGACCCGGCGCGACTTCGTTCGCGTAGCGTTCTAACCCTACACCACCCTACACCTACCCTACACCTACCCTACACCTACCCTACACCTACCCTACACCTACCCTACACCTACCCTACACCTACCCTACACCTACCCTACACCTACCCTACACCTACCCTACACCTACCCTACACCTACCCTACACCTACCCTACACCTACCCTACACCTACCCTACACCTACCCTACACCTACCCTACACCTACCCTACACCTACCCTACACCTACCCTACACCTACCCTACACCTACCCTACACCTACCCTACACCTACCCTACACCTACCCTACACGATTTTCCCGCTTTTCTTTTTTAAATTTTTCCAGAATTTTTTTTGCTATAAACCTCACGGAGCCCGAGACCTTTCCAACGAATGCAAAACCGTGCATATCGGTTCGTGCGTTCTGGAGTTATAGCGTCAGGAATAAAAACCCGACTTATTTTTATATAGTATAAGAATATCGGCGATGAGTCTGATTTTCTAGTTATTATTTTCGAATGCTTTACCCATGTGTATTTGAATCCATTTTCTTTCGCTTGGGTCTTGGCTTTGCTTAACAAGTTTTTATTACGCATAGTCAAATGATCATTGTCGTAGAACTTTTCCTCTAAGGCAAATCCTATATTAGAGAGGGTTTTCTTCTCCGCTTCGCGCCATGAAGATATGTATTCCTCCTTTGTTACCGATTAATAAACGAAATAATAATTGGTTTCTCGACATTAGGTACTCGAGTCGGAATGCGTGCTATGTAGTTTATGTCCTCCTTTTTGATGTTTATGTCGCCAATTTTACCAATTTTAGGCGCGATGGCGTATAAATTTTCATTTTTATGTTGAGGGATGCCCCTTATCTCCACATTGTTCGCACGGGCCCACTGGTCTCTGTCGTGGAGCTCTTCGTGAAGTCTTTCAATCTGTGCCTGGAGAGTGGGGACTTCAGAAGCTATCTTCTCTATCTTCACAACCCTAGTCTCAAGAGCGTTAATTGAACCCGAGAATTTGCTAATTAGCTCATGTGCCATATCAAGAGACTCTCTTAGGCTGTTTATGTCCGCTTTAATAGCTTTCACATCCTCCACCATCAAACTCAGGGGTGACAGCTGATCCACAATTTTGTTTAGCTGATCTTGAAGTTTGTCAAATTGACCCGGTAATAGTGGAGCCGGAGATGACAAGGGGCTGCTCTGACATTCGGGGCATCGCCAAGAGCTCTTCCTCTCACCCAGCTTTCTAAACCCAATTTCAGTGATTCCTGAACACGGGAAGTCGTAGTGCTTCTTACACACACTACAGAGTGTACCATCGGTATGTTTGGCGTTGCAACTTGCACAAGTGAACATCGTATCGGTCTGCATATCCCATTGAGAATCACAGGAAAAACTCGTAATAAATAAGCAAGCAGTTGTTCTCGAGTAAGGCCCGCGGGCAACTGAATATCACCAAATTAAATATGCAAGAGTATCTAACTTGCACAATGCACTATGCGATCTTCGTATTTTGTCGCATCATACATGATGGACGAGGAAACAATAGGAATCCTCAAATTCTAGCATCAACGCAGATACGGTTAGCATGTTTTTATTTGCTTTGCTTAGTGTGAGGCTAGATGGCGCTGTGTCAATTGTACATGATGAATAAGGAAACATTAGGAATCCTTGAATTTTAGCATAAAAATTCAGAGTTTTGCAACCAGTGCCTGTGACAGTCGTTATGTTTCTTTTTTACTCTTGCTGTCTTCATATACTGCTTTACCGTGTTATACTTGTGTGTGTAATATTCTCATTGTTTCAGTACGAGAATTGCTTCTTTACGTTCGTTTTTCTTTAAAATGGGCCCGTCTACCTCAGTTTGAATATATGTCGTTGTTCGTTAGCAGTGTACACATTGAATACAGAAATTCGTGCTGAATATTCGCCATGTCCACCTAATATGCACCGCTGAACAGGGAAATTATTAAACGTGGTCACTGTGGACGTTTTCGTTGAATGATTTGATTGCAGGCGACACTGTTAATTGCTATTCATATAGTTCCGTTTGACAATTAAGTACTGGCATCATTATACGTGGGACCCGGAGACCATTGACAGTATTTATTAATTTACTTTGACGAAGTTTTAGGATTTAATTTGACTATGTAAATTATGTTGACATCTAAATAAATATTTATAACATAAGTAATTTACTTTTATAATTAAATTTCTAATTTAACAGATAACAGTGTTTGAAAATAGCGTATACTCTTGTTTATGAGTCGTGATGTTATCACCATAGTATGATATCACAGCACGTCTTGTCAAAATCTGTGCAGCGGATTAGAAGTGGAAAATCCCACTTCTAAAACCTCTCTAGGTTACCAGTAGGGTTGCCAACTTTTTTAAGACCATAAGTGGTATTTTCAGATTCAGTATCTATAAAAATATAGTAGATAGGGAATTAAAATATGTATTATTTCTTGGTTGATTAGTAATGTTAAAGAACACTTTAGATCTAATTCTAAAATATAAACCACTCTAAACCCAGCTTTTATGAAAAATATCAGTAAGTTCCTAGTTAGCGATCCAGGATGGTGTTTAATTGAGTTATTTCTGTATTGTTAAAATTAAAATTCAGGACGCATTCCGTTTTACGGTAAGTGATACTGATAATCGACTTTGCTGTTAAAATATATTAGTTTCGCTTACTATATAAAATTTTTAAAACAATAGTAGTCGGCCTCCTAAAACAGTCGGATACTACATTATATAGTTTGGCAACCATTCTTGTTATCGAGTCGATGGACTAAACACTTTATTCGCCCAGTATTCGGCAACGCATACAGCGTTTGAACAGACAACCCTAGTTGCTAGCTAGTATAAAAAGGGTATAATAAAAGGCCCTTCTGTGTTGCGTATTTTGTTGGTTATTGGCGAGGCGGTTTCGGTGGAGTGCAGCCCATATATCCGCGGCGGGAGGCGAGTCAGCCGCACTCCCATACGAGGGTACTCGTAAAGAGGGCCTCGGCACTCCCAGCCCAGAATGTCACGAGTACCTAAACTTATGATAATAGTTTTTTCCAAATGTTATAAAAACATCATTTTTGTTTGCACCTTTTTTACAAGCTTTTGTTGAACTTGCACTGTTCGTATCTATTTCAGCTCCTTTGGATTTAAAGTTATTTTTTACTTAAATCTCATTGTGCACACATATTTTACATTCATGCAATCAATGAGTTGCAATCTTGTCAACATGCAATATATTACCTATATATTGTTGATTGATTGATACTTGTTTTGTGACCCGTATGATTGTAACTTGTTTTATGACCGTAATA
Source organism: Blastobasis lacticolella (assembly GCA_905147135.1). Taxonomy (NCBI): domain Eukaryota; kingdom Metazoa; phylum Arthropoda; class Insecta; order Lepidoptera; family Blastobasidae; genus Blastobasis; species Blastobasis lacticolella. The sequence goes on from LR990039.1 coordinate 27,930,007, forward strand.
AAACGAATTAAATTAATTTTCAGTGCTACAAACCAACCCGGTGACAGCGTCGTTTTGTTGGCAAGAGAATAACATTTCGAAATGGCGAAATTTTTGTTTCAGTCTTAGTCACCGGGTCAGGTAAGATTGCGGCACTAAATAGCTGAGGCCAATCATTATTCCTCTAAATAAACCGGTTGATTCACTTTTTAACTTAAACTATCTTGAAAAATATCAATAAATAATGCTTAGAATTCTAATTTGACAGCTATTTGGCTTTGTTTAATATTTATTGTTTTGTATGAGTATAGTTGGTATAGATAGAGATGATTATTATTATTGAAGAATATTAACAATGCTAGTGGCATCCGAGGTGCAATTTTGTGGTAGGTAATTGGAACACGACTTCTGAACGTGTTTCGATTTAGCTAAATTCGTTGTTTATTGAGGAGTAGCCATAATACGATTGAGCATACAGCATTGGGCATTTCTAATGCAGTATGATTATGTTAGATTTTAACCCCCGTCGAAAAACTGAGATTTTATAATTTTGACGCGTGTATCTGTCGTGTCGTGGCTTTGTGTGTCTGCCTGTTGCATCGTAGGGCCCTGATACGGGTAGACCGATTTGGATGCGATTTTCTCTATTTTTCAAATAGAGAAAATCGCATTTTAATCGAGATCGCCAGTTTAATCGAGATAATTCTTAATTTTGTTTCATAAAAATCGGTTTTGTACTTTAGAAAATCACCGTTTGTCCTTCTATCTATGTACGTTTAGATCTCTAAAACTAGGCAACGAATTTTGATGCGAATTTCAGCCATAGATAGAGCGATTTAACAGTAAGGAGGATGAAAAAAATAAGGAGAATGGGCGCCGGGCTCACCAGTACAATATCAAATAAAACCTTCTTACACGTAAAAGGCAATACTTGCAGATTTTACATAACTATAGTTACCTTTTAATCCATCTTTTTATTCATGAAAATCTAAAGTTAGACCAAGTAGGTAAGCATTTTTGACTACCTACCTGGTCTAACAACCCCGATCGTAATCCTATCTGCTACCTAACCAAATAGTGGATCTCATACCTAACAATGTACTCACCTAAAACCTTCTAAAAGATTTTGAACTGCAACTAAAAGTCTAGTTTGGCGCATGCGTGGTTGCGCCCCGCAGCCCCCGCGACTCAGTGCCAAACTATCCTTAGGGAGGGATGCACGTCTCCAGTCTACCAAGATTCTTTCGGAAACAATAAAAACTTGTTGCAACATGATTTTTAGTTTCATTTTTAACTAGGCAAGTTTATCCGGTGCACAATCAAACACATTGGGACAATTTGACCGTACTGTGTGTCGTAGGCCGATGGCGTTAACATTTTATCACGTCGATGTTTTCCCGACGTGACGAACTGACTCTGCCTAAGCTCAACGCCAACCTAACCGAATAGAAACCTAAATATCAACTGCGCGGTCAGCCGGCCCACGAAAAAATGGATTCCTAAACTGAATATCACAGTATTAAGGCTCCAGGGGTCTTTTAGAAAGTCACTTTTTAAATGTAAAGGGGGTATTATTAATGGCATATTCCATTATCTCCCACTACTCTTGAATCCTGCCCCTTGAATCTACGCCCTAATCCTGGATCATGGTGCACCTCGTACATGAATGCAATAGCGCGATATTGACGCGAAGATAATTATTTACTACTCTTGAGTAGTACGAATACGAGGAGTGATGGTGGCACCTCCTCCACCACCTCAACAGGAAGTAAACATCCTCCCTTGCATCATTAAATATAAATAGGCCACATTGACGACATAATGTCGCCATTTACCAGCGATATTGCAATTTTCTTGAATTTGCATTGAGGATACAGCTTAAAAAATGACTTTTAAAAGTTCAAATAAATGTCAATCTTCCATGGTTATTAAATCTGAACCTCATCTTCTCATCTCTTTGATGCACGAGTAATCGCATTCACAACATTCTGTTATAAGGAAAATTGTGTATTGTAGCGATTCAGTCCTCATCCCAAGAGCTACGCCGGATATGAATGAGCACTAGATGGGCCCCTCCGCGATCCACACTATGGCGGAGGGAAACAATGAAATAACGAATAAAATCCAGCCAATAACAGTGCGCCGGCCGAATGAAATCCCATATTGTTACCATGAATATTGCGTTAGAGAAAACACGAGGCGGCATCGGCGAAATCAACCGTTACAGATCTCAATGCCAAACTCTTTGTTAGCGTATGAATTATACGAATTTGGTGCGGGATAGTGTGGAAGAAGCGATATTTATTGCTGTACTAAATCACACGAGCTTATAATGTATCGCGGCGCTATTCACCAGTACCAGCCGTTATTTTTACAACTATATCGTGAGCCACAGATGTCCCATGGTTTGCGGAGCAACGGAGTGAGAGAAGTTTCCGCGAGTACCGATCACACTCTTGGGACAGGTACCGTATATAAACTTGAGTCTAAACAAGTATTATCCATTTTATTCGAAGATTTTTATCCAATACTAGTAACGTCTTCATGGAGTGTTCAGGCTACACTTATTGCAAGTTAGGTCCCTTGTAAAACATAAAAGACGATTGTTTAGAAATACCATTATCCCGTGTACTTACGTGCTCATTACACTGCTCTTTCATTTGCTTAATCTTCCATTTACCGAAGTTGCGCCGCATGCACTCGCCGCCGGCGGCTACAGGCAACGTTACCCTGAATGAATACGCCCGTTCCCGCCATTGTTACGAATTTGTTTGGGAAATTACTGAACAAAGACCGCGTTACTTATGGAGGGAAAGCCGGCGCCCGCATCAAATTAAGCTAATTGTATTCACTTCCTGCGAGATGTGCGATTTCACCTATGTTTCGTAGCCCTTGTTGTCGCGTCGCCTGGGATTTCTGGAACTGAAAGGTAGGTACTTCTAGTAATATTATATATGTAGATCAGTGTGTTGGTATTACAGTAACGTTGCCCTTCTTTTTCTACGCTACGAAGCTCCTAACCAGTCTGTCTTTTAAAGCGACATCAGTCTCCTTGTCATCATCATCCTATCAGCCGAAAGAAGCCCACTGCTGGGCATAGGCCTCCCCAGAGATCTTCACAAAGGTCGGTCCTGTGACTTCCGCTTCCAGCTGGTCGCCTTCGCTACCACCGTGGTCACCTTGTACGACACTGTAAAGCAAAGGGGCTGCCGAACATATGGTTTCCTCGACAAGCCTAGCTCCCAAAGGCAACGCATTTGCGGGCCTCTTGATATTTAGGGTCCATGGGCGGCGGTGATCACTAGCCATTATTAAAGGTGACCTTATGGTCGTTTGCCGCCCTTACGACAACACAGGAGATGAATGAGAATTTTCAAAAATCGAATGTAATGTCACCTTTCGACACTCGGAAGCTAGTTCCATGAAATGCACGTCGCGAACGGTTGGCGTACCGCCGGCATCCCCCGCGGAGGGGCCCCCGCCCTGTGGCCACTATCATTTGTAACTGTTAATCACTAATCCGCGCATGACTAATAGTGGAATCGTGCCGTTTGTAATTGCCAAATTATTCAAGTGATTTATGGAAGGCCCGCGGCTCGGTCCCATTCTAAATCTGACGAAATTATTGCGACCTGATAAATATATCAATTATGCAACGGCGCGCTTGCGAGCTGTTTCGGTGTGCTGTTAGCTGTGCTTGGGGACGAATACAAATGTGATACCGCACACTCTCGTCCCGTATCGTAGCGTAGTTGTATGGTAATTTGAACGAAACACACGCAAATAAGGAAAATATGATCGATTGATATGTTAGCAAAGGTCAAAAGTTGTATATCAAATTATTCTTTCGGGGCATGTAAATCAAGCCCAGCCTACATGTAAAATTGTTCTGAATAAAAAATTCGATTTACTAATGGTGATTCCATTTTACAATTACAGGCATGATATACTCAGAAGTATAATTATAACACAAGCAAGAGGAACCGTAGCAACTGGGCAATGTGTTCTCTACCTATCGCTACAGAAAAAGGCGTGGCGTTATGTATTATGTATAATTATAATTCGAATGTAACAAAAACATCTACCACGTTTATTGGGGCACCTACTTCAAACCTCAAAAAGTTATTCACCGCTACGTAAGCTACGACTCGGTTGCTACGCCCTCTACGCCAACGCTACGCCGAATTTGCTACGCCGTGCCTTAGCTAGCTAGACTCTGTCTAAAAGTAAAGCGACTTGGGAAATTAGAATTATGATTATGTCACACCATAACTTCTCACGACTTGATCGATTTGAATTTTTTTTAGTTCTGTTGGGTATAATACAGTGGTTTGTACACAAGAAAAAATGAAGATAGGAAGGTGTAGGGTAGGGTAGAGGGTAAGGTAGGACACCACTTGAACGAAATCGCGCCGGGGCAACTAATTATCATTATAATTATACTTTATACCTTTCAGCATCAAAACCCCTGACAATCCATTGCACAATAGTGGCGGCTATTGCCATAATCTCCACGCTTGGCAGGCGGGTTGGAGATTGCAGTATTATAAATATAACAACAGAAATGGCTGCTGCTCATTTTTCAGTCTACGGAGACTAGATCTTTTGCCTCGAAAACATTAGTCGCCTTGTACGAACTTGTTCAACTCACTGCCAACTTTATAACCATATTATAGCATAATTATAATTATTCGCCATTTATTAAAATTATAATAATTCTGTCACTACTCTCCGGACCCGTTCCCGTCGGAACCACATTGAATTACGGGGAACAGTATACTTTATGTCACTCGCTGATAATGTAGCTTTATATAGGTGCAAGAGTTTTTATTAATTGATTAAACAAATCTATATTTTTGCCTTCATATTAATAATAAATAAAAAAATAAAAAATATTTGATTGTTTGTTTGTAATGAATTATCTTAAAAACTATTAAATATAAATTCGTTTATATAGAGCAACATTATTAGCGAGTAACATAAGCTACATGTTTTCCCGCAAATTCAATATCTCACGGGAACGGGTCCGGAAAGTAGTAATCATCATCGGTCCGACGACGAAGTCGTGGCCAACAAAGATAGTTATTTTTACAACTGTGATATCTCGATGTTACAACATAATGAATCAACTCCACCAAAGCGAAACTTTAGAAAAACTTGACGCCGCAGATTTAAAGGAGGGAGTGGGAAAATAAAGTTTCGGCGCGACTGCGAATTCGTTAAAGTCAAGACTACGTGGGAGCCCCCCGCGGGAGCGCGATTGAAAACTTGGATTCCATTCCGAATATGCGCTGGGAGCTAACAAATTCAGAAACTCAGTTTGGTAGGCAAGCTCCTGCCGCGATTGTTACGGCGAGGCCGCAGACAATCCGACAACGGCCACGTGAGACCCAGCGCAATTCTCTGCATACTTACATTACTTTCATAGCTTTTTGACGCGGAAAATCCTAAGAGGTTTATGCAATACGAATAAAAATGTTTGCCCGAACGTGTCGCCACTATTTACACCGTTGTTAGGGATGTAATATTCTCAAGCTGCCTTGCACAAAAATAGCCATATTAAATGTCGGCGTTTGCTTATGTGCAGTGTTACAAGTTTCATCACGACGTTTTCCCTCACCGTATGAACATCGGTAAGTGCATCGGTCAGTGTTATATAACTCAGAAAAGACTCATTGGTACATTGCCGAAGCGGGATTCAAACCCGGTACCTCTCGCTTACTAGTCGGATACCATAACCGCTCGGCCACCGAGACTTTACATATGTATACCTACTCAAGAGGGAATAGGTTCTGAGTGTCTTAAGCCGTCGAGCCTTGACAATGAGCAAGATACCTCGGCCGGCCAAACCACAAACTTTACAAGGGTGTAATCAGTTTCTGGCTCTTGAAAGCCTTGAAACTCACAACTCCAATTTTCAATCCAAATCAATTCACGGCTCGTTACGCGGTCGATGACCTGCGATGACTGTAGGTAAGTATAATAACAACTACAGAATAAATTTTCATTTCATAGTTGTAGCTTTTTTAAAGTTCCATTCCTCAAAAAAAAACAGAAGCCTTGTACACACTTTGTGGTACGTCGGTCTGTCTGTCCGTCTATCAAGACCCTTTTTCTCGTGTAGAGGTATCTATCTGAAATTAATATCAAGTACTCAGGTCGAGCAGCGAGAAAATCACACTTTTAAGTTAGGTAACGCAATTAAAAGATACGGCCGTTTTGCTTCGTTTAAGCCGCATATTTTGACGCTAGCAAGGGTATCAAAACCTACAGGCCCAGGTTGACCTAGAATCAAGAAATTTACCTAGAACTAATGCTATGTAGCACAGGTAAAGGAAAATTTCAATTTCAAATTTCAGGAAATTCCAAAACTGTAATTACATCTAAAGAAATAGTCAACCAACATATAAAGTGGATTATTTCATACAAGTTGTAACTTTTTAATATGTTTGTAGTATCAAAAAGTCCTCTCCAGTCATATTGACAGTCTACTACCGAATCCTACATTGTACAAGGTTCAGACGTCTTGCCCGGTTTTTCATTAATATTTTATCATATCTAAAAATTGTTCTATATTTTACTGAAAGACAGTTTAATTATTTAATATTACGTGTTTCGGCAGGAATCCGCTGTCAAAGGCCAAAGAGCCACAATCGGTCTTTCACTGACTAGAAATAATACCTATATTATTTTGAATCATTCTTTGTGTGAACATAACAGAACAGCTTCCCCGCAGGAAATCAGCCTTCACGCGGTGCCGAACCTCGGAAATTAATCTTCGATTCCCAAATTTAATAATAACAATGTCTCTCTGTTACGTCTTAAATTTAATAACTGCGAAGCCATTGTTGAAAATTTAAAGTACCTACCCGAATTTCTCCGGTCTCCTAAAAGAGTATTTTCGCGGATCTTGCGCTGATTTCGTGGAAATGCTTGCTTGTTATGCCTCCCAAAGTCCCTGAACGTTTGCCTGATGGGAAGACCTTCAATTGGGAATACAGTTAATATGTCGGTCTGCCACGCAGAAGTCTCAGGTTCGATTCCTGGCCGAGCAGAAATTGAGTTCTGTTACGGGTCTGGGTGTAGCATGTATTATAAATTTGTATTTAAAACAACGTAAGTTTAACAGTTTTCTGGCACCCATAACATAAGCTTTGCTTACTTTGGGGCTAGATGACGCTGTGTGAATTGTGCAAGCATATTTATATTTATGTATCTGTATCTGTATTTATGTACTAGCTTTTGCCCGCGAGTACGTTAGCGTGGAAATCGTTTTAAAAAGAAGGGTAGTTTATCTTTTTCCCGATCGACCATTTTAAATGACCTCCCTAATTTATGGAAAGCACCCTACCCTACACCTACCTCACACCTACCCTACACCTACCCTACACCTACCCTACACCTACCCTACACCAACCCTACACCTACCCTACACCTACCCTACACCTACCTTACACCTACACAACATCTACCCTACAACTACTTACTTAACTTGTAAAAAAAAAAGGATAAAATGTCCTATGTCCTTTTCCTGGATCTAAGCTACCTCCCCACCAATTTTCAGCCAAATCGGTTTAGCCGTTCTTGAGTTATAAAAAGTGTAACTAACACGACTTTCTTTTATATATAGGTATATATATATATATATATATATATATATAAGCTGAAAGTCAACTACTAATCTTATGAATGCGAAAGTTTGTAAGGATGAATGCTTGGATGTTTGTTACTCCTTCGCGCCAAAACTATTGAACTTTTGATGTCAGAATAGCACATAGGCTACAATGTATCCCATAACTCAATATAGTTCCCGCGGGAAACGACCGGGAACGTAAAAGCCAAATTTTACGCGAATAAAGTCGCGTGTAAAAGCTTGTACGTATATAAAGTCTAGCTCTTTTACTGTACGGATAGGCAGAGACCGCATCGACCCACTCGCTAGGTACGGTCCCGACAGATCTCTCTCGTATGAACGGGTTCTCTTGATTCTAGTATTCCAATAATTAACATTTGCGCTTATTTCTGGTAAGGAGTTATCCAATCCCCCTTGTCAATTACCATCTCATAGCGGAAGTTGGATTAACTGTCAAGATACGAGTACCTACCTAAATTTAGTTTTGTATCATATTCCTATATAAATTGGTTTTCATTAGAATTAGTATCTGTCATGTAAATATTATTTCGTAATAAATTATTGCATTACAAATTACATAATTGGATTATCACTCCATATTATTTGCGGTCGATTTTCATGCGGTTTTCACCAATACACACCAGCAGTTTGGGTGTATTGTTTGTTGAGGTTACCAGCGCAAAGCCGGGCCAGGTGGCTAGTATTCAAATAATATGAATTTGCTCCTCACATTTTCCGCGTACGTGTAATAAAATCAACAATAAGAAGAAGAAAACGTGTTGTAACATTTACGTTTATGTTTATTTTTCCTTAAATTTCCTTTCACACAGGAAATTGGGCTTCTTTAATCGTAAATTTATTCATGAGACGGCACTACAGCATATGCTAGGCTATATAGGAGCTACAAATGTCGACGTAAGAATTGACCCTTGTAGGAAAACTTACATACCTGGGTACTTTTCTCGGCAAAAAGTTGCGTGGTTGGTTCTCGTTGGCCTCCTATTAGACATTCCATTTCATTTACCCTGGCTTATTATTATCATAACCGTTGCAGTTGCAGAAACGGTGCTCTGACCAGACTACCTTGGTCGTTACTATTAAAATAATTATGTAGACAAGAAACGAATATCTAGCTAATTAAAATATTTAAAAGGAAACGCAGTTAGGAACAACAGGATTAGTTCCTTTTAAATTCTAAATGGTAGTTCGTCATTGATAACTGCGTGTTTCATTGTACTCAAGGTATTCTAAAGTCGAGTCTCGGCCGTAGCACAATCAACTAACAACGTACATACTACGTAATATATTGTGTATAGCTGTTGCCCGCGACTTAGCCCGCGTGGGCTACTGAACATAAACAAAATACCTATTCCTCCAAAAACTACTTGAAAATTGATATTGTGTTAATCTGGGATACTGAATCTAAATGCAAAACAGATGAACTGACAATACAGGATAGATTGCACCGGGTGCGCTTGAAGAGTTTAAGACATCCTACGGGGTAGGTTAAGGTGACAACATTTAAGGTGACGCTGCCCAGGTCTAGGTAGTTTATTTTCCAATAATCACTCCTCTCCAATCTTAAGAAGTGCTCTGAAAACTGTTGAGTATGTGAGTTGCTAACGAGTCGGCTACGCATATTCTGCGCGACGCTCTATTTTTGTACTTCCGAGCATGGTACAGAACGCTTGAAGTCGGCGTTTATTGCATTTCTGGTGCCCCAGTAGACATTTTGACATTTTGTCACTGTGGCCCATGTGAACGTAAAGGCCTCATCATCATCGTCAACTTCTGGCAAAAATCACCCAAAAAATTTAACAGTTACATCACATTGCAACAGTCCGTTATGAGTGGAATGAGAATTAACCTTCCGGATAAATAAATAAATAAATATGCTTGGACAAATAAACACAATGATATCAAGCCCCTAAGTAAGCCATCAAAAAGCGGCATCTAGTCCGGATGTATTGAAACATCCTATGCGTAGCTTCTACAGCGTTCTTGTGCACTATACTGCAATCATCCCATAAGATCAGACAGTAATCCTGATTCCCGAGCTTTGCACTGGCTTTATCCAGTAGTCTGCCAAAGAGAAACATTTTCCTGGTACGTCTTGGTGTATAGAGCAAATATAAATATATTTCCTCTAAACAATACACTATGTAAATACACTGGAGGTAAACGCTTCTAAAATCTGTTCAAAGGCTTCCCTTTGATCAAACGTGAGTCTTGCAAGTTTATTAAATACCATCGATTTCAGCTGAACTAGTAATTAGTAGGTTACTTACTAATTAATTAGTGTTTGTGTTTTTCAAAGCTTGCTCGGTTACAGCGTGTTGTTGGCGATCGATATGACAAAATCTTAGAGCATAGTTAGGCTGAGATTTGCTACCCTTTCATCAGATGCTCCTACGTACACACTCTTACGGGCATAAATGACATCTTGATGGTGTTGATACTTAGTTTAGTTAAAGCGAACATTTGACCCAGACGGCTGGGGCTATCAATTATTTATTTAGGAGCTGCTGTGCTCTGCAGGCCTCGTAGAACTGTTTTTAAGAACGCAAATGAATGAGGTTGCGTCGCGAACAGTATGCAGTAGCAAGCTGGTTGCACCAAAATTGCTGTTCTGGGACAAATTGAGTTTTGTACATTACCAAATCATTGCTCAGAAGAATCTTCTCATTTCAAACCGATTTATGTACGTAGGCGCATAAAATCTCTTTGATTTATTAATTTATAATTCAACAATAGATAGTGATTCAAGAGGAAGGCTTATAAACAAGAAAAAAGAGTAGGTATGGGTAAAATAGAAATAGAATAAAAAACATTTATTGCACAGAAGAACAACACCACAAAATAAAATGTAAGAGAAAATAAATTCACAACAGAAAGAGTAAACCAGTAAAAAACACAGTTCTTTAAATATTATTGTTACACAGTGACATTGCTTATGCATAGGTGTGTTGTGGTGTAAAGTCTCAGCATAAAGCTCCGTCGAAGCCGAAACGCTGGTTTTCGGTGAGCCTTGCCGAGTGAGGTCCGGACGAATAAGCTATATTAAATAAGATTCCTTTATTAAAAATAGGTGTACATGAACGAAGTCGCGTAATAAGTAACCACTCAGTAATTATAATAATAATAATATGATTATATGAGTTGTTATTGCAATTTTCCCAGGGATCACAAATTTTTTTTAAACTATAGTTTAAATAATTTTTTAAACCGGTTAAGTAGTTTTTGAGTTTATCCATAACAAACAAAAAACAAACCGACAAACAATCAAATCTTTCCTCTTTAAAATATTATTATAGACTAGTGGACCCGTCGCGACTTCGTTCGCGTGCACCTACCCTTACCTACCCTTTATTGCTTGCCTAAAACCCTTCCTCTTGGATCACTCTATCTATTGTTGAAAACCGCATTAAAATCCGTTGCATAGTTTAAAAGATCTAAGCGTACACATATACACGCATAGATACATAGGGACAGACGGCGGGAAGCGACTTTATTTGATACTATGTATGTATATATCGACACACTCATCCTATACCGAGGGGCACTCGAGGGGCGGCTGAGCAATGCCGCAATGAGAAACAACTCGGTTGCCCCTCGATATAGCAAAAGTGTGTCCATACAAAATATATGGCATATTAGTTGACCGTGCTACGGCCTATACTCGGCTCGGACCCGGCTCGGTATAGCGTGAGCTTGTAACAAACATTTACTAAACTTGAACGAATATGGATTAAACAAAACTGCATAACTTTGCCTACCCACCCACTTTGCCAAGCGTTCACAATCGGAATATTCTCGTATGCATTTTCAGCATAAGTAGACGGTTCTGATTCGGGGCCAGTGGGGAAATCTCGTCCGGAAAATTGTTTTGAAATGACTTGATCCGAAGTTTTTGCCCCCGAGAACGGTTTAGTCGGTCACTGGGTCACGTTTCCAGACAGATTTCATTGTTAACCACGTTATGTAGAATCATAACGTGACGCGTAGTAGAGCAGAGATTTAAAATGTTAATATGATAACGTCCTTTAGTTCTCGTTTTAGTGGAACACAAATCTGGCAGGTGATTTTATAATGTTCGCATTACTCGATTTACAAATTTGTATAAAAATGTTAGGCTAGTTATCAGATTTGGTTAAAATTTTGTTAATTTAGTTGTAAAATGCAGTGTGCGTGGCAAATTTTGGGCGTCTAAAATATAATGTCTTTTGCCTCGACTCGCTAAGAGCAAGAAGTTGCATAAATCTCTATTTACGCATTCTGGTGTTGGGAACAGTGACTAAACTTCTGCCCTGAGGAATTCGCCTACAGCACGTATTACTTGTTCTACAGCAGTACAGTATACGGGTGTTAAACCACAACCCGTTCCATTACGAGGGGTGGTACGAGGCGAAGGTAGACAGCATTACTTATTGGTTTTATAATATGAGTATCATATTATAGATACTGCTATCTTCAACCCATGCGTGGATATTATGCAAATCCCTCCACTACTGGGAGGAGATTTGTGTCTAGCAGTGGACAGTCACGGGCTGTCAATGTGGTCTCATCCCACACCGCTGGAACCTACTGTCTTCAAAACTCGACCTCGACGGTCGCTCTCTCGGTAAAGATAAATGTGGATGCTTCTATTACAAATGCAAGTACTAGCTTAAGAAACTCCTCAGAACTCTCCGTGATATAATCGGTAAAAGATGCACAAAGACCCACATCTCTCCGCAGAGCCAGAACGTCACGGTTATTTCCGAAGGAGTAGGCAGAGACCTGACCTGACAAACCCCCCTCGCTTCTGCCACATTCCTCGTTAGCTTAGAGTACCTACATCATCATCACAGCTCGTAACAGTCCACTGCAGGACTTAGGGCCTCTCCCACGAAAGGGGAGGTTATTGCCATAATCTGCACGCTTGGCAGGCGGGTTGGAGATCGCAGTGTTTAAATATAACAATGGAAACTGTTGCTGCCCATTTTCCAGACTACGGAGACTCTTGATCTTTTGCCTCGAAAACATTAGTCGCCTTGTACGACACCCATGAGTGTAAAGAGGTTGGTGCTATTCTACTCTGCCGGACACCACACGGCCAACTATACACAGGGTACCTACTCTTGACCCTAATTACCTTTATATAAAATATTTGCAATTCATTTAACAAAAAATATAGTAGCTAGTACATAATATAAAAAAACACATAACTAAACTTATTTAAGGAAAATTTGCTTATGATCCCCAGAAATCCCCAAAAATAGAACATTATTATATTCAACGGGACTCAAACGCAACGTACCTTTTCTATTTTCCTGTTATTTTTTTTTTTCCATGTACCCATCCAATCCATGTGTGGGTAGGAAGTCTACCCACACATCACCACAGTTGTCTCTTTTCCACAACAGTCTTCTCGTAACCCTACCGAAACGTCGGGAAAACAAATCCAAAAGTCCCGTTACAAAGCGAGTCGCGTTTAATATAATAATATGTGTAAAGAACGCGAGTTTAGTTTGTAACAAATAAAAATAGAATATTTTGGTTACGCGAGATCACCTCGAAATACTGCAAGTTCGCGACGACATTTGCGGGGGAACCGAGAATATATTTCTGTGAACAATTTGTTCATTTGCAGACATCATTGAGTTATTATGAATAGCGAAGCGGCGAGATTCATCGGCGTTGGCGGAGACCCAAACTGATATTATAAGGCTGCTTGTACATGCAACTATTATCTATCTACTCCAGTGTTTAGTATGTGTTAGACGTAAAAGAGGGGGCTATATATTTGACTGCGTAAATCCCAAATGAGTCGGCCATTTTAGCTTTGTTTTATTAAAATCGTTCAGTAAGATGAAGGTGGCTATGCTTGAGACCATAAACAATAATTATTTATTAAGCAGGAGTAGGAAACAACTTTCTTCCAAAGTTTAACCCTTCGTAAAGCGAAGATTAGTAAAATAAAGGGGATGGTTAAAGTTATAACAACGCTGAAACAAAAAATACCACCAACCCTCGTAAAATATTTTCTTTTTGATTCATCGGGATTATCGATCGAGAACGCTAATCAGAATAACGATTTCGACAAACACAAAGGTCCCAGTCCCCGTGTGACAGTGCGCATGTCGCCTTACGGTAAAATCGCCCCATGCGTCTCCAGACAAACGGTCCGGAAATACGAACTGCTGTTTGCTAGCTCGTTATGTAAATACCGAGCCGGACCGTCCGATAGCCATCTCGCGAGATTGAGCAGACTGCTCCCGTCGCCCCCCGGCTGTGGGGGACAACAGGAAAATGCCATGTGGGGGACAATGGGATGAAATTTGTTTCGCAATTTTGGGTCAATTTTGATGGGGGTAAACATTTGCAATGAAAAGCTCGCAAAATGTCACAATGGTAAAGTATTTTTATTTATGTCAAAATAAATTGTGACCAATGGGAGCCAACACAATAAGAATGTCGTTTTCCCTTATACATGTTAGGCACTGCAGTTTTTCCCATTATTATTATTATCCACCACTTGGCCTAAACTGGTGGGCAAGTTGGGAACATGCCGTTTAAGCCATCAAGCCGCTGGATGTATGGGGATGTTGTTGAGATGCGAGAATGGGTACGGGAAAGAATACATAATTATACGGGAGAGAAAATGGTCAACAGTTGCCCATATGGCCTATTAGATTATATATGGTCTACTTTGGACATGCATTTTATCCATGCCATCCCTTTGATTTTTACTACTAAGCCGAACGGACTAACTTCACCCACATACGAGTAAGTACTTGAATAACCTATTATTCAAGTGAAGTTAGTAAACACTAAACAGCAATCTTATTCTCATTTTCGTTGATTTGTACCATAGTAGGGCGTCGTCTCTATCGCATGCATGTGATTCACGACTACGGAGCCGAAACTAGCTAATATGTAGCCGGTATCTGAACTTACCTAAATATTTACTTACTCTCAATTGCAATCATCCCTTCACCAAAAAAGTCACCCTTGCAGTAGCATCTTTAGGCATCGTTGCTTACGTAACTGCCGATACTATCTTAGATATCTATCGATTTATACAATAAAGAAACTCGTGTGTGTAACAGCGACGGACTACTAGGACCGCCGATCTGATCGATGCACAATAGCGCACAAGAAAGCCATAGAAGCAATGAATAGGATGCTTGAAGACATTCGGGGAGAACCGTTGCAACGGGTGGTGACACTGTTCTCTTCTGCACGTTGACAATGGTGCCGCGAGGAAATATGCATAGCGAAAAAATTTTATATACAGGAACAGAGAGTACATACAGAGTTTAAATACGAGACAACATCTCTATAACACACACACAAATGCAAATGCAGGGACGGAACAAGGAAGTCCATCTGCAGATAAGTTATATTTTGCTACGAATTTCTACTTGTTACGAACACGAAAAATCTAACAAAGTCGTCCGGAGCCAAATACGTTTTTCACCTTGTCCTTATAATTTAATGTTGTCATTATGAATGTTTATTTGTTGCCTAAGTAAACTAAGTAGTAGGCCAGTCAAATCTTACATCTAAAACGCAAAGCGCGATGTAATGCTACATTTTTGATATGTTATTTAGACCCCTTAAGAGAGTGTGAAACTACATTTTGCAAGCAAAAAAAATTGTGCTTCTTGCGTAATACGTGAAAAACTGCGAAATTTTGGGACTTTTTTCACTTTCAGGTCTAAAAATAAAAAACTATGCATTTTTTTGACCAACAAAGCTTAATAGCTTTTAAAATTGATTAAATTTGCAAGGATTTAAGCTTAAACACAGCTCTATAAAGCGTATAGCAACCAAGTTATGACTCTTTAAAGATGGTCTATTTTTCCCGAAAAACTACAATTTTAGGTTTTGCTCCTGTCCGGAGCAAATTATTGGTAAAATTGGTAATTCTATTATAAAAAAAATTAAAAGGGAGTTTTAGTACATTTAATTTGCTTTACATTATGTACAGAACGAACTATGTGAGACTAATAATTCATTCACAATCTTAAAAAAACGAGGAGAACGTAAAAATGTATTTTTGAAAAATAAAGTATTTATTAAGGTAGGAATAACAATTATACATATTATGAATACTTATCTGACATAATACAAATTATGAATACTAATCTGACATAATACAAATTACAAATAACAACTAACTAAATAAAACAATCACTAATTTTGTCCAAGGTCCACGGTATTTGAACTATTAGGAATGCTGCTCAGAAGGCTGGCCGTATTGTCCCCCGTCCGAAGTGGAAGTCAGCCCTATGGGTCTTTAGTGATATCGACCAAGCGCTAAGCTAGCTCCCGAAATGGACACTAGAATTCAAGGGTTTTCACACCAAACGGCGTAAATATGTGGTTTCCACCAACACTTGCGCCGTTTGACACTTTCAGTTGAGAGGGCATCGGGCCGTTACTGGAAGATGGAACTGTGCAAGGGTATCGCTACACGTGGTGTCCCTGACCAAACGTCGTCCCAGCTCCCAGGGCGGGAGTGTCATCCCTTGGGCCTCTTACCGTCATCAGGGGCCTAACCACCTGGCTCAAGCTTAGCGGGTGCTCCAGCGGAGGTGAAAGCCCGGCGGATGGTATAGAGCGTAACGCGGCCGAGAAGTGTCCCAATATTTTTAGAAGACATTGCCTGAAGTTAGAGACCCGATTTACACTCGCCAGCAGCCAGCAAACGGGCACGCTCTGCAGAGTTGGTTGGTGCGCTTAAAAGATTGTTTCGCACCAATCTGCAGCGAGGCTCGCCCCATAGCCGCTGGGAACAGGAATTTTTCGGGAGCTCGGCCTCCGGAAAAGCCTCGTGCCAAAGGCATTTCTTTGGCCTCAATAGAATACGCCGTAATAAAAGTCCCTAGTTTAGATAATAACTTCTACACTGGATACTGTGAACTATGTACCGAGGACAGAAAAGCTGACACGGACACATCTGAAACTTTCCTAACGCCTAGACCTCCATATCCATCTGTTTCCAAGATGAATTATCGAGATTTATGTTAAGAATTAAAATATAAGAATATGTTTCACTGTATTGTTGACAACACCTCAAAACACAACAATAGAATTGGAATTTTTTCTTTAATGAAGTCCGAGAGGAATTAATCAAAACTACCTAGAAGATGAAGTCACGCCTTGTCGACGACATTGTAATAGCAATAGCGTCAAAAGCTGCAGAAATGGTACCAGCCTTCGGACTGCACACCAATCACCCTCAACTCGCGCATGAGGAGCTGAAAATCCTGTAAAACCGTGTTCGCATCCCCTCGTAGGATCCCGTGTTCTAAGTAGGTCGTACTACCACACGTTAAATTTAGAATTTAGCTTCTCGAGAGTCGCCTATTGCTGGCACCCGACTATTGATTGCAAGAGGTAGCCTTTGTATATAAGATTGCTCGGCTTTTTGTGGCATTGCCGCAACAACTTATAAGCGGCCGGCAGCTTAGATCGTATTTGACCAAGCAACGCGCCTCTATCGACGGAGTTGAATCCATTTTACGTCACCCTTCAGTACGACTTCAACACGATTACTTTGGAGGAAAGTTCTCATGGCGTGGACGGCGGCTTCGCAGTCACTTTTAGATCCAAAGTCGAGCTGGATATGCTGGAAGTAATTTGCTGGGCTGGGGGTGGAAAACCGGCGTCGGTAGGTAGTCCCTACCGCAATAGGACGAATGAAACCATCATTTTTTTAGTTTTAGGCGCCATAAAGCGTAGGTACTTACTAAGGACTGTTCTACCTAGCCTGCCAGTGGTGTCGAGAATTCGTTTATAGAGGCTTATTCCTTGAAGGCCCTAATGTCGTCGTCGTATGAATGTAGATACAACACTAAAGCCAAGTAATGTCAAAAAATACATTATTACGATTTCAATAGAACTCGGTAGAATGTTAGTAACCCACGGTAAAACTAAGCAACTTCAAACTAACATACAAACGGCCCTGGGCTCAGTTATTGAATCGCTCGACTCTATTCGAACGATTTACAATGTTGAATATCGACGTGAAAAATTCAATATTTTTAAAATCATCGAAGCTACTCCGAAAGAGGGGGCCGAAGTATGGGCAAAAATAGGGAAAAATATGTCATTTTTAATAAGGAAAATTAAGATTGAAAATCGTTCGAATCAAAGCGAGCAGTTCATTGGCGAGGTTAACAAATATCTTCCACTGGACCCTGAGACTGATAGAACGGTCTCGGAAGCTGATTGGCAAATTGTGGTGGCATTTTATTATTATTAAAACGTAATTTCTAACAAGCATAGCATAAGTACTTTGGTACCATTCACACAAAAAAGTATTCACAGAATTCTTCAAAAAACCATTTTCAAGATTGTAAGTAAACTATTAGTCTCACTTAGTTCGTTTTCTACTTCAATGAAAGTAAATTAAATGTACTACAACTTTCTTTTAGTTACTTTTATCATAGGACTAGCGATTTAATCAATAATTTGCTCGGGACGGGAGCAAAAATTAAAATTGTATTTTTTCGAAAAAATTGACCATCTTTGAAGAGTCATAACTTAGTCACTGTACATTTTGTAGAGCTGCGTTTGAGCTTAAATGGTGGCAAATATAATGAACTTTAAAAGCCATTAAGCTTCATTGGTCGAAAAATGCATAGTTTTTTGTTTTTATACCAGAAAGTAAAAAAGTCCGAAAATTTCGCAGTTTTTCACGTATTACGCAGAAAGCACAATTTTTTTTTGCTTGCAAAATGTAGTTTTACACTCTCTTATGGGGTCCAAATAACATACCAAAAATTCAGCGTTACATCGCGCTTTGCGTTTTAGGGCAATTTTTTTGTAAGATTTGACGGGCCTATAGGTACCTACTTACTTATCGTTAGAAGTATATTCATTATCCACAGGTTGGCCTATGTGACTTCACAATAAATTGAATATGATGCCCTCTAGAGGACATAGTCATAAAAAAAAATGAAAAGGATAAGTACATTAATATATTAAACAGGCATCATATTCTTTATTTTCAATTAAAAATCATATAATGATAGGACTTGCATCTACTTATTATCTTGTTCTTCAAAATGTTTAGAACGCAACACTTCCAATTTGCAACCCAGGCATCCCCATGTCTGGTCTTTAGGAAACCTAGAAAAACAAATAAATGTAATAAAATGTAAATACGCGATTAATCCGTTAAGTTGTTTCATAAAATGTCTGAACATTTAAAATGTCATTTATATACATTTTTGGTATGAAACCCCAATTAATACATATAAAATTGAGGACCGCTATTTACAAGATTTGAGTATTAAAATTTTATACAATTAATACTAAATTCGACCCTGTTCGCATCAAAATATTTTCGAACACCGAAGTATTGCTCAATTTGCCAATAATTTTAAATCTATCTTTAATGGCAAGTTGTTTTAAGGTTTCAATTATTGCAAATTCACACTATTACGATCAATTACGATACATATTTTTGTCACAATTTCTAAAATTGATTCCCGATCGCCGCGGCCACGAATGAAATTACTTCCATACTTTGCGCTTTCACATAAATGTGCACTAAATTACACCGTCTTTTAAATGATTTGATTTAAATTTTATTTGGAAATTATAAAATTTACACAGAAGTTTCAAAAGACACGTCAGGTCGTTAGCTTGAGCAAGATGTCGAACGTTCAAAACATTGCGCGCGTCATTTTCTAGGAGCTTATTTGAATAGACAAGTAAACGGGATAGCAAAATTCATAATTGTTGTAGAGTGAGCGAACAGGGAATATTTGTGATTTGTGTTTAGTCTGTTAGGGGCCGTTCATAAAATACGTCACGCTAAAATCAGCTTTTTCTGACCCCCCATTGTCACGCTCTGTCACACTTTCTGTGACCCCTCTCGAAATATTTCGTCACAAAAAGTAAGCCCCCCCCCCCTTGAATATGGTAAATTTTAATTAATAGTGCACAAATTTTGAGAATTTAAATATTTATTTAGTTTTTATAATAATATTTAAATAAAGTAATAAATATCTTTTATTACGAATAAGTCCATGGCCAGCGCTCATATCGAGAAATAAACAAAAATGAATATATATCAAGTTATAATTTATTATTATAAAACTGTATACGTTTGAAAGTCTATACTAAAGTCTTTACTAAATATAAAATAAATTACTTTCTACTATGATGAAAATTTAAAAATAAAAATAGTCACTATACACCCTTCGTCCCCCCTTGACACACTTTGTCACACTCAGCAAGAGCCCTCCCCCCCCCCTTGTGTGCGAACATATTTTATGAACGGCCCCTTATGTCTGTGGAAGAATGCACATTGTGAACAATACTCTGCAAGAAGCTGCGGAAGCTGCAGCGTGTATAGGCTCCCCTCTAGGTGGACCAACGATCTGCTAAAGATCGCAGGTACCTGCTAGATGCGGAAGGCACACGACCGGCCTTGTGGAGATCTCTGGAGGAGGCCTATACCCAGTTGTGGGCACTTGTTTTCAGCTAATAATCTAGTGCACTAGATGTAGGGTAGCGTAATTATTGTTCTGTGTAATGAGGAGTTTTCCAATAGGTATCTAAAGCATTCTAACCCCTCACTAGATGGCGGCCCGACAATTTTGGTAATTGATAATCGCTTGAAAAAGGTTATTTTTAAAGGGGATATAAACACTGGGTACGTTGTATTGGATAGTATTGTATTTGTCAATAGTTTTCAACCTTTTTAGAGGTTGTAATAATAATGGAACATAGTGCCAACTTCTATAAATATTTCTTTTTATATTTCGTTTAACCTTTAACAGTTATGTTATTATTAATAAACATATTATTTTTAAGTTTAGTATTAGTTAGCTGCATGAAATCACTGCCACCATCATACAGATTAAAAAAAGATTACCAAAATTGTAGGTGCGCCATCTATTGAAGCTTTTTGAAACCAACTATCAATACCTACTGGAAAACTCCTCATTGACGCCTTATTTACATAGGGCAACACTACGTTTGACATGTCAATGTCATAAAAAGTAAAAAACGTCAAAAAATTCCAACCAAGTTCAATCCATTCAAAAACAACAAAATTAGCCGATACACCGAGGCTAAAATTGGAAATTCTTTAATAATTTATTTTCATTCTGTATATAAAATTAATTTCAGTGAGCTTCACCCAGTGATTTTTCTGAGCAAACACACACTTGCTACTGTTTCTTTGTACTAAAATTTTTTCACAAATTCGAATTCTGATCTATACCAAAATTTTGCTAATATAGAAAATAAATCTAGAAGACAAAAAGGAAATCAATATATTATCACGTAATTACCATTTGTCATAGATATGGCATTGAATATCAGGCGTAATATACTGCCTCGCTTTTACATAACCTTCAGTAGGAGTTATTGCAAGTCGGTTTATGAAAAAGAAGAGGAAGGTAAGAAAGTACGAATGGTGTATGGAAAACCTTACCCTGAATGGCGAAAGCCTTGGGCACAACGAGAAGGGGAGTGGACCAGTAAGCTGTCATTGTTCCATCTAAAGAATCCAAGTCCGTACATAATGAATGCACTACAAAAACTGCCTTACATTGATACTCAGGACGTAAGAAATTGGTGGAGAGACATGAAATTAGTTCAAGAGATTGAAAATCAGAGATATTTACCTGAAAGAGTTGCTGCCTTAGGATCAAACTTAGCAGCCATACATTTTTTCACTTATCGTCAAGCTACTGTAAAGTATGTATCATAACTTAACACAATCTAATGATCATGCAGTAATGAGTAGGCATTTATTATCTATTTGGTTATTTTCAGGTTGAAAGATTCACCAGATTGGATTGCTGGTGATGGTATAACTCTCAATCTACCAAATGTTTTTGAAGAAGGATGGTTTGTCGAAGCTGTTGATTGCACTAATTTCCTCCATCACTGTCTACGCTTTGAAGGTGTGGAGAATCTACAAGGGCTCAACTTTCTGAAGTGGTTGTCTCTCAAAAATAACAAACACATTGATGTTTGGTGTTTAGACAGAATTGCCGGTCAAAATGGTAAAAGTTTAGAGTATTTAGATATCACTGGATGCAATCTATGTGTTGGTGGTGTTTTTGCAATTGCCAAGATGGATGCTCTTAAAATGGTGGTTATAACAGATCCCAAGGATAATGCTCATGTTCAAGCTGCATTATCAATCCTTGAAGAGGAAAAACCTAATCTACTAATAAAAGTCCAGCCTAAAGAAGAAAGTCATAGTAATGAATTAGAAATTAAGAATAAGGAACAAAAATTGCTATGATAAGCTTTTTTTGTTATTTTTTTGTGTACCTTTTCAGTTAATGTAAATAATAATTGTTAGCATGTTAGCATTGTTATTAAACATATGTTTGTCATAACATGACCTACTGTGAATTATAAACTGTTTTGTAAATAAGAAATGAAATAATTCATTATAGTTTAAAAACTGAATTTCTACCATCTTAATTACTCGTCTGGTGCCAACTTCCTTCGTGGATGTCAACAAATCCAGTGGGCCAAAGTGCATTCCTCCCATTGTGCTGAACACAACGCGTTCTTCCGACATGGAAGACAGCATTAGTACAACCAAGCGATAAGAAAGGCATTCGCACCTTGCTCTCGACATAACCTAACCAACAGGAAATGTAGAATAACCCCCGACCAAATATGTTACTGATACCCATTCTAAATCAATTTTAATTAAACAAAGCTAAGTGACATCTCCAGTAAACTTGGCTTTCAAACAAAGAAAACCGTATCGAAATCGGTTTATGCGTTCATTAGCAACTATGCGACAGAGTCACAGATGTCAAATTTATAATGGTCCAAACCATAGCCTCCTTCATCTTACAAGCCATGCGCAGAAGTTTGACAACGTCGCATTTTTCAATTTTAGTGAACCTGAAAATTACAGTAAAATATCGTCGCGGTCGTCGTCGTTTAATGTTATTAGTTATTTAAGTGATGAAGTATATAAATAAGTATATACATTAGTTCGATAATATGAAATTGGATAGATTCCTGTACTATTTACCTATCTACCTATTATATGATAAGATCAAGTAGGACTGTAGAAAGCTGTGTCTCCTGGGTCTGTTGGACTGTAGAAGGCCAGGTGGTATTTCACTCCAGCACCTCCTGCAGTTGTGGCCGTCATCTCTATGTAGCTGAAGTAAGGCGCCAGATGGAGTACTGTTCCTATCTTCAGAGATGAGACAGTCTGTGACGCCTTACTATCTGCTTTTTCCGTTTGACCGCATTACACGTCGGACGGTCGGAATCGTCGACGACATTCTCACTTGCCGGCTTGACAATCTGGCTTTGTGGAGATGGTTGCTTTGCGTCTATGTTATGAGGAGTGTCTCGAAATACATCCGTAAATTCATGAAACCTGCCTCGTACGCCCATACTATGGAATATGGAACGAACTTCTTGCAGTAGTTCCAGACCGTTACGACATTGAATGACACGTTCAAGAAACAAGCCTATTATGGGCGCGTCATTTCAGCTTAGACAAGCTACACGTTATTATTTATATTCTGTGCCTACACCTACCCAACACTACCTTACCTACTCTTTTTTTCTTGCGTACAACCTATGTATTACAAAAAATATCATTTAAATCAATCAAGCGGTGCTAGACGAACAGCAAGTGATTTTTATATAATATTGATAGATTTATGATTCAAAAATACCGTACATAAGGGCTGAGAGAATTAGATGCTCCCACATAGGTACTAAACTAATGAAGAAATAAAAATCATTGATGTTTTTCAGATTTTATTGTTATAACATAAGTTCGTACAATGATCCAATATGTTTAAACAAACTGTCCACATTCATAAGGTTAATTTAGTAATTGTTGCACACTCAAATTGTTTAGCTTCTATTGTTAAAGACAACTATAACTGTTATAAGATCTAGTATTTTCAATAAAGTGCTGGAATTGGTCCATAAGTTGGATACTTTAAATATCTCGCAATATGTAAATGTGGTTAAGTTTCCGTAATATTACTTTATTATTTTTGTTTCTCTAAATCAATCTAATATACACTAAATTGAACACTTACTCTAAAATAAAACATCTAAACAAGATATTTACAGTTACACCACTTTGACTAAACAATTAAGACTACTAATTAGTCTTACATAGAAAAAATAAATAACGAATATGAAATGCCTAATTTCCCTTAAAGTACAAAATGTGTTTATTCGTCTACTTCATACTGTCAGTACTGGGGTCTGGAATTAGTTTGTCGCTATTTGAACCACACAAATCTGTGAAACGCGCGCAGTTTAGTAGAGATCTTGTTAAGTATGAGTGGGTACTGTATTTTCCGTTAGCTTTTTCCGATAACTTGAATCACGGACTGGCTCGGAACATGTATAGACGTGAAATAGACGATATACACAGTTTCTCAGTCTAAATAAAGTATGCTTAATTACTTTATTTTTACGGACCAAGTGAGCAAGTCCCTACTTCTGTTCCGTAAGATACCAAGATTATGCATTGCGCCGTTAATTGTTGTTTGGTTAGTTCGTAAAAATAGAGTAAGTAGTGCACATTATAACTTCCACCGTAGTTGTTTCATATTTGTTATTCGACACACTGAAAATACAATCATTCTGAAATAAAAACTACTAAACATTATTTTCCGAAACTACACTTGTAACATGGCGTAGAACTATAATTAAAAGGACAGTATCAAAACAAATTGAAACATTTTAGTACAAACCATTTCACAAACTTAAACCAAATATTTTTCCTCTATTGATTACTACTGCAATTTATTTTAATTTTAAAATTATGTGCAGGAAAGAATTATTAAAAATGTGATAGCTAGTACTTAATACGTGATTATAAGCTATTGTATAGAACGAAACCGTTGTGGATAAGAGCAGATAATAAAGTACAATTGACAACCAAAACCATTGTCCATCAAAGGATTTCCTTTCACATTGATAAAGAAGCAGGACCGGGTACAATACTAGTTTAACTCTAATTGGTAACAACAGATTAATATGTATTGCATAATATGCAGGTGCAGTTTCTTT
The DNA here is from genome assembly GCA_905147135.1 of Blastobasis lacticolella. Classification (NCBI taxonomy): domain Eukaryota; kingdom Metazoa; phylum Arthropoda; class Insecta; order Lepidoptera; family Blastobasidae; genus Blastobasis; species Blastobasis lacticolella. The sequence continues at coordinate 27,954,659 of LR990039.1, forward strand.
CATGACTAATGATGACCACTGGTACGTAGGAGAAATGATACGTTATAGAAATTGGTGCTTTTTTGGAATTGAAGAGTGTTCATTATACAACTTATAAAGGTTCAACAGTGCGAAAATATTTCTTACATCTATATTTTTTAATAAATTCATTTCACTTCCGGACTCCTAAAGCAATTATATCTAAACACTATTTACGCCAAAGAGATCATTAAAAAATACAATTTTGATATACATAACATCTTGTATTGGCCGAAAACTCTCACAATAAAATTATATTTTGTTTTACCTACAATCAGTAGCGATTTCTAAATAAACCTAATTACTTTGAGAGCCAGGAACACTCAGCTCCGATAGAACTATAATATTATTATTTACAGTGAGATTATTCAATATATAATGTAATGTATAAATAGGGATTCATCTAAAAGGCGATATAGTTCTAAGGGTTATTAAAATTTGAGCTATTTCGTATGTGAAGTTTTATTATGAAATATGTGTGGGCGCCGCTGGCCCCACAACAGTATTATGTCTCTGTCTGCTTCGTTCGCGGATCGTAATCGTGTATCGCTCGTGTCCCGGACGGGACCCCCGCCACTTTAGCGTAGCTCGAATTCATCCATTAATTATCCATCCACTTATCGCTTTCAATTATCTAATCGCTGTACATGCCACATAATAGACACGAAGTAAATATAACACTAATTAAAAAAAAAATTATAACTTTCAAACGCGTGGAAGACCAACATCACAACATAAATAGAAAAAGATACAACATAATCTACTGTTTAAGTAAATAATTACGCTGATGCGTTCGGTTTCCTTATTAGATAAGGTGAGCGATCAATTAACCAGAAACCTCGTCATGTTGCCTTCACAGTAATCGCACAGCTGAATCTGTCATCATAATATTGTAAATGCATAGTATTTTATAAGAAACAATCCGAATTTAGACCTACTAGTTACATCATACTTATTACTATACAATTCTCAAAGTACATGATAATAGAAACTAGAAAATATGATGTCTTGCACTAATCGCAAGACGTTGTATCTATATGATTATCCAAGGGGTTAACAAAGTAATGGTCTAAAGGCACAAAAGGGGTTCATGCCACTGTTATGAAACATACACTTGTATTTCTATGTGATTACATTTATCTATGTACGATAGTAAGCTACATTATATCGAAGAAAACTAACGTAATAACATCATTACATCACCGATTACTACGAACATGGAAAAATCTACACAACCAACTACGCAACGACATTGAGGCAATCACTCAAGCATATCATCCAACACTTATGATACATACAGATATACAAACAATACTAATACATAAATGTACTGAGATCGTGCCAGTTTATGAGTATAGTGCTAGGCTATATCCGTAACAATTTCCAATCGACGACGCATCATCGATTGATTTGAAATACACTGAGTTTAGACCAGCCAAAATAAAATAAAAATTTGTAAATCATGACAACAATTTTTTATTGCAATGAAGTGTGTGGTTTGCTGTCGCGTCAAGAGTTAATAATAAATAGAAAAATCTGATTGGCAAAAAATAGCTACACATTCGTAACAGATGCTCACAGGATGAAAATGAGCTGCCAATGAGTATGAAATTCGTAACCACACACGAATACAATTTTAAAATAACTACTACAAATAAGTTATCTACGATAACAATAAACGTCAAAATAATACAGTTAAACAAAATAAATATCAGATACGAGAATGGTATGATACACTGTCCACTACTGGCTATGTTTCAACGTGAGGACGGTGTGGAAACCCAATGGCGAGTGAATCGAATGCACACCTCTCGCAGTGTGATACAACGGATGCCTGTCGGAGTGAGCTGGGCGTCGTCGTCAGGTCTCCCTACCCACTCATCTACAAACAATGTACACTCCTTCGATAATGTACCACGCCCAACAGTCCATAGCAGCGAATCGTTCACAGCTATCGAAACTGGTCACAATACAATAAAAATATGAACGAACGTACACCTATACTCCAATGAATTAACTTGATGCTATTATTTGAACACACCCTTACTTTAACAAATATATTTTTTTGTTGTTTTAATTTTTTAAATTCCTCTTTTTTGTACATTATTATTTATTGTTACATCGATAAAATTAATGCAGCAACTACACGCGAAGACACGGCCCGGTGAGATGCGGACGCAGATTTTGTGCATTAACTTTATTTACAATTTTTTTGTTTGTTAAAATAATATGTCGCTATAAATTAATATTATTATTCTGTCTTATTTTATAAAAGAATCGGAGCCGCCAGTGAATGCGGCCTGGGCGCCGTGCATTCCTGAGGAAAGAACGGGTGTTCTGTTCGCCTGTGAGTTGTCGGGGTCGTCGTGTGGTGTGGCTCGGGTGTGGCGCTTTACTGTCGCAGCACCACCGAGATGGTGACTATGCGCTAACTGGCCGTCGAGGTGAGCGGGGAGTTCACGTCTGCCAACGACCGAACTGTTTAGCATACCATCTGTTAATGTTACAGTTACAAACAAAAACTGGTGAAAGGGAAAGCAGGTAATGTGTCGTGAAGATGGACAACATGAGTCAATGGTGCAAGTTTTTATGTGAATTCCTTTTCAAGACATTTATTCAAAAGTCGTTCTGCCTGCGTCAATCTTATAATTTCTAAAGGTTTTCAAGTCATGAGTGAATAGGTATCTTCTAGGCAAGCTTCCCATCAGGTAAGGTGAGGTCAAATGTGAGCCTATTGCCTTACTTATTGTCTACAAAAAACGCTCTAAATAATTGTAGCATGCTTTTCCATATTCCCGTTATCCTCATGATCCGATGGAGATGCGGATACATTTTTTTGGAGGTTATAAAAGTGAGTATTCTGGAATATATAAAGCAGTTGCACATGTCTCAAAATGGCATGGAACCAAAAGGTATGAATCGTAGATGTTATGGGCGACAGTTAATACTTACCATCAGGTGGGCTGTCTGCTCGCTTGTCACTGAGTAGCATAAAAATAATGTCTTTTACTTATTCATACAACAATGTACCTACACCATTGCCACTATGGTAGTCACGTAATCTACTTACTACTGGTCGGAGTGTTGACTTCGGAGTGGGGCGTGAGGTTGGTCTGCGCCATCAGCTTCTGTCGCACCTCGCGAATCTTGAGCTGGAGCGATGTCTTCGTGGGGAATATCTCCACGTGCGTGGCCTAAACATTTAAAGTTTGACCATTTAGAATGGCATTTAAAAATTGTGACACTTAGTTCCAGTTTCGGCAACTGGGTCAGATAAGTCTGTTTGGGTAGTAAGTCCATGAGTCTGTGGCACTGGGTGCCGATTCTTGTGCTGTGATATCTCACATTCGACATATTATCTAGCCCCAAATCTGTATTAAAACGTCACTGAAGTGGATTTTCGAGAATATACGAGTGTCGAAGATAGTAGAAAAAATATTTTTAGGCTGCAAAACAGATTTCAATGTCATTATACCGCGCAATGTCATTATATCTGAGTGAGATTTTGCACACAATATTATCGGGAGTTACTGCATTATGCGAGCACAAGTACAGTAATCTAAAGGCCCCTGGAAGGAACAATTAGGCATCTGTACCGCCGTTCATCCATACTCGCGACTGAATGCGCATAATAACCACGATCCAATCTGTTCAGCTTCCCCTGGTAGCAGAGTCTCGGAAGTCAGATGGCAGTCGCTCCACTGTAATTACCTGATCTGCCAAATCTTGGATCCTCGTGGCCCCCGTGCGCGAGAGCATAACGGGCCATTATCGTCAATAATTATTACTACATAATACAACGTCGCCCATACAAACCTGGAACTGCGTAGTCGCCTGCGTGGTGGGGAACATGCCGTGTTCCTTGAACAGTCTCAGCACCAGATGCCTGCGCTGTTCCAGCACCCGCCTGTGGCCGGCCTCGCCGCGGGCGCCGCCCGGGGCCGAGCACGGCGTGCGGGGAGACATCTCCTCCATGCTCTCTGGCACTGGGGAAGGTTACAAGGTCGGTTAAGGGAGCTATGTACAATGTGAGACCATGCTCTCTGGCACTGGACAAGGGGTATTATGGTGAGGTTGGGTTTTGGAGGTATGCACAATATGAGACCATGCTCTCTGGCACTGGACAAGGGGTATTGTGAGGTTGGGTTTGGGAGGTATGCACAATATGAGACCATGCTCTCTGGCACTGGACGAGGGGTATTGTGGTGAGGTTGGGTTTGGGAGGTATGCACAATATGAGACCATGCTCTCTGGCACCGGACAAGGGGTATTGTGAGGTTGGGTTTGGGAGGTATGCACAATATGAGACCATGCTCTCTGGCACTGGACGAGGGGTATTGTGGTGAGGTTGGGTTTGGGAGGTATGCACAATATGAGACCATGCTCTCTGGCACCGGACAAGGGGTATTGTGAGGTTGGGTTTGGGAGGTATGCACAATATGAGACCATGCTCTCTGGCACTGGACGAGGGGTATTGTGGTGAGGTTGGGTTTGGGAGGTATGCACAATATGAGACCATGCTCTCTGGCACTGGACAAGGGGTATTGTGGTGGGGTTGGGTTTGGGAAAATTTTAGAATACAAGAGCAAGTGCTCCATTGCAGCTACGGCAGCATTTAGAGTTGACTGACTGAAAGAATGCCTGAAGAATGATTTCGCTGACCCCATAAGGGCCTCCCTGCATACTGTAGTAACTTTTAAGTAATTTAAGTATTAGCTAAGCTGGTTAGACATAATCAATGTAATGGCTATATTACATATTTATGTATCAGTGTATAAATTGTAAGTGATCCTCAATAAACAGGAAAAAAAATAAGAGCAAGTACTCCACTGCAGGTACGGCAAGATATAGGGTATTTGGTTAATCGTTAGACGAATTAAATTGACTGACAATTTTTAACAACTAGTAGTAATGCCCTTATGCTCTTGAACTGTAAAGGGGTAGGCAGAGCCTATGGACAGCCACTTTGCTCTGTCCTGCTCCGGGTGAAACTCGCTATATACATTAAATTTTCTTTAAAAAATAAGTATAAAAACAGGACGTGATTGCCTTCACGCTCAGCTTAGAAGGCGGGTTGAAATTTGAAGTCACATAATGTCAGCAGCTCTTCCATATTCTTACAGCTCACACATTTACACCGGAGGGTACTCCTGAGATGTCCAAATTAGAGGAGGTTACTATTGAGTCCTCGTAAAAGATGCTCACCTCTAAAGCTTCGATCATGATATACCTCTCCACCTCTTCCACATCCATACATCTCATATTTTACTGAGATTACTTCTGAGGGTAGTCCTAAGCTGCCTTTTACTGAGAAGGTTACATGTGTCCTCACCTCTAAAGTTGTCGATATTGAAGTCCGGCCCGAAGAAGGTAGTGCCCACCAGCTTGGTAGTCGTGTGCGGTGTCCCGTAGGAGTGCGGCGTCGGCATCCCATTCCCATTGAGAGGCTCCTGCTCCATAGGTGGCGCCACCATCGTGTTGTTGTCGTCGTCTGCGGTGTAGAATACTGCTTACGTTATTATCAACGTTTACAGTAGAAACAGAAAGCGAGGGTGAGTAACGGGGTGGTGTAACAGAGAAATGATAGGTGAATAATAGTGTTGCCGCGATATGATACTTGGCGGGTTGATAATTGGGAATGGCCGCACGCGATTGCTTGTAGTTGTCATGTTGATGACCACCTAAAATCTGTCCAGACTGACTTGTGTTATTTGTTTATTGAAATTATGTATTTAAATGAATCATTAGCAGCAGTATTCGTTTAAATTTACATTCTATGTGTTTCTTATATAATTCAAGACATCTATACACAATGTACGTAGCGTGATCGATACGGCAAGTCGTGATTTTGGATATTGTTTGTTTATCAAATAAGTACCAAGACGTTTTCAATCCTCAGATAAAACATATCAATCTGATAAGTTATTATGCAACTAAAATAAAATAATTACTTCATATACAAGCGAAGGATTACAGTTAGTTTTAATTTGGCAGTATTTTAGTTTACTGGGCAGAAAATATTTGTCTGATGATTGAAAAATCGGTCCTAACTCACTGTGACCAAGTGTTAAGACTAACCGATATCCATTTTCTTCTGTCCCTTCCTGATGTACAGTGGGCTGCGGGGAACGACCATTCCGCTGGGGCTGCACGCCTCCGGCTTGAACTGGGGCAGCGTGCTGAACTTCTGTTCGAAGTTCACAGTCTCTAGCACCCTGGACACAGAATACAGGTGTTGGATTAGGATTTTGGGGGAGGTAGGGGGTTACACAGTACAAGAGCTTAAGTGCATTATCATTTCAAGAAAATTTTTCTTTGAAATTACAGCAACATTCAAGGCAGTATCTTCGTATCCTATTAGGGGGGTTATTCTCGCACTGCGACTTCTAAAATTCAATAAATTCTCTAGCTAATACTGTATTTAAACGCCACTGAAATTGATTTTCGACATTGCTTGAGAAAATATTTTTTGGCTGCAACAGACAACTAAATGTAATTATTAATGGAGATTAGTGTCTACAAAAAAATGTCGAATCCGAATGTCACAGCGCCAGAATCAGTCCCCAGGTGAGATAGCGCTCAAGCGCCTTCTCAGATTATAGTAAAAAAAAACTCACCTATCCCGTCCATCCTCGTTGCCCTTCTTGAAGAGTTTCTTCAGTGCCGGACTGGGCAGGTCTGACACGTGTTTCGGCGAAGGCATGGTCTCCGGAGGCTCCAACGGCGTCAGGGGCCCGCCGTCGTGCCGTTGGTCCCCGCTGTTGCTCCCAGTGGATGTGCCTGGACAACATACGGTTTGAGACCCTAACGTCAAGTAACGGCCTAAAGTAAAATAGCTGGAGAGAGCTAGGGGTTCTGTTATCATCGATCCTGTGACTTTTTAAGTAGGAAATTGATTAATATGGCTTTCCCTATTAGGCTCAATTCTCATACGAGTGCAGCGCTAACGCCGGCAACTCTAGCGCTACACCATTTCAACTCTCGAAAACATAAAACGGTCGCGCGGTCAGGCGCTTGGATGGAGACTTTTAAATAAAAAATAAAGCTCAAAATGGCGGGTGGTCTCAAAATGGCGGATGGTTCTAAAGGACTGCATCGATCAACTTAGTTATACGACATTAGATGTAGTCACAGCCAGGATTAGACATTTTTGAGGATTTTTTAGTCTATAAAACAAGGTAAGCTGTAACTAAGACTTCACGTAACAAACATGCAGAACCGCAGTGCGTTGTCACTGTGAGGACTAAGATGTAATTGCGCTGTCTATCTTCCCCTTCAAACTGGAACACAACAATGCGAACATTGTTGCTTACCACGTGGTGCCGTGGCTCTGTGCTAGAAACTTCGAAACTCACGTGGCATCGCTGCAGAAATAGATAAGGCGGTAACTTCACCCAGTGGGAGCCTCTCGACCGGACTCCTCAGGCTTAAGAGTCCTACAACCTGACAGAACTGTTGGACATTTTTTTAATTTGTTTATTCAAGAAACCAACAGCGTAACTGTAAGTGCATCGTAAAATATAAAACTAATTAATTAGTTAGGCTAATAGTTGTTTTCTCTTTTTTAACCAACAACAATAGTATAGAGCTGTTTCAGCATTATCAGCGTACTCTCCTTTAGTAGCATTTTGAACATATTTAATATTTTATTTATTAGCCATACCTCGGCTGAGTCGTTTCTGAAGCGGAGCGCGGCCCAGCTGAGCGGGAGTCGGCGCCAAAGGGAACGGCCGCGCCTCTTCCACAGCTGAATCCCATTGCCTGCACAAGAGACAGGTCATTATTAGCGTGGTACATTACAGATATGCAGACGGAGAACAGAACGAGGGAGAAGAGAACGTGAATGAACCTTCCATCATTATAAATCAGGTTTACCTTTTCTTTTTTTGGAACTTGAGCCTCTTCCATATCAGAGTTCGAACACAATCGAGATGCGGAAAAACATCGTGATGAAACCTGCATATTGAGGCGACTGAACGTTGGTCAAAACTGAAAACCATTATCCAATATGGTCAGGTTCCTCTGTTAACAAGGAGAGCCATCAAACCTCCGTGTGATGGCTCTCGCTCCACTGTAACTACCTGATCTGCCAAGTCCTGGATCATGGTCAAGGCGCACTCCGGGCCTTGGGGAGAGTACAACTGGGACATTAACGCCAAGATGATGATTACACATTTATGTAGAATAATGAGGTAAATCAGGCCAGAGCGGCCCAAGAAGCGTTGGCTTGACATCGTCAAGGATAGCATGTGTTTTTTTTATACCACTAAGGTGGCAAACAAGCTTGCGGCCTGCCTGATGGTAAGCAGTCACCGCAGCCTATGGACGTTTGCAATACCAGGGGCTTCACCCACGCGTTGCCGACTCCGTAAAAACCTTTAAAGCCCTTTCTTGAAGAACTCCATGTTGTACTCTCCAGGGAAAACCTTTCCAAGTAGTTCATTCCACAACCTTAGAGTGCGTGGGAGAAAGTTCCTTTGGAACCACACAACAAACTCACCAGCAAGCGTGGCGAAGACCGAATGCAGTGGACAAGAAAAAGTAGGAAGGCAGACTTCGTTCCCTGTCTGACGTCCAGAAACTATACTATGTAAGAAGTAATCTATAGTGTGACTGATCAAATATAATCTAATGATACTCACATTACTTGGGTCGGTTTATTCCCTTGGTGATTGTTACTTTGCGACACAATCACCGACGGCCCGGTCTGGTGCATCGGCTGTTGTTGTTGGCTCTTGTTGGTTTCCATTTCTGGAATAAGACAATTTTTGTTAAAGGTGTCGTAGGCGTTTGACTTCGTTAACAACTAACTACTTATCGACTGGACTAATTAGAGCATACCGTCCCGTGCCGATGAAGGATGGAGATGGAGGCGTGGCATCGTGTTTAAAAAATTTGGTTTAAAGGAAAATCATTTAATTTTATCGAAGTATATTAATCACGTTCAAGATTTGACGTTTACAATCATTTGTCCCGGGGGCTTCTTTAAATCATTCGCATTAATGCGAGCGCTCGTGTGCGCTATCTATCTCTTTTACACTGGTAAGTTGTTAATGGCAGAAGAGACAGGCGTTACAAGACGATCGCTCGTGTGGCTGCGAGCGAATCAAAAATAGGGCACCAGGTACTCGTGATAACTTGCCTGGACGACCTGACACAGACATCATTAGAGAGCCTATCACGGAAGTACGGAATTGTACTAAATATTGTTCGGTAATTACAGACGGTCACAGTTGAAACGCTGCGTGACCACTTACCTCTAACAGCTCCACGTAAACCTGGGAATGTCAAGATAATAAGGGACCCGCGTCAGTTGAAAGGTTTCTACCACAATTGTCGCCGTCTCCGGAGTCGACACACAATGCCACATTCACAAAATGAAATCTTCAGGCGAAAAATGTCTTTTCTCAAAATATCACGTTCGCCTTTTAATACGAAGGACGAGAATGATACTCGTGACGGCCGGCGGCTCCAATCATTAAGAGAGTACGACATTGTGCCAAAATCCCTAGAGAAAATCCAATGAATCATTTCGCGAATGTGCCATTGCGAGTCCCAAGCCACGCCTCCAACCTCCAACCGCCTTAGGCGTCTACGCACTTCACTCAAACTACTACACTACGACACTATAGTACAGCTCTACCACATTTGTAAGTCGCATCGGCAATGTTTGTTTGCGCGGAAAACTGCCACTGAAATACAGGTCTTTTTAGAGTCTTTTCAAATGGAAACGCTGTGAGGCAGCAGACTCCGCGAACACAACGGCCAATAGGTAGTGGACGATATACGTTCGCGCCCAAAAACATTAGAAAATTAGCTACCTTAGGCAATTCTTTTTTGCTCTAAATCCGCGCCAGTCAAATCTAAACCGCGCAGCTAGACTGAAGGCCACGAGATTTTGCGCCCGGCTAAAACTCAAACTAATATTGACTCACAATGTCAACTTCAGCCACTGTACCGACCGACCCCGTCCAATACTGTCCCACAATCACCTGTCAAAGTTTCGTGGCTCCCAATCTACATCGCCAGTCTACAACTCAGAAACGTGGTATCGCCATACGCTACGGGTGTGTTGCAGTTACCGGTGTTGTAAGCCGGTACGAACAGCCGTTGTAGTTGCACGTAATGCAGTGGCGGGACGTGCTCGGCCGCGGGACTCTCGCCGGCCTGGCTCGCCTTTATCAGCAGGTTCCCGGAGGAGTCCATCGAGAGCGTCAGCGGACCTGCCGGCCGGCGCACGGGTCACACACCAGCCTTTATGACCTAACTTAGCACCTAGAACCCCTGGAAGGATACTACCTTACACACAGTATCTCACTGTTTGGATGTCACTTATTTCCTAGCCCCTTGGATGTGACAGTGTCTTCCTGGTAGTAACTTATTTCCAGCCTTTATGTCCTAACATGTTACCTAGCCCCTTGGAAGTAAAAGTGTCTCACTCATCATCGTAACAGCCGAAAGACGCCCACTTCTGGGCATAGGCCACCAGCCTTTATTTATGCAGTACCGGGATTGAGGTTGTACTCTAGTGGGGATCGTGTCGAGGGAAGTGCATTGAAAGTGGTATGAATAAAAATCCTGGCTCGCCTTTATCTGCAGGTTCGCGGAGGAGTCCATCGAGAGCGTCAGCGGACTGTGACTGGACTCACTGGATGTCACTTATTTCCTAGCCCCGTGAAAGTGACAGTGTCTCACTGGAAGTAAATTATTTCCTAGCCCCGTGAAAGTGACAGTGTCTCACTGGAAGTAACTTATTTCCTAGCCTCGTGGAAGTGACAGTGTCTCACTGGAAGTAACTTATTTCCTAGCCCCGTGGAAGTGACAGTGTCTCACTGGAAGTAACTTATTTCCTAACCCCGTGGAAGTGACAGTGTCTCACTGGATGTCACTTATTTCCTAGCCCCGTGGAAGTGACAGTGTCTCACAGGAAATAACTTATTTTCTAGTCACCTAGATGACTGTGAACCGCTGTTGGGAAGGGGCTTTATCACGGTACCGAGAAGTTGTACTCGTGTGGGTATCGTGTCGAGGGAAGTGTATTGAAAGTGGTTTAAATAAAAAATGTATTAGAGGAAAAATGTTTAGGTGTCTCTTTTAAACAACGCCGGAGAGAGAGAGAGTGAGACCATTACTGGTTATTGCTTTGATAAGTTCCCAAAACAGAGTCACAGAAACTGTCAGCACCACATAAGAAAAAGTTAAAAGACCAACTTCCCAAAGAAATCCCTTTTTTATTTCATGATCGACGTCTTTCTTTGTCTACGAATGCACCTCAGCAAAAACCTCTAAAATTTCGTTAACATTTCATCCCGACCACAACCCACCGCATAACCCATCACAGAATCAATCAAACAATCCAAATGCCACGGAGAAGAAATTTGCAAAAGTACATACTATATACTATAATAAAACCCATTATATTATTACCCTACACCTTATAACCAACCAACTCACCAGGATTATCGCCGATATTCCTCTTCACCAACGTGACTGACTTCAGAGATCCTTGGCCGCTCGAATCGCCAGGTATGACCTGGACACTACCGGTGGCTGTCGGAGACTCCATGACAGTTGCTATGGCGTTGTCCAGAGCCTTCGTGGTCATGTTCGGTGTGGAGAGAGAGATGCCTTGGACGCTGGTGGTCAGGCTTTGGGTGCTGGTGGCTGAGCACGGATGGTTCTTCGTAATGGTGGTCAGCGTCGCCCACTGTCGGTGGTTCTCGCCTGTTGAGGAATCGTGCGGAATTGGTGAGGCGGGAAGTGTCAAGTCTATAAGGATTTTGGCGATATTTGTGTATATGCACTAGATTTTCTTACACCTTGAACATTGTTATAATTTTCCCGGCCTCTGCCAGGGTCCGCTTCCCTACACATGTTTCTCCACTTCGCCCAGTGTTCGGCGTCCTCGTAAGCCGTTGGCTCTCGCATCCGACTCAGCCACGTCAATCCAGCGCTTCTTGAGCCCATGGGATCTCTTTCCTGATACCGACAGGTTCAGACACCTATTCCCCACGTATCTCTGCGGCTTACGCAACACGTGACCACACCAGCGCAGGCGAGCCTCCTCGACCTTATCGGCAATAACCCTTACGCCAAGGCTGCCAAACTTCGAACATTGTATAGACGCGTTTCAACCAGACTTCCATATCAAACTCTCTGTCCGTTCTAGAGACAACATTAGCGACTGCCCGTAACATTAGCGACGTTATTAGTTCGTTATTAAGTCTTTTCTTATTTGACACTAGTTGTACTACACTAGGTTTGCTTACATCTTGAGCTTCGTAAAGACGCGTTTTACACTCTATACCAAACTCTCCCAGACTCTCTAGACACAAAATAAATGAAGTCGGCGTTTGCTCAAACTACAGCGAGTTTGACGTTGTATCTTGGTTGCTCGAAAGCATCGTATATAAGTATTCTCACCTGGATCAGCGTGTGTGGACTTGAAAGCGCCTCCAGTTGGCTGGAACACCTTGGACCCTCCCGGACTGGAAGCGGTGATGCCGCCCAACAAGTTGTCTGACGATCCGGCCCTGTATGGGAAATAGACGAGTCTGTTATGTCTAGACTGGTAGATTAAATGATGGAACGCCATCGTCATAAAACGTTTTAGTGTGAAAATATTGAATTGCTGACTCTGAAATGCGCACATCTCCTGTATAATAATCAAAAAACACCAAGCCCTTCGCACGTTTTCCTATAGTTTCTCTAATGTTTACCTCTACATTTGCAGAAGCGATTTATTACTTTAGTTTTTTTTTGAGCAGCCGCACTTCCAGCTATGTTGAAATTTCTTTACTGCCCGTTCTCGAATCGCGCTGGTCCACTGCCATTTTTTACGACCACGGCCGTACGACCGTTGCCAATTTGGGCTTGGATGGAAGAACTATCCCTACATATCGGTGCCGACTTCGACGACAAGAGCAGATTCATGATGATGATAATGATGACGTATTCCTACCTGGCTTTGATAGGCTTGGGCCGCCTGGTGTGGTCGTGGTGCGGAAGGTAGTCCCTCGCGTCGACGCCTTCCGAGTCCGAGTCGTTGACCTTCTCGACGCACTTGAGTTCGATATCGGAATGCTGGGCGGCCGGCGCCGGCGGCGGCTCATCCACCATGTGGATTACCTGCAGAATTGAAAGTATTATTAGATTTACGTATGATCTGTTCATTCTGACTTGTCTTGTCTTGTCAACCAATGCCCAAAATCACGACTTGCCGTATCAAAAACGCTACGTGTATTGTGTATAAATGCCTTGAATTATACAAGAATTACATATAATGTGAATTTCAACAAATACTGCTGCACATTATCCATTTAAATACATAATTTCCTGAACCAAATAGGACAAGTCAGTTTGGACAGATTATAGGTAGCTATATGAGTTCAAAAAGCGGTTGCAGCCTTTTTCAACAGCGAGGCACATATTGTCGGATCCGGATAAAGGCAGCAACGAGCTAAAAGAGGTTATAGAGTCGGTGAACCCACTTTCGTTTTAAAACGTCGGTGAGCGCGATTTCTTTTATTTACATACAGTAACTAGCCAGGCATTTGATCTCCAACTCAACTGGTGGCTGATGAGGCGGTCAAAACTGGAGCGTGCCTGACTAACAACAGCCTATTCACTCTTGGCTTGAAGGCATCCAAATCCAGGGAACACACTAAATATCCATACAAGCCCTATGCATTGCACAGGCAGAACCGAAGCGGTTGAACATAATAAAATATCACCCCGTGGCCCTTACCCCGAGCGCACCCCGTCCCTACGGGGTGTCGCATCCGATGAAACCTGAAAAGCCCTTCCGGCTACAGGTGCTCCCAGGGAGTGTTTAGCACGTATGCGCCTAGGTCCCTTTCTGGCGAGTCGTGCATAACCAGTCCGGCCGGCCGGCTGGTACTCATGAGAGTTCACCTCCTCCCTCCCAACCGCTATACCGGAGCCCATTTCCTTTGCGTTGGGCGCAAAAAAAAACCCCTTTACCCGTTGAAGAAAAAAAGCGCTTTAGTAGACGATCAAAGCGTAGCGTGACTCCCTATGTGACCTATGGATGCGTCACGGCATTGCAAGGTTAATACGTAGACGATCAAATCCCTTACCATCTGTTCGTCGTCGCTAAGCTGTGGCGAGTCGAATGCCCCGTAGCGTACGACCGCGGGAGGCGCCTCGGGAGCCACTGGCGCGGTCGCCGCGTCCGATGGCGTGCGAGGACTCTGAGGGAAGAGTTTCTTTGTTAGATATACCACACGTGAGTAAAACGCGTAGGTTCTCAGTAACGTGGCTAGGTGTAACGGTGCGCGACAGACAATACTTTCGTTTGTTTCAAACTGAACTCGCGATCTTTACACATATTATTATATTAGATATCGGTGGTCACGAGACGACTCGAGATGGGTGCAACCCAACCGAAACGTGGGGAAAACAAATCGAAAAGGTACGTCAAGTACCGTCTAATTTAATAATATGACAATACTTTTACTTGAACAATCGGCACAAAGCGCCAGTCTAATGGGCGCAGGCTCATAGAAATTATTAGTATTCTGAAACTAAAAAATCCTTGGCATAGTTTGCTAGCGAGCGAAATTGACCAATCGCATTGAGCTTTGTTGAACGCAGTGCGTTCACTTAGCAAAGAGCCGCTGACGAGCACTGTGAGAACCAATAAGCTACGTTACTTAGACAAGTATTGTTTGTGAATACGCTTAAGTTGTACTGTCCCCTTTCGAGCTGTTCGGACGACAAGTTGGCGCGCGACACAAGAGCTAAATTATTGATTTGTTTTATCGACAATCAACGATGTTGTAATTGTTATACTTTGCCGTTTACACATCCTGCTTAGGTAATATGGTAAAAAGAAAAACACGTACGTAATATAGTTATGTAGGAATGAATGTAATAAAGTACACACTAGTACGAGTATGTGCGATCAAAAACCCAACCGGCTTTAATCCACCGCGGAAGGAAATAAGAATATTCCACGGTATTAAATCAGGTGAGTAATCAGCGTCGAAACTAGAGCCAGACGCTGTGAAACCCACAAAAGGCAAACTACTAAGATTAAGCGCTATTCCATTTCAAAAGTTTACAAAATTCGCACAGACTTTTGTAATAGCACAAGGTAATTCAACTCCTCTTATACTCAGTTCACTCGAGCAGAGGAATCTTATATCTTGATTGTTCTCTAACTTTAATGCATTACTAGAGCAAGAATCCTTAGGAAGGAAGCAAACCTTCCGAGAAACTAGAATAGATCGTAAAACAATATTCTGAACGCAATATGATATCACCATCGTGTTTTATCGTGTATGGGTTTTTTGCTTTGGTATTGACAGCGCGTTGAAAGGTTAGTATGAAAAAATGTTTTAACCATGAACTTAGACTCACCTGTGGCATGGAGCCTGTCGGGTCACGACTGCTGGATGACTTTCGCCGGTCCTTGTTGCACCATTTCCATTCTGGGTGGGCCTTGAAGTGGGCGTCTTTGACCTAGGAGAGAAACAATTATGTGTCAAATATACAATACACCACACATGTTCCACTGACTAAAGAATCAAGGCATCCAACGTGTTACAAGTACACTGTATGGATACTTCATTCAAGAAGTTTTATATAAGAATATTCAGTCCAACCAACATGTTAACGGATTACGAACAGTTGATGATAATGTTATAAATATTAGCTAATATGAGACGAACAACATTCAGATTTAAGATGTGGGAATAGGAAAATATGTCGTTTCCTTTCTGTTCAGCAATATTAGCTATTTCATATATTAGTCACATAGCAACCACGAAAAAAGAAAGAACGAAAGATACACTTACCACACATGGACGACACCAATACATCTCACATTTTACGGGTATACTCCGGGTTTCCTACCGCGTACCTTTGTTGACGAGTAGCCCTATATTTCGACACAGTTGCTTGCATATGCATGTTGTCACGGGACGACTGTCATGAAACCCGGAATATATCCTTACAATGTGTGATAATAACCGCGATAGTTTAAAACATTATAACCTATACAATGGTCAAAAACCGGCCTGCCACGCAAGAGGTCCCGGGTTCGATTCCCGGCCGGGCAGAAAATGAAATGATGAATTTTAATTTCTGTTACGGGTCTGGGTGTTCTATGTATAATAAGTATGTATTTAAAAAGAAAAGTATGTAAGTAGTATATCAGTTATCTAGCATCCATAGCACAAGCTTTGCTTAGTTTGGGGCTAGATGGCGCTGTGTGAATTAGTCCACGAATATTTATTTTATTTTTATTTTATGCACATACAAACACGCACACGCACACACGTACACATACACAGACATGCATGTGATATTGCTGTTTATCATTATAAATATTTATTCATCATTACTGAACAATTCGTGTTTGGTATAGGTACTAACTATATGGTACTCTTAGCTTGAGTAATCCCTTTTGTAAGTTGCAGTTTTGTAATAGGCAGTACTACTTATATATATTCTTTATTGTAACCAAATGTGATTGCTGTAAAACTGTAAAATAAATAAATATATCCACTAGTACTCACCTCGCTCGCCAACTCGTTGTACTTCTGCTTCTCCTCAGGCTTGAGGGCGTACCACCACTCTCCGAGGATCTTGCTGACGGTCCGATTGTCCTGGTTGGGATGCATCTGGTGCACCATTTGGCGATGGCGCTTCGAGAATATCATGAACGCGTTCATTGGACGCCGGATGCGGCGCTCCTTCTGTGGGGGACGAATGAGAATTGTCTTCATGATTTAGGGCCAATTTTTCAATCCTCAGATAAAGTTTATCTGCCCGATAATGTAATACACTGCCAAATTAAAACAAACTATAATCCTTTACAATTATGAAGTAATTATACAATTTTATTTTAGTTGCATCATAACTTATCAGACTGATATGTTTTATCTGAGGATTGAACAATCGGCCCTTCATGTGTTACCTGTATAGGGACGTCGTGGTTCAGTTGGTTAACATACCGGTTTGTCGGCAGAGCACACGGGTTCGATTCCCGGCCTAGCAGATGTTGAAATGATGAATTTTATTTCTGTTACGGGTCTGGGTGTAGTGTGTATATAATAAGTATGTATTTTAATAAAGAAGATAAGTAGTTTATCAGTTATCTAACACCCATAACACAAGCTTTGTTTACTTTGGAGCTAGCTAGATGGCGCTGTGTGAATTTGTCCAAAGCATATTTATTTTGATTATTTTATTTATAGATAGGTAGACCTAACTATGTACCCACCCTCGATTTGTGGATCGTCTTTAATCAAACTCCTATTTAAAAAAATCAAATTACAAAAGAGTTTAAATGGAACTCCATTCACTCTTTAGATACGTTTGTTCTCAGTCGAACGCGCTATGCTCGAAGCCCTAGAGGACGACAAAATTGGCAACGAAATAATCCGACAAAAAACCAAAGTTGCCAAACAATTATATACCGCTAAGGATTATTAAGTCAGATGAATAATAGAAGCGGCAAGCCGAAAACAGGGCGCGTTGATGCCCATGAAGACTATGTCTACTACTATGCGCTGGTGATGATAATCCATATTTGCATCAGGATTAGAGTACGAGTACACATTTAGGCTCGATTGAAACCCTCAGCATTCAATAATATGCCACGTGCAGACCGTTTCGACTTATTTGTGAGTAAATATCGAGCGCACTAACTAAAGATATGTTCGCAACCTGAGTTATACATATGTTTCGTGTTGTATTGTATACATATGTTTCGTTTTAGTACTACTTGTAAACTGATATTTGAACTTACGTTGTTGATGTGACAGGTTTAGTATTCGTTAAGTAGTATGTTAGATTGAATTAAGAAGTATAAGGATAAGAAAAATTGTTAAATTTATATGTGGCGGTTTGTATATGGCTCATAGATAAGCTATTTTTTAATGCATTATGTATTACAGCTGTAAACCAACCGAATAAAATAAAATAAAAAATAAAAATAGCACTACCGCTGCATAATCAGCTGTAGTAAAAATCTGTGAAATAATGTATTATAACCCGATCTCACCTTTTCGCCAGGGCCAGGCGTCTGCAAAGCGGAGAGGCTCTGCGAACGGCGTTTGGCGGAGTCGTCGCCGCCGCCGCCAGATGTCTCCTCACATTCGAACACCTCGTCATCCTCGTCAGCGCACATGGATACCGGTTCTGCGGTAAAAAAGAAAATATAAATACATTTCATATATAAGTTTTAACACTTTCGTGGTTATTCACTACACATATCGGGTTTGTTACCATGGTTAGTATTGTTTTTATCTCGATATTTCGACGCAGTTGCATGCGGCATAGTCACGAGTTGACATCATCATCATCACAGCCCGTAACAATCCACTGCAGGACTTAGGGCCTCTCCCACGAAAGGGGAGGATTTTGCCATAATCTCCACGCTTGGCAGGCGGGTTGGAGATTGCAGTGTTTAAATAAAACAATGGAAAATGCTGCTGCCCATTTTCCAGACTACGGAGACTCTTCATCTTTTGCCTCGAAAACATTAGTCGCCTTATGACACCCATGAGTGTAAGGGGTTGGTGCTATTCTACTCTGCCGGACACCACACGGCCAATAGTTGACATATTTTATATTATTTGTATAAAAATGAATGTATGCCAACATGTATGAATGTAAAAGAGGCGAATTAGGCGTCTGATTCGTAGCTTGTAGCAGCAGTTCGCTGCTTATAGTCTCTGTAGGTTATCGTGAGTAGTTTTGTATGTTACACGGCAGACAAACAAACAGGCAAGCGGGCCAACACCAGGGGAGTTACCAATGCTATCCCCGCCTCTAAAGAGACTAATATCCCTCTTGAAGATCCTATGTCACAGTCCAAAGGAAACACTGAGGCTGGGAGCTCGTTCCACATCCGAATCGTGAGTGTGACCGTGTGCATTTATACAACAAACAACTCCATCAACTCACCGCCGCCTTCATTCTTGATGTGATCCTCGAGTTTCACATGCGGCGTGTGCGGTGTGTGAGGCGTGTGCGGCGTGCGTGGCGTGCGCGGCGTACGCGGCGAGGGCGGCGCGGCCGGCGCACCGGGCGGGGGCGAGGCACTGGCTAGTAGGGGCACTAAAGTCTGCCAAGGGAATATGCCACCCGCAGAATTGCCAGTTGGGCCGGGGTCGCATATGCGCCGTAGGCCTCCGCCGTCGCCTACTATGCCTGCGGAGAAACAGTATACGGTAAGTAAATATGCCACTTGATGGAAAGTGGTGACCACTGCCTGTGATTATGTATGTTATACTGTACGGTAAGCAAATATGCCACCTGATGGAAAGTGGCGACACCAGTGTGTTGCTCACCTCTAGTGAACCTTCTGGTATACCGCTTGAAGGATCCGATGTCAAAGTCTAAAGGATACACCACAGCTGAGAGTGATTCAACAGTCAATATGTTTATGTGTACTCTCTCTTTAGTCATGGAGTCAGATGGTTGCCACAGGAAATACATATTTTTTAAATGTTACACGGCAGACAAACAGGCAAGCGGGCCACCTGATGGAAAGTGGTCACCGCCGCCGATTTGTAAAATGCGTTAACACTATGCTACCATACCGTACAATACACAATCCCCTACTGTACCGTATGTACAGTCAGGAAACAGGTTGGAAATATTGTTTGCGTTAGGGTCCTGAGTTCGTCAGACTCAATAAATAAAATAGATATTCAACTAACCGATAATGGCGGTGTGAGACGTCGGCGGCGGCAAAACCGGCAACAGTTGGCTGGGACGCACAATCACAGCGCTGCTGTTAATCTGAAACAATAGCGATAATTAGGGATCGTTGTATTGGAGAATACTATTCGTTTTTGATATCTTATACTATCTAACGGTGAGAGAAAACATCGTGATGAAACTGAATGTGTAACCACGATCCAATCTGGTCTGGTTCCCTGGATAGCAGCGTCACGGAGGTCAGATGGCTGTCGCTCTACTGTAATTATCTGATCTCCCAAATCCTGGATCACGGTCAAGGCGGACCCCGGGCCCTCGTTCGCGAGAGCACAACCAGGACAATAATGGATGAGCTACCTACTATTCGTTTTTTATCAACTACGTCAAACTTCGGGCACTTACGTGGTCACCGTTGTCCATAAGATGGTCGGAATCCGACTCGTTGTTGTTCATGTGCAACATTGGTTTCTGGTCGACCTGCACAAATAATGTGGCATGTTACAATAATACTACTAATTAGACAATATTGTCATATAGCCTCTCATATAGTCAGGTGGTCATATGTATATAAAAAAATATTGATAAAATCAAGCACTCACTTGCATGGGCTCCGGTTCGATACCGTTTCTGATGAGCAAGAACTTCCTCTCCATTGGCGGCAAGACGTATAGCCGCTACAAAAATACAAAGACCGATTTCAAGATCACGTATCATACGACAGTGTATACATGCAATCGTATCCATAAAACAGGACATTTAACAACAAAAGCTTTCTTTTTGCTACTCAGTGACAAATGTGCAAACAGCCCACCTGACGGTAAGTGGTGATTATAGCCCTTAACAATTCCTACATTTACTATGCAGGTAATAAAAACACAGAACCGCATGTGCGTTGTCACTGTGAGGACTAAGATGAAATGCCTCATGCCCGTAATTTCGCTGGGTACCTTATCCTTCCAACCGGAGCACAACAATGCAATCATTGTTGCTTGGCGGCAGACATAGATAAATAAGGCGGTGGTACACAAACAGGCGGCCTCCTCAGGCTTGACAGAGTCCTACCACGTGATAAAGTTAAACAATATATATAGTACCGGCTTGTTGTTGTCCTTGGCGTCCGCGTCGACAATGGAGAGCAGTCTCGCCTGCTGAAGCGGCGCCGTCTTCTGCATGCGTTTGTCCTCAAACACGTGGCCCTCGGACATGTCCGGGGGCCTCACATCCAGCATCGGGTGGTGTTCCCGCTGAGACATCGGGTGGTCTTCCTCCTCGTATTCTTGCATCCGTCTCCCAGCGAAGCCCTCGCGACTGGGTTGCGGCGGCGACATCTGATAAGGGTCTTGAAGCCCATTGCGGTACAAAGGCCGGAACAAGTGGTCCACGTCGATCCCGTTCGGACCAAGCCCGGGGCCCGGCCCTCGCAGAACCAAGTTGTGGGGCAGATCCTCCATCTTGGTGTTGCGGATGGTAGGCAGCGTGGACGCCAGACTCGGACTGTGGTTCAGGCTCACTGCGATACTCGACGGCAGCGAGATAGTCGAGTGGAGAGACGCCGGCACGTGACTCTGCATGCTGCTCTGGATACTGTTCTGGATGCTGTTCTGGATACTGTTCTGGATGCTGTTTTGGATACTGCTCTGGATACTGCTCTGGATGCTGTTCTGGATACTGTTCTGGATGCTGTTCTGGATACTGCACTGGATGCTGTTGTGGATACTGTTCTGTATACTGTTCTGGATGCTCAGCGTCGCTTGCTGCCCGCTCATGATAGTGGGCTGAGCGCTCATGTTGCCCGAGTGAAGCGTCACCGACTCGTTCCGGTTGTCCTACAATGACATCAATCGTTTTGTATTCACACCAATGTTAATTGTAAACATACAGTTGTGAGGTAAGACGGAGTTACGCAATAGAGCTGTTAATAATTACGTAAGTACCTGGTATTGGTAGACGGGCCCCGGCGAAATCCTGATGACACTTGTGGCTACGCCGTTGACAGGCGAGTCTCTGCCCGGCCGGACTAGCTCGGGCCTGGGAGCAAACCAGTCAAGTAAATAAATAAAAAATTAAAAGTGTACGTAAAATAAATTCAACTGAAAGTTTTGTGGTCGAGAATGTATACACGTGAATAAATGAATGCGCTATTCTCTAGATTCTGAGACGTGGTTAGGCATTTCGTGCGCGCTAAAATGTATGAGACCACAATCCTCAGGAGACTAGACTATCTAGAGAGTGTAGAGTAGAAGCCAGCTAACTTATACTATTTGCTTAGCCGCTTTGGTTCGATATTTACAACACGTACGGTTTAGGAACGGAACGCGTTGCCAGCGAGTGTGTTCCTTGATCAATATAATCTGGATGCCTTCAAGGCTAGAGTGAATAGCCTGTTTCAAGACAGCCATGCTCCACCTTCGGCCGCATCGTCACTTCCCAACCGGTGCGACGGCAGTCAAATGTCTATCTTGAGTAAAAAAAGGCCTATAGTGTCGTGTTCTAAGCTTACTTGACGAGATTGTGTCTCTGCACATGCTGCTGCGGCGAACAGATCGGCACAAACACGTTGTTCCGAAGCCCCGGCGTGTCGGCGCCCACTGGCGAGGCGCCCGGGCTGCCCGAGCGGGAACTGCCCAGCGACACTAGGGAGAAAGGTGAGAATATTACTTGGGGAAGTGTGTGTGTGTGTGTGTGAAATTCATATTCGGCGTAATCTTAATGTAACATTCACTACACATATTATCGGGTTCGTTACCACGGTTAGTAATGTTTTACCTCGATATAAGACGTAGTGAGTTTCGTGTGTTGTCAGAATCAAGCGAGTTACAATGGTAGTGGTTCGAGAATTCAAAATGAGGGTAATCGTCGAATCCGAAAGAGGGTGGCCTATGGACTTATTATTATCTAAATGCTCTTACTGTGTGGGAAAACATCGTGATGAAAACTGCACATTCAGGCGACTGAGTGTGTAACCATGTTCCAATCTGGTCAGGTTCCCCTGGTAGCAGGGTCACGGAGGTCAGATGGCAGCCGCTCTACTGCAATTACCTGATCTCCCAAATCCTGGTAAAGGCGGACCCCAGGCCCACGTGCGCGAGAACACAACCGGGACATTAACGCCGAGATTAAAACAAATATATAAATGACTACTTTCGTAAAAAATTTGATATATGATATCCTGTGGTCTAATAATTAGACCATGTTTGTTAAAATTCAACTTCACGCTTCGCACAATGCTTTTTGAACAATATATGCGCGACGGGATAGACATGACAATAACAACACAAGGCTATAACAGTGGCAAAATGTTTTATATAAGCATGACTTGTACCTAGAAATAAGTACTGAACGGTCAAAGTCAAAAAATAATGAGCCTGCTCGTTATGAAACTGATAAGCACTCTCGAGCATCTGCAAAAAGGTATTGTTGTGAGCTTCCTATTGTATGGTACTGAAAGGGTTTTTTATTTACACAATGATGTCTGCTTGTCGAATACGCCCCGCTATCGCCTCATCAGACATAGTTCGATGTCTACTGCATTACAAGCGTCTAACTTTCAGCATGGTTTAAAGCCGGTTTATATTTCGTTGCATCAGCAATATTCTCGAGATTTAATACCTGGTAGGGATAAGTGTACCAGGCGGATTGTTACTTAGGTACAACAGAAAGTGGTGATACCGGAACGGGAAAGAGCCATGATGACGTTATTTATATGTGTATGTATGTTTTTATATATTCTACTCAGTGACAAACGAACAGACAGCCGACAGCCGTAGTTAGGGTAGGGGTATGGTAGGGCAGGGCAGGGCAGTGTAGAGTAGAGTAGGGTAGGGTAGAGGTATGGTAGCGTACGGCAAGGTAGACTACGCGAACGAAGTCGCGCCGAGCCAATTAGTAAGAAATAAATCCCACCTGTGGCCGGGACGAAATGGGGCAGAAAATTGCCCGTCCTGCCACCAAATGGGAATATTTATTAACATTTCGTAGATCTATGAATTGTATTATTCCTATGGCCTTATGTATATCCAAGCAGTCCACTCACCCAGCATATTGGCGGCCTCTGTCTCGTCCGGATCGAAGCGGCCCGCGACGCGGTAACTCGGTGGTGTGGTATCCGACTCCCGCGATGTTTCATCGCCTTCAACACCCGTGCCACTCGACGACAACGACTTGCTGCTACTCCTGAGGAGGACGGGCTAATGTAAGTGGTATTCTTTTCAAATAGTATAAAATAAAGGTGAAGTCGTTTTTCGCGTCTGTCGGTATAGACGCTAACTCCTCCTAAACCACGCAACGGATTTTGATGCGGTTTTTAGATAATTTCTCCGGGAAGTTATATGTGAATTATACTTAGAATAGAGAAAACCCGAGAACCCCCATGCGAGGCCGGATGAACTTCCAGGTGGCAGTTGTTTAGTACTGCACGGGGTTCCCTTTGTAGCTGACTGTACAAATTCCTTGCAGCATTCAGTGCTGCAACACTTGTTTAGCAGTTCTAGAGCGGGGGAAAAGACACCGCGTGAAACTCCAACTTTGCTCATGAAAGTATTATTATCTTATTATCCGGAAAACGTCAGCTACACAAAGAAGCCGTCTAAATATAGTTTTACATGGAGCGGTCTTGTTGTACCCATCTCTGAAAGCTTTTTGTAATTCCACTAAATCAGCAAACAAACTTATGTCCCGCCCTATAGCCTATGAACGTTATACCAGATTCAAAATATAAGAATTTTCGAGCTTGCAAGTGTTCACAACTCCGCCTCTTTCACGGTCCACCAACGAGGTTCCATCGGTGGATTTATGGATATTCTTGGAGCAGAGCAGACTCCGTTGTCGGTCAGACTCTAGTGATACCTATAGGGTCGACCTACCTATTAGGGTAGACCTGCACTGACCTCTGTTGTGGAGTTTGGGTGGAGCCCTGCGCCAGCGGAGTGTTGGAGGAGCGCGTGACGCCGCGCAGCGAAAGATGACGGGAGCAGAACCCGCGCCGTTGACTTTCCTTCGTGCAGCCGTCCTTGGAACAGAGTCGCCGCCATTGCTTCCCGTTGAACTTCTTCCGGATGCCGGTCGGCGTCGAGACGACGTCACCCTTTTTGTACTTGTGCGGGGTGGCCGCTTGAGATCTTGAAAATAAGCGGGGACATTCATGTAGTCGGAGCTTTGACTGCTGGTGGGTGATTTTGTTGGTTTGGTTAAGAAGCTATAGAATTAACGTAGTTTATGGATCACATGTAGTAGATCTAGTTAAATGTATAAAATGGAATGAAGCTGAACGGAATTAATATTCATGACAATATGTATTTGTAAATTCGTATTACACCAGTTTATTACTATTGAGTTCTTATTGATAAAATATAGTCATCAGTGCTAAGCCAATAGTCGAGAAACAGACGCATAAAAATATATTTAAATATATCAATTGAATATAGCTCAACCGTGGACCCTGGTTAGATTTGTTAGATAGTTTTAACAAGGACGCCTCCCGCCGTCCGTCCCTATGCATCCATGTATGCATCTGTGTAGGCTTAGATTATTTTATCTTTTATGGATTTTAATGCGGTTTTCAACAATAGATAGAGTGATTCAAGGGGAAGGTTTATAAGTAAGAAAGTAAAGGTAGGTAGGGGTAAAGTACGTATAAGCAAGCGTACGTATAAGTCTCGCCGGGTCCACTAGCAGAGATATAATTGGACCATGTAGGTGGCTCCAATCGGGCAGAACCACGTTTGTCGAAGAGCGACAGCTAGTAATTTAAAGGACTTTGCTCGACAGTACGAAACACAAAAGGCGGTTCGACCATAGCCTCCTTCATCTTACGAAGCCATGTGATGGAGTCCACACTAGGAACAACCGCTTGAGTCAAATACCTACATAACTCTATCTTACTCTCTATGGTCGGACTTCTCTTTTTAGTGTATTGCCATGTATTGCCGTGTTTGTAAATTAAAATGAAGGATACCCTATTTAGAAAGAGAGGGCCTGCCCACAGAGAGCGAAATGGAAACACATAGATATGCTTCAAGTAGGTATTCGAAGTGTGGTCTCCATACCTTTTATCTATAACTTCATGGTTCGACCCACAGACATGTCAGGCTAGACACAAGTCATAAATTAGCACACTCGACAATGATTATGAATCTTGGTATCCCATTTCTTCATGTGTAGCAACAAGCTGTCAGAAAATTAATCGCGCAATGTTGCTTGCACTCCTAAAGACCAGACGTTTGTTTTGAAAAATCGGTTTAAATGTTATAATTTCATAATAACAATGTAATAAAACTATTTAATAATACGGTGTAGTGTAGTGCACATTTATGTGAAAGCGCAAAGAATGGAAATACAAATGGATTATCCTTAACCGTTAGGTAAATATTCGTGGTTGCGGCGATCGGGAATCAATTTTAGAAATTGTGACAATAATATGCTCTGTAATTTGCAATATTGAAAAGTTTACCTTAAAACAACATTGTATTAAAGACAAGTTTAATTTATTGGCAAATAGTTATACTTCGGTGTCTAAATAGTCTAAATATTTCAATGCTAACAGGGTCAGATTTAGTATTTATTGTATAGAATACTATATAGCGTGCAATATATTGTATATAGCGGTCTACAATTTTATATTTATTGGGATTCCGTACCAAAAATATACCTAAATGACATTTTAAATGGACAGACATTTTATAAAACAACTTTATCGCGAATTTACGTTTATTTTGTTTTATTTGTGTTTCTAGGTTTCCTAAAGACCAGCAATGGTGATGGGATCACATAAACATTCATACCGGTCAAAATCATAACTTTCTTTTTTCTAAGCAAGAACTGGTGATTTACGGTGTTAGGTGTGTAGGGTGTTAGGGCGTGGGTTTAATCTAAGCCAAATAATTACTTGGCTTTTCAGTGAAAGAAAATATCGTGAAGAAACTTGCATAACAGAGATTAATTCTTTGCATAAGTCTGCCAACCCATATTGGGCCTGAGTGGTAAACAATTGTCCGTTCTCTCTCAATGAGACGGGGAGAGGGCAGGTCAATGCCCCAGTAATTTAGACGTGTACAGGCTGACGACGACGGTGATTACGATCAGGGCAGCACCTTCATTGCACCTATATTACAATGACAATATAAATACGCCCCCAAGTCAGATTTGTTTGTATTCGTTACGAGTAGAAATTCGTAGTAAAAATAACTTATCTGCAGATTGTCTGCCTTGTTTCGTCCCTGCATTTGAATTAGTGTGTGTGTTATAGAGATGTGTGACATTTTGCTTCGAATTGAAACTCGGATTCTACTCTCTGCCCTCGTTTATAATTTTTTTTCGACAGTCGACAGATTATAGATAGCAGTGTTATAAATTATACAAAAAACATTGCAGGCCGCAGCCAATTTTCTGGTAATAATTGGGGTTTAATGAAAACTTTTTGTGTCCAACCTTGTCAAGCTTGTAGTTATGTTTATCTCCAAAACAGTCGACACCGGCTAGTAACAATTCACTTAACAGAAAACATAGCTGCCGATTTTCTGGTCTAGGGAGCTCCTAGCTAGCTGGTCGCCTAGTAAAACATCGGTGCAAGAAGGGATTGATGCTAGACACCATACGGCCGATATGCGGGACAAAGTTTTAATCAGCTCGACCATCGGCTTAGCGGATCGCCGCGCTGCTCCAGGTAAAATAAAAAGGACCCAACTAGGTTATTCGAAATAATATCGTACTAATGTTACTGACAAAAAGTTGGGTTTAAAACCGTTTACTAAAAGGAATTTATTTGTTTGATCCAGATTCGGATTCCGGATTCGGATTCTGTGTCCCGTGTTCGCATTCGAGTTCGGGCATCATAGCAGTACGTAACGTGCATACGTAGACTAAGTAGGCACTAAAGTATGGCTCATGTCCCATAAATTCTATAGCTCGGGAAAAAGATAAACTACCCTAAAAACAATTCCATACGGACAAAGTCGCGGGCAAACGCTATCAATAAATGTAATGAATAACACGAATCAAATAACGCTGTCTAACATTTCTGCCTCATTGCCATATCGGTGCAGCGAGGTATTATAAAAGTATAATATGAAAATGTTTTACAGAATATATTCATGCTAGAATATATAAGTGTAGCGCACTCCAAGAGAATTTATATTGAAACAAAGAAATTCAACCGCCTTGAATTGGCCAAAGCCGAGCCATGGCTTGGTAATTGGCAATTGTTCGATCGATGCTTATACAGAGCCAACCACTTTAAAAAGCGATAATTGAAGGACTCTGATGAGATACTCGGGTATTCCGACTGCTAAAGTACATCTACCTTTCAGAATAGCGCAGCCAATACAATTTTTGAAATAGAATTGTGTTGCTGCCAGTGAGTTAGATCTCCAGTGCTCTATGACGTGGGGATTTGGTGCACGGAAACTTTTAAGTGAAGGTGTATTTGCCTTTTTGTTGTCAGAGCAACGAGTCCCGGAGTATAGCACACGCTGTAGGACTTCCGACATGTTTCTTTCTTAATTGGCTACAACACAACTGTAAATTACGACGAACAGTGTTGGACCGATTTTGGAGCGTCGGTGGCCGAGTGGTAGGTATCCGACTCGTAAGCGAGAGGGTCTGAATTCCATTGCGGAAATAAACCAATGACTCTTTTCTGAGTTATGTACATTGGTTGAATGCTAACCGATTATTTTATGGTGAGGGAAAACATTGTGATGAAAACTACACATTCAGGCAGCTGAATGTGTAAACAAGATCCAAACTGGCCAGGTTCCCCCGGTAGCAGGGTCACGGAGGTCAGATGGCAGTCGCTCAACTGTAACTATCTGATCTTCCAAATCCTGGATCATGGTCGAGGCGGCACAGGGCCCTCGTGCGCGAGAGCACAACCGGGACATGAACGCCAAGATGATTTTAGTGTTGTACCCATTAACGCTAACTAATAGCTCTGACATATTTTAGAACTTGGGCCGTGGCTACTGTAGTACTCTAGTAACTTTGCCATACACGTCAGCAGCTCAGGCAAGCTCTTTGTGAAAAGCTGTGTTGAGCAACACCTGTATAGCTTTAAACTTCAAGTACCCTACACTAATGGAGTTAAGATATCCTAGGTACCATTGTTCACGTGGAAAAGGGGGAACGGAGGATTTTAGCGGATCTTCTTAGGACGAAATTTCTTTGGGAACAACTACTAATGGTAACGAAGTACTCCGTCATATAAAACAATAAGTTATCAAAAACCTTTTTTCGTAACAATCTTTTATCGCGTAACTCAACAGGACAATTCCTAAGAGCCCAAACACGGTGGGGTTCCCATGATCACCTTTCGACTCCATCATCAGACTAGCTCCATGGTAGCATATTAATGCATTGTCATCCACACATGACTACACAACATTTCAGCTCAAATGAACTCCCCCAACATACATATTTACAAACATGGCAAGTTAAATAAAAGCTTGTAAAAAGAAACGAAAACAAACAAAATTACGTGAGTTTAATCGTTATAATTTTTCGTTATTGACAGAGCCTTCATCCGATTTAAGCTTGAACTGTGGTCGTTATGCACGACACGATCGCACAATATTTGAGTAGTGGAGTAAGAGAGAGGAGATATTACTTCAGACATAGGCTTAATTGCTGAATCGCTCGTCCTGTACGGCTATCACGAGTTGCTCTTGCGCGCGATTAGCGAGAAAAGGCCCGACAAAGATACTGCTATCTCTTTCATATAAGTATTGAAAGATGGAAACAAACCAGCGTAAAAGGTGAATACACTTATAAACCAAGTCTTTTCAGTAGGGTATGGAAATGTGAGAAGACAAAAATTATATCAAACGATTGGTTCGTACCAAAATCGATCTACCTTGGGCTATTTTTGTTCTTTTGTCCCACTGCACGGCAAACGCCACACAGCCTCACCTTCCATTTATAACACTTGCCTTAATTTAAAACAACTTCGTGAACGAGACAATGGTAATCCTGCTGGATTGGGGAGACTTTAGTATGGTGTGTTGTGCTTTCTTCCAGTGGTTACCTACGGAGTTGAGACGTGGACGCACTAGGGAAGGGCTGAGCCAGATACTTCCCTAAATTCTAAAATATTCGATAGTAAACGTGAGTACCTAACCGTCAAAGAAACCATGTGGTGACAACAGACGAGAAACCTTATCCTACTTATATTTGTAAGGATGGATGGATGTTTGTTATTCCTTCACGCAATAACTACTGCAAGGATTTGGATGAAACTTGGCAGTAATGTGGCTTATGGACTAGAATAGCGCATTGGCATATTATAATTTATCCCGAAATTCAATGTGGTTGCGGAAACGGGTCCGGAACAATATAACCGAATTTTACGCGGAAGAAGTCGTCGGAAAAGCTAGTTAGTAATGTACGTGTAAAAGGATGGTATAAGTTTTTTTGAATGCAGCTCATTTGGTGTTGCTGATGTCCATAGGGGGTCGTGACCAGGGATCAGGCCGCTTGCCTGTTTGTCTGCCGTATAACTTAAAAAAAGAAAATACTACTCAGAATCGCAGGTGCTTTATCGTTGTGAACTAAGGTAATTGCGCTGGCTACCTTAGCCTTCAAACCGGGACACACCATCGCAGAAAAAGATGAGGCAGTGGTAGCAATCCCTTTGTTTAATTAAAATCGGTTTCGAAATTTGTTAAATATTTAAGTACATTATCGTCTCTGTCGAGGTATTACAAGATCTGTTAGGATAGGTCAGGTTTTAAGGAACCAAACATAAACAGCGAACACAATACCCAATCGTATTATATTATTGTATAACTGTATTTAAAAGGCATAAATATTAAATATTTCCGCATTCACAATCGCAGCGCTCTTCTATAAAAAATTTAAGCGGTACAAAATTCACAAAAGCTTAACGTCAAAATGTTCAAAGGATATTTTGTAAGTTAGGTTGTGAATTTGTCAAGTAGCCACTGCTTTCGCCCGCATGAATGTCTTGACTTGTGAAAATGTTCCCGGGATCCTTTATAAGTAGCTTATTTCCGAGCGTCACCGGAAATAGTGCAACAGTTTTCTATAAATAACGGAAATTCGTAGTTCAGCGAACATGAATAGTGTTCTTTATATGAGAGGAATTACGGAAATTCATTGTTCAATGAATATAAAAAGTTTTCTATAAATAAGAAGATTTTCGTATAAACATTGTTCAACAAATATGACAAGTACGGCTTTGGAATATTTATTTAACATTTTGCAAAGCTCTGGCGCAGTTGCAGCTATTAGCTATTGGTTAAAGGTTCATATGCGCTAGTTTGGTAACGTTGTGCATAAGCCCTAGGTATCTCTAGGAAATACAAAGGTGCTGAAACGTGTCGGTACCAGTTTTCGATTCATAAATTAAAAACACACTGGTAATTTTCATGCCATTATATGAAAAAATTATTCAGATATAAACCAAGAGTGCTTTTATAACGCTCCGCGCTCAAAGCCTACGAGATTTACGTAAAGTATCGAGGGTTCTTTCTAGAAGTTTGAAAAGATACTTGTGTGCACTTCCTTTGACTCCAAGGATTGCTGGTAGAAAACTCAACTGTTGAGTTAACCTCGCCTTTGTACTTAAGTTACCTTCTGTTAAATTGTATTTATTATTTTTGTGTACAATAAAGAATAAAAATAAAAAAGTCATTATATGAAAAAATTATTCAGATCTAAACCAACAGTGCTTTTATAACGCTCCACGCTCAAAGCCTACGAGAATTACGTAAAGTATCGAGGGTTCTTTCTAGAAGTTTGAAAAGATACTTGTGTGCACTTCCTTTGACTCCAAGGATTGCTGGTAGAAAACTCAACTGTTGAGTTAACCTCGCCTTTGTACTTAAGTTACCTTCTGTTAAATTGTATTTATTATTTTTGTGTACAATAAAGAATAAAAATAAAAAAGTCCTGACAAAAAGCTGGACACTTCGATAAATGTCCGGACATTTTGGCAGTCACAAAATGTACACATTGACCACATAATTACAGCTTACTGTACCGACCAATATCCAATTAATGTGATAACGGTAGGCGAATGATGATGATTGTTTCAGCTTTTTCTTATCGTGTCAATGTTGAAATTGGTTAGTTATTGTGACAACTTACAGCGGTATAGGTAGATGTTAGCAGACGGTCCGGACGCAGGGTAAGGTTACATGTAGGTGCGGGTAGGTACCGAGCACAGATTTATACTGGTCTGTATTTGATTAAATAAATATTGGATATTAATATTTAAATCAAATTAAAGTCCACAAAGGGACCACGGTGGGTGTAACTCTACTGAAACGTCGAGACGAACAACTTGCAAAGATACGTCGCGTGTGAGTCCCGATAAACGTAATAAGATTTGATATAATTTGAGTTTTATTACTCGTATTTTAGTTAAACCAAAAATTCGGACAAAGTCCGAACATATCCTGAAAAATCCGGACAGATAGTAGACAAGTCCCAGGCCATAAAA
Organism: Blastobasis lacticolella; assembly: GCA_905147135.1. Classification (NCBI taxonomy): domain Eukaryota; kingdom Metazoa; phylum Arthropoda; class Insecta; order Lepidoptera; family Blastobasidae; genus Blastobasis; species Blastobasis lacticolella. The sequence goes on from LR990039.1 coordinate 27,986,829, forward strand.
TAAAATACAACCATTTCTGGCTGACCGGGAAACGAACCCGAGGGCTTCTGTAAACCTTGATGATGACTAATACCTATGCTTTTCAGGTTATTGGTTTGTATGTTAATATTGCAACTCAAAATTCACTTAGCATAATAATAAATGTGGCAAAACATAAGCAAAGGCATAACAGACGTATAAGTAACTGTGTATTCGAACGTAAATGTACCTTCCATCGTTATAAACCACACTTTTATATCTTTTCTTTTTGGAACTTGGGCCTATTCCACGAACGAAAAAATCGTGATGAAACCAGCACATTCACGCGACTAGATGATGATCAAAACTGAAAGCCATGATCCAATCTGATCAGGTTCCCCTTAATCTCGCGGCGCTCGCTCCACTGTAATGACTAAATCTGCCAAATTCTGTATCATGATCAAGTCAGCTCTAGCGCGCGAGTTCGTAACCGTGATATTAACGCCAAGGTGACGATGATGATCCTCCCCATATTAGTGGAGGGTTTTAACATAATCTCCACGCCAAACAGGTATTAACTGTTGAAAATACAAAGCGATGCTGCTGTCAATCGTTTGATCTACGAACATTTGCATCTGTAGACAGAGCAAGTTGTTTTGTACGATGTTATGACCGTCACAGAATTTTTGTTTATATAACCGTAGTTATCTAATGTCCACACGGTTAGGTACGCTTCCGCTAATAATAAATGATGCAACATCGCACTCAATATCGCTACTCTCTTAAAAATACTGGCTACTCTAAAATTACACGGTATTTCATCGTGGCAGCAGAGGAGTGTCGGTGGCCGAGTGGTTATGGTATCCGACTCGTAAGCGAGAGGTACCGGTGTCGAATCCCATTGCGTCCATGTACCAATGACTCGTTTCTGAGTTATATACATTAGTTGAATGCTAACCGATGCTGTTGCGACGAGAGAAAATATCGTGACGAAACCTGCATATTCTGGCGATTGAATGTGTAATCATGATCCAATATGGTCTGGTTCCCCTGGTAGCAAGGTAACAGAGATTAGATGGCAGTCGCTCCACTATAATTACCTGATCTGCTAAATCCTGTATCATAATCAAGGCAGACTCCGGGCCCTCGTGCCCTCGACATAGACACAAAAATGGTTATTATTATTACACCGGTATATATGAAAAACACACTCGTATATTTATAAAAACGACTTTCATATCAAAACTACAGCCCTCCGTATCGCACTACTTGACACGATCCCCTTCACATTTATGAAGAGTTTTGCCATACCGCGCTTGGCAGGTGGGTTCAAAAACGCTGCTGAACATAGACCTCCCCACGCCTTCACCCAGATCAACTTTGTATCTGTACACAATGTCCTCCTATCCCGTATTGGGCCGTCTACGTTGCGATTGATTTTTTGATATAAGAAAGTCTTTGTTTGTTGTTACTCGTTTCTTGAAAATATTCTACGAAAGTTCGTAGTTGCTCGTCTCTCAAAAATATTCGTAATTGGAAAAGTTGGAGTTATATTCCAGTCTGACAGACACGACACGTGCAATCATACACACGCCAACAGTTCGTAACAACCCACACCTGGATTTTAGGGCCCTTATTTTGTTAAGGTGTTTGCAACAATCTCAGGCAGGCGTATTATAAAGTACTAGCAGCCGCCCCGGCTTCGCACGGGTACCATTACGGGTACACGGGTATATAGCCTATGTCATCCGGGGATAGTGTAGCTTCCCAACGGTGAAAGAATTTTTGAAATCGGTCTAGTAGTTTCGAAGCCGATTGAATACAATACAAACAAACAAACCAACAATCAAACCTTTCCTCTTTATAATATTCGTATAGATTGAAAGTTCGTAACAGAAGACGCAGCTGCCTATTTTCTGGTCCAAGGATGGTGCTATTTTCTACTTGACTGCCGAACAGCGTGTCAATAATTAAACCAATGTATGAATGAACCACAATACATTTAAAATGAAATAAATAATAAACTTATTTTAATCGCATGCCAGGCAATTCGCAATAGCTACTTTGCAAGCCAAGTAACGAATTCATATAAAAAAGGAAACAGATAAAAAAAAACACGAATTACAAAAAAATAATAATAACATTTTAACTAAATGAAATAAAATCACAAAGCCTAATAGAGCAAGCCAACAAGAAAGAGAAACAAGCATACGATTAGTCATACAGATAAGATTATTTGCTGTGTGGTTAGTCATTGTGGAATTCTTGTCTTGACGTTATAAAACGGTTAGAAATTTCGCAAACATTCATATTAAATTATTAAGTTACTTTTATCAGTACCGCACCTATGTTTAACTAATGTCCATCCCTAACTCCTTCCTTAACTCGTGCACTAATTTAGACAGTAGCTTAGAGGGATAAATTATATGGTAAACATTCCTTATGAATCAGTCTGGGCCAAAAGCCTACAAAATTCGTTCAGTAATTTATTTCAGAGAGAAGCTTGTACACCTATTGCCAAACACAGTGTTGATAAACGAGGTAAAACCTATGGAAAACCAGTAGTTATAGAAATGATTGAGATTTTTGGCAGGCAACAAGATGTACGTAATGTTTTCAACTGTGCTGCTTCCCATTAGGTTACAGTTATCTAGTTGTATTAGAAATACAGATACTATGCTCTTGTCAATAACAAACTAATATATAACCGTAATCAGAGGAGAGCGTCGGTGGCCGGTATCCGACGCAATACGACAGGTACCGGGTACTGCCGCCATGTACCATTGAACCGTTTCTGAGTGATGTCTATACATTAGTCGAATACTAACCGATGCTCTTACGGTGAGGGAAAACATCGTGATAAATCTTCACATTCAGGCGGCTGAATGTGTAACCATGATCCAATTTTGTCAGGTTCCCCTGTTAACAACGTCACGGAGGACAAATGGCAGTCACTCCACTGTAATTACCTGACCAGGCAAATCCCGGATCACGGTCAAGGCGGACCGTGGGCCCTAGTGCGCGAAGGCACAACCGGGACATTAACGCCAATATGACCATATAACGGTAATAAGAACACCACAGGTTTAATTACATTTTCATTTAGGACTGGTTGATAACACTAAGGTCAAGTAGTTTAATTATTTAATTGCAAAACAATCGCAACGAGAGGTGTACATTACATAACTAATTATGTATAGAATTCGCTCTCATTCGTTCGCTATGTGACAGCGTTAGTAATAATATTAATTAGCTTATTAAAGTTTTATAATAATCTATATTCGCACGTGTAGATATTGTTATTGTGAACCTCATCGAATTGGTTCAATGTGTGCTGTCGTCAACGTCTTAGTCCACGTCGGCCCGAGGTGGAACATACGAGTACGTAAGTTAATATCTAACAAGCAAACAATTTTTTTGATAACTATTTTAAACATACATACACGTGGGTGTGTACATACACACTCACTCCCGTATCCCATACGGGTAGGCAGAGACTATCGTGACTTTTTCGAATAAAAATAAATAAAAACAATACAAAAGGTACAAAAAGAAAATTTGGCGCAAATCGCATAGCTGTCTATACATATAGTAACTTCATGCGAGAAAAAGTAAGTTAAATTATAACATCGCAAGAGAATAAGCAAAATGAAAAATATAGCCATAAAGAAAAATCGTTAGCAAATACACAGATAAAAATAGAGAGAACTACAAAGTACCTACAAATCTATATCTACACATATAATAAAATAATAAAAAAGTGTGTACAATGAATAGGTATATTTACAAAAAAAATAATTTAGGACGATGAAAAAATAGTAATGGAATAAGTATTTTTTAAATTTATGTTGTCTGTTTGTTTAAGCTGCTCTCCGGAACTGGTGGACGGATATCAATAAAACTTTTTTGTTGTATAGCTATTAAGCCTGGGCAACATATAGGGTATAATTGATTTTGAAAACTGGAACACTTGATGTAGACACACAATAGACCAGCTAACATGAGCTGCCTGATAAGAATTTTCGGTTGACGTATAAAAATCGATGTTCTGGAACATCTGATGTGGAACTCGAGCCGTCTTATTACAAGACATTGTTTAGACCAAGTCTAAAGACTATCGCCCAACATGTTTTCTTATTACAAAACATGGTTTAAAGTTTGGTGCCGAACTATATGTGGTACTAAAGATAAACCCGCAACCGTCCTAGTTTATGTGGTTTATCTCAGTTTTGACATTGACAACTATATTTTGAGGTAAGGTTTTTCTGTGTGACGGATTGATTGTGATTTATAATATTATCGTAGGTAATATTTTGTGTTTTTATTGATTAAATAAAGTGGATATCGACCAACTAGATTTACCCTGGATATGTCAGGTGTTGAATAACTTGATCGACAACACACTCAACGGCGATCAAACATTCCACTTGCATTCCACGCTTCAATTCCTTCATCGGGTTCAGTGCTGAAGAATTCAGATATAAATATTGATACACTACGATTTGCTGAAAGAGTAGCTGGGTTGGTGCGAAATCAACTGCCACAGGATCCACGAGGGGCACCTGTAAGTGCAACTTGCGTGCGCATTACGAAGTTGGACTCGACATGAATTATGTATCTCTACCACTGGCATTACCTTTGTATTTGTAGCTTCACTCTTGATATTTATTCAAATTGACGACCTGAGTCATAGCCTCCTTCATCTTACAAGCCATGCGCAGAAGTTTGACAACGTCGCATTTTTTAATTTTAGTGAACCTGAAAATTACTGTAAAACTATCGTCGCGGTCGTCGTCGTTTAATGTTATTAGTTATTTAAAGTATATAAATAAGTATATACATTAGTTAGATAATATGAAATTGGATAGATTCCTGTACTATTTACCTATCTACTACTTGCAATTGTATTATCCTAATATTTTAAATGCAAAATATAATGTGTGTTTCGTCTTGTACGTAATGGATGTTTCTTACTCCTTCACGCAAAAACTACATAACGGATTTTAATTAAATATGGTAGTTACATAGCATATAGCCCCGAATACCACATATGCTATAATTTATCCCGATATTTAATGTGATTCCCGCGGGAACGGGTCCGAAACGTTATAGGAGAATTTTATGCGGACGCAGTCGCGGCCAAAAGCTATTATGAAATAAAATAATCTAAGCCAGCCAAAATATTGCATAATTTATTAAATATTAGGTATAATACATTTAAACAGTTTTATCTACACTCATAGCGTAATGTTCCAATTACATATTCGAAAACAGTCGTTTAAGGATACACTTTTTTCACGCCAGACTATAAAATTTTTAAAAATTACTTTTCGATACAGCATTTCCCATACTATTTTCATGACAGCTGTATCGTAAAATCACTTTTTAATCATTATGCAACACTTATATTTTTTAAATTCTCGTCGGGCGCCCGGACACGGTCAAATGTAGGCTGAATACATAGATGTCTTTAACAAATTCAAATTCAAAATTTAAATTTTCCTGTTTATTTTCCTGCTAAACAAAATATTTTTTGTAATTGTTGTAATTTGTGTTTGTGAATGTTTTTTCTTATTTTAAGCAAATAAATAGATAAATGTGAAAGTAGTAAAGAGAATTTCCCGCCGCTTGATATCCTCGGCGCGTAGATACAACAGAACTGACTCGCAGCTTACTTTCAGCTAAGTTGAGAAAATTATAGGTACGATATTTTGACGTAAAAATATGAGTGTAGATAAAGTAGTGTATGCAACTGCATATAATTAGGTATTAAAACACTCGTGTCAAACTATTATCATACTCGGCTACGCCTCGTATGATAAACAGACACTCATGTTTTAATACCCCCTTTTATATGACAGTTGCATAAACTACTATTATTTAAGTACCTTAGTATATATAAACTAACTTCTTACTTATTGTACCTACTTACTTATTCAACGCTTCCATCATTGTGGATAATTAAAGATCGTGGTTTAAAGTAGTTGTAATAACTTTTACAGTGCGAAAATGTTTGCTACACACAAAAGATCCTTCGGTGGGACTCCAGTATGCTTGGGGAATAGCAAAGGTCCATTTGTTTAATAGATTTACATCTATTGGAAAGCAAAACATCGGAAGAGCTTTTTTAAAAATTTTAAGGTTTAATGCTAATTTTACTTGCATTTTTCAAATGCAGCAACGCCTTTGCACCTGTTAGAGAAAGATTACGATAATAAAACAGAATTTGATTCATGAAATAAGTAAAAAACTAACAACAGGAATGGTCAAGGATTGTTTTTCAAAAATCGTATTTATCCAATTTTAGCAGAATTATAAACATATTTACTTTTATTTACCTTCATAGGGGTTCATACAAACGCGTTAATTTACAATTTTATCAATATATTTTTAATTTATCGTCATAAAATTCATAATTTTCCCGCACATTGACATGTAAACATGCGTAAATGGGTTCACAGCGACGTTGCCGTTCCGTGCTACAGCATAGCTTGTAAGATGAAGAATGCCGATCTGTCACGCAAGAGATCCCGGGTTCGATTCCCGGCCGAGCAGAAATTGAAATTATGAATTTTAATTTCTGTAACGGGTCTGGGTGTTTTATGTATAACAAGTATGTATTATAAGTATTTAAGTAGTCTATCAGTTATCTAGCACCCATAGTACAAGCTTTGCTTAGTTTGGGGCTATATGGCACTGTGTGAATTTGTCCACGAATATTTATTTATTATTTAATTAACTGTATTACAGATTCAAGATGATACTGCGACCCTAATGGAATATCTCGAGCTCGATTAAGAAAAAAATTCATTAAATGCTCAACAATTTATTGAACAGGGAGAAAAAATACACAAATTGAAACAAATTATATATTTTCCCACAGTAATTGGAGTATCGGATTATATTTTTAATATGTAGCCACTTGAATAACGTAGTTGGGAAATTCCACGTAAAAGTCTACCATAATTTTGTATAATATTTTTACAATTTTATTAAAAAGATAGTAGATATGGATCTACATATTACCTGTTTACTACAAGCCATCCTCCGTCCAAGCACACCACAGGAAGAAAGATATAATAGGGCACACATTAGAACGAGAAACAGTTGAAAGGTGTTTTGGACTGTGTAAACAGTGCTTCAGTAGCAATGAGGAAGAATGATTTGTTGATTAATTTATACAGCAAAGTACCATTATACAGCCATACAGACACAAATTTAAGAACGAGTGAATGAAATTCAGTATATAGTGTACCAAGACTCTTAGTACCACAGTTTTGATAAACTTGAGGTTTAGCGAGTTTTGTAATAAGGTCAAGCTTAAATAGTTAGGCGTAGACTTACTAGTTCGGGTTTAAAGTAAAAGTTTTAGAATATTTTGTTATAAGACTGTAAGAGATTAGCTACACTATAACAGATAAAATTATCTAGCGTAATAAGCTTTTACTTATTTTATAGTACTTTAGTACTGACATAAGCTGGAAGTACCTCCACCTGGTGAACACGGTAACAGGTTGGGCCTAATTTTCAATGACGACTGATGGTAAATGAATAATCATTGAAATCATAGCTATACTGGCTAAAACTTCCATTTTTGTACATAATATTCCCTTGAGATTTCGTTATTTTTAGAGCTTACTTATTTCCTTTATCTTTCATCTAAGTGAAACGGTAGCACAAAGGAGCAGTAACTTAGATTTTAATTGTAGAAAATATTAAAATTATTATATTACTCTTCTACTGATACCCACGCTTCGAAGGAGGCAAAATCTTTCGAGATATTCTAAAGCAGCTTAAAGATGAAGGATTATTAAATTCCAAGAAACTAATGAAGAATGTCAGGCAAGACTTGACTTTGTTCGAGAAAGGCAGGTTGCATCTGGCTTAGCGGAAAACTCTTTGGATCGTGAAGCACGTCTGAGCGCTCATCGCGAACGTCAGGCATCGTCTCGCGTTTCAGAAACTTACACACAAAGAGAATAACGCGTCAGTTCTCCGCGTTCCTACGCGTAGACTTAAAGTCTGCTACGAAATTGGAACTCCACCGAAACCGTGTAACGGCTTACAGTCGAAGCTTTGCAGCGAAATATAATTGAAGCTGGATTGTCACTGGGAGCGGTGCCAGTGAAACAGTATTTATACTGCGTTTAATCTAACCAATATAACATGGTTCAATTTTTGAATTTTTTGTCTTATTGTATGTTTGGTTGTTTTTGCATCACGTCAAAACTTGTGAACGTAATTTGTTGAAATTTTGTACAGTAATAGTGTGTATACACTACACTACCAAAAATATATAAAAATCCTGAAAAGTTTAAGTTACAAACAAGAAATAAAACCTCTGGTACGGTGCAGTGGTAGCATTTTAAGGGTATGTTCCGGGTTACCAAACGCGAGCCTTTGTCGACGAGTAGTCCGATATTTCGACGCAGTTGCATGCAACGTTATGCGATGGTAGTATTATTTAGAGGGCCACTAGAGCGTACGAAAGCCAGCATGTTTGACGAGTTCGCAGTACATTTACAAATGCTTGAGAGCTCGTATGATGGCCAAAGAGAACAGTGCCGCTTTAGCTATGCTTTGTTTGTTGCATAAATAACGGATTAATCATATCATGAGAAATAAATTCTGTAGAATCCGATTCTGTATATCTCTGCGGTTTGGGCTGCGGGAGACCTGCGGTCGTCTCTAACTAGGAAAACCTAATATTAGATTATCTTTGGGCATATGTTTAAGCTGATAAACCAGAAACGACAGAACTCGACATTTAGTGAGTTATTAGCGAAATATAGCCGTTTGCTGTTAAAAAAGTGTAAAAATAAAAATTAGACGTCCAGATTGGGCCTCAATACACGCCAGCAGCGGCGGCTAGTTGCCCAAAATCATATTCTATTATTAAGGTATTTCATTAGCTTTGGAATAAAGCTAGTTTTATTGATATTCAATTTATTTTTCTTGTTATATTTACGTAACTAATTAGGGAACGTCCATAAACCACGTGGTTTGCTTAGTGGAAAGGATGGGTAACAAGCTATGTTGGATTATGTGTGAGGTAGGAGGAGTCACAGCTTGAGCTACGTGATTTTTGATTATTTAGAGAAAAACGATTAAAAAGATGTTGATTACCCGAAGCGACAGTCAGAAATCAAATAATCCCCTGGCTGTGTAAGGAAGCTGTTTTAATGAGATAATACGAGGGCGTACTCGAGAAGACTCAGTAATCGTCGACCGGTCGGTCGTCCTCAAGTAACAGGAGGGACGAAATAGAAACATACCTGTTGGAAATCCAGGCTAACTGTTCGTAGGAAGGAAGGAGGTGGCACATAATATATGTATGAAGCTGTGAACCGGATGGAGTGCTAAACATATTAAAAGGATAGGTACAATTATTTCTGTCGTACGTGGAATTTTTGTACCTATCGTTTTCATACATTTAGCACTCCATCCGGTTCACAGCTTCATACATATATTATGTAACACCGTGTATATATAAAAGAAAGTCGTGTTAGTTACAAAAATTGTGTTAGACATTTTATAACTCAAGAACTTGGCTGAAAATTGGTGGGGATGGTACGGTAGTTGTTGGGAAGTTGTGGGTAGGTGTAGGGTAGTTGTAACTTTGTTAAGAAACGCGGAGAAAACCCGTGCGAAGCCGGGGCGGAGCGCTAGTATATAAATAAATAAGAGTGTTCGCTATTGTAATATAGGTGTCTTCAGGTTTATCCAAAGAGATTGGAAAGTTAGCTACCTTCTTGCTAACCATAAAGGTAGCTAACTTTCCAATCTCTGGGTTAAGCCCCTCACTGAAACACTGTGGTAAATACTCCTGACGAACTAATATTCATTCTATAGACTGTCAAAACAAACACGTGTTGCGCTCCCGTCGCCGGCCACTAACCCCGTTCCCAAATACCAGGACGGGCTCTATTCAACTTGTCTGCTAAGTTTCTGAGTTATGTAGAGCTCGTCTAGTCTAAAATGACGCGCCCCACTACTTAGTTAGTTGATTTCAATGTGTCACACACACATCACAGCCCATAACAGTTCACTGCAGGACTTTGGGCCTCTCCCACAAAAAGGGAGGTTATTGCCATAATCTCCACGCTTGGCAGGCGGGTTGGAGATCGCAGTGTTGCAATGTGTGAGTGCAAATATTGATAACGACACTTCATCTGTGTGGGAGCCAATGAACGACGCGTGCTGCTACGTTTGAATCTCACCGGCAACTGAATGACCAATTACATCGGCATTTGTATATGTATTGCGTCCATATTTTAAACTTGCTTGTGTGCGTTAATGCGATAGTGGGGCGCGGCATTTTAGATTAGACGAGCTCTACCTACATTAGTTGAATACTAACCTATGCTCTTACGGTGAGGGAAAATATCGTGATGAAACCTGCATATTCTGGCCGATTGAATGTGTAATCATGATCCAATCTAGTCAGCTTCCCCTGGTAGCAGGGTCATGGAGGTCAGATATATATGGCAGTCGCTCCACTTGTAATTATAATTACCTAATCAGCCATAACCTGGATCATGGTCGAGGTGGACCCTGGGCCCTCGGACGCGCGAGCACATCCGGGACATTAACACTAAGATGAATATTTATTATATCTATGCCAAAAATTATAGTAATGTTTCAGTCGTTTAAAGGATATTTTAGGAAACTAGTTTTGTAAAGGGCTCAGTACAAACCCAACAAACAAGAATTAGTCAAATATGTGTAGATGCGCGAACATACATTCGGCAAATCGATTTTTACTTGTACTATTGGCCCGGTGCGACTTCGTTCGCGTGGTGTCCTACTTCTACCCTACACTACTTCTTTTCTATTCTACTCTACCCCAGCCTTATCACTATCCTACCCTACTGTACCCCTACGTCTACTTTACCCTGCGCTAATGGTCCCCCTACCTTTCACCTACCATTGAAAAATGTGCCATAATTAGAAAGTGGAAGTGCTAATCACTAGTAATTAGAGTGCCAATGATAGTACTATGAGTGCCAATGAATGTACTTTTGGATGTTTTTAGAAGTTTTCTGTTTTATTTTAATAAAAACGTTTATTTTTCATTATAAATGTGTTTTTACATAAATAAAAACATATCAAGGAATACATTTAAACTTATAAATTACTTCTAAATATGTTACTAAAATTATAATTAACAAAGGAAGTGAAAATTTTTCTTAGAGTGCAACAAAAACCCGAAGCCCACGGTTTCTTTCTAACAAGTATCAAAAATGAACAACGCTGTTCCCAAAGTTGGACTCAACTGAACACCTGGACCAACATATTATAATAAATAATAATAATAATAGTTTATTTATCATCTTATAAAGTTACAAAATATAAATCTCATATAATAATAATTATAGGTCCTCCAGGTCCTCGCATTCAAAAATCCTCCTAAGAAGCTACGCTTATTACCTTAATAGGCAACTACGGAGCCCTATACGCACGTGGCCCGACACGTCTTGGCCATTTCCATACATTCATACAATTTTTCAAAGGATCAACCTCGAATGGAGTTCGTTGTATAAGTATTGTCTGACTATACATACAAAGCTTAGATGTGTTTTAATTTTATGTTTGTATTAAATTGTCAACAAAACAATAAATTGGGGATAAATATAGCGATAGGGATAAATTAGTATGTTTGTGTGGGAAGCTATACGCCAGTCAAAGAAGTAAGCATAATTTTACGTTTATATGTAATTGTATACAATAAATCAATTGGGGACAAAATAAATTGCCATAATTGGGGACTTGACTACCATTCAATATAAATTATGAAACTAGGTTATCATTATCGAACTTCAAGTAGTAAGTAGAACCAGCATTATGTACAACAAAATAAATGCTATCGTACTAAATGAAGTAAAATGATCAAAAGGAGTACATTTGACGCATTTGTACAATGACGTCACAGTCCAGTCTCGTACAAATTTCATAGAAGTGATCCGTTTTGACATCATAAAGAGTTGCCGATTTGACATTTCGCCAACTCGCGGATTATGATTGTGTTGTAATCTTTGGAGTAAGTTTGTAATTTATTGACTTGACATGGAACATTTTAATTGATTTTTCTATCAGCAGTGGTCAACTCGCGGTCGACCACAGCTGTGGTAAACGCAACAAAACTCAGTGCGGGCGGCAATTGAGAGATGGAGAAAGCACTTGAAATGTCAAGTTGCGATACTTGGCGATAGTCGCTATCCATTCATTCAATCGCGATTGAACAAATATTATTTATAGATCTCGTTGAACAGACTTTAGACACCACGATATATTCGAGATAGATCTCCGTTACTTTTTAGTGTATAGGGGTGACTTTTTTTACTTTTTTGTACCAATAAGGTTGCGAACAAGCTTACGGCCTGATCGTAAGCAGTCACCGCAGCCTGTGGACGTAATACGCAATACCAGGGGCATCACCCCCCCGTAAAAACCTTTATACCACTTTCTTGAAGAACTCCTTGTATATAGAGACGAGGGAGAGTATAACTCTCCAGGGAAATGTACATCGTTTTCTCGACTTTTGGCTCAGTATCGGTTACCGTAAATTAAAATCTTGAAAACAAACCGTACGTTATTTAACGCAAATATTACAAATATAAAATCTATCTAATTCCAGGAAAATATTTTAATTTATAAAAAGTGCTACAGCCCATTCCATTCCATAGGTGATAGGTGCAGTCGAACTAAACGTAAGGCTACATAGAGGGTCTGCTAACAAAATACTTTCATTTCGTATACAACCCCGGTGTTACCTTATATTTTAGTTGGACTAACAATGAACGGTCATGGCAAGACTAGAATGCCACGATCGCCACACCGTAGACCAGTTGACAGCTGCGATGAGGGTAATTTCTCCTATAACAACTAGCTCCAACTTACCTGGGTGTAGGCGGTTGCGAGCGTGGAGTGAGACTCCGCTCAAGCAGACTCGAGGTGCTTCCGCGACTCTGCAGGCTGCTGCGTTTGCTGTTACCGCAGTCTGCAACACCAATGACACGTTGATATCTCCACTAAATTTGGAACAAGATTATTATTTTTACACTCCGACGGCGAGAAGCGATTTTGTGTTATAATATGTAAAGATATTTAAAAACTAACACATGGAGCGATGGTGGCCGAGCGGTGGGGGTATCCGACTCGTAAGCGAGAGCTATCGGGTTCGAATCCCAACCAATGACTCTTTTCTGTATGTACATTAGTTGCATACTAACCGACACTCTTACGGTGAAGGAAAACATCGTGATGAAACCTGCACATTCAGACGACTGAATGCGTAACCATCATCCAATCTGGTCAGGTTCCCCTGGTAGCAGGGTCATGGAGGTCAGATGGCAGTCGCTCCACTGTAATTACCTGATGTGCCAAATCCTGGATCATGGTCAAGGCGGACCCCGGGCTCTCGTGCGCGAGAACAAAACCGGGTCATTAACGACAAGATTATTTTATTTCTATTATTTTTAAAGCCTAGTAATAAAGCAGACAGCACGTCTGATCTTTTGTTCGGCTGCACTAAGTTTACCGCTGATGCTGCTACGGTATAGCGTCAGCGAGAAATTGACAAAATAAAGGGTGTTTTTTGTAGAGGCGGAGAACTTTAAATTGAAATAAAATAAAGAAACAAGTATTTACTATCATTGAAATTAGCTTTATTGGAAAGATCATTTTATGGAATTTATGTTTGAATATGATTTCAGTTATTTGGCCGTCGTGTGATTATTAACTTAATTATTCGACCAAAACAGAGCTTCATCCGAACAAAACTTTGTATGGGGAAAGAATCGAACATCAAAGAATGATTTCACGTTGCCTTATTTTCTTTGGCGATAATAATAATATATCAAGTCACTTTTCCACACCGATAACCAGAGACGGTCGAACACAACATTCGGGGACTCATTAGCGATATCCGGCCGTAATTGGAAAATAGGACACATTGCCGAAATAATATTCAAACAGAAACGCCATAAAATTATCTTCCCAATAAAGCTAGTTTCACTGATACCAAATACTTTATTTGTTTTATTTCAGTTTAAAGTGCTCCGTCTCTAATGAATACACCCTTTACAAGTCTAGTGTATTTTTATGCCCTCCATTCTTATAGCTTACGTCCATGTAGTACAATGTTAGCGGCACTGAACGGGCGGCACACACAAGGCTATAGGATAAATAGACTTAGCGTGGACGATGAGTAACAGATATTAAGTGTTTCGATAACTTTTAATCACAGAGCAAAAACTAATTTCTCAGTAAGGTAATCTTTTTGCTTCTTATATTCTGTACGTTTGACAGAATGCAGCAGGTGCATTGTCATTCCGAGGACTAAGCTGCTATGGCTCGTAGCTTGCGTAGCCAGTGTGTACGGATTGCCGAAACTTTTGAAACCGAAACATAACAACTTGTTGCTCGGTGGCAGAGTTAGGGACCATTCAACAGACTCCTTATGCTTAGAGTCTTGCTACATATAGGTAAATGCCTCTATTTATACTCACATCTATACACTAGACCGCACAATATGTAGCTGAAATCCATATCGTTGGGATCCTTTATATAGGGATCCTTTATATTGGGAGTATTTATATTAGGATTATTTATATTGAGATTATTCATATTGGGATTATTTATATTGGGATCCATTTTAAAGTCTATCTCATTGAGTTATTCAACATTTTTTTAGAGTGCCCGGATAGAAAATGAGGAGGTCTCTTTAAAGTTAGTATTGAAGATTTTAGGAAGTTAGTTGTAAATTATTAAAAAAGAAAAAAGAAAATCTATTTAAACAAATAAATAAAGTACAAATTAGAACCACTAAAAACGAATCGAAAAGCCAAATATCGTAATCGAGGAACTCTTAGACAGTTAAAAATTCAAGTTAAGCTGAACTTAGTATCACATCCGCACATAGACCTCGACTCCCGAACTGGACCGCGAAAATAAATTCGCGTGGCTCAACACAGGCGTCAGGCCCAACCGACGGTTCGTACCCATGTGCGAGACGTCCGCCGGGAACATGATGTCCTCTCGGCGCAGGTCGTCGTCGCTCTCCCCGTAGTCCTCGTAAGCGCGCTTGCGCAGTTCGTCCATGGAGCCGTTGCTTAGAGCGCCCACAGTGACCACGGCGCCGCCTCCCGGCATCGGAGACGACGTGTAGAACTCGCCGCCCATCTGGGGAGGGGGGTCAGTCAGTAGGGTCGGGTGGGATGGATGTATACTGTGGATGCAGCGGTGTGCATCGCTTCGGGAAACCGTGCCGTAATTAAACAAATAAAAGGATTTGTCGGATAACTGCGTCGAATGTAATTTTGTTTTATGTAGTCACGTAGTCTCTTTAATGCTTTATGGGCTTTATTCGTGTAGGCATGGTATGATATAGGTATAAAAAAATTACATAAAAAAATAAAATGTCGATATAAATATACATGTTTGGCATTTCAAGGGCCAAAAATGCATATTTACACTGACAAGAAAATGGATAGCAGCAACATTTCTGTAGAGTATTTTTAACACTGCGATCTCCATTTCTCCACTCTGGAGGATGCTCACGTCTAGCAGTGGACCGTGACAGGCTTGTCATGTGATGATTGACAACAAAACTTAGATTATTGTTCCTGAAAGAAATATATACTTTCTGAAAAAAAAATTATTACCCAAAATCTAAGAAAGAAATGTATTCCTATGAGTGGCGAAGAGTCCATATAACCCGGTTCCCATCGGCTTCCCTTATGAAAAATCTAATCTATCTACGACATTTTAGTACGTTGTATTATTTACTTACTTTTCGAATTGACTATTCAAAATTGAGAATAATTTCACTGGCGAGTAATACATTTTATTTGACAGGATTTTTATACGATAAACATGGCGGACAGTGCGTGTGTCTAGCGCGCTTCAGAGTTGATCAATATTGATTTCTTGTTGTACTGTATTTGTTTTTAACGTTGAAGACGTTGGAATAGATATTCAGTGGTTGAAGTGTGGTAAACTGTAGATATATATTGTGTGTTGCTGCTGTTTAACAGATTATTTATTGTGCAAGGATACTTTTAGAAAGTAAGTTAGTAGTATTGTGTTTCTGCCGGTGAGTAAGGTTTCTAGTTCTCCATGGGGAGGGAATTTGGGGAACCGTGGCTTTGGCAGTGGATGGACATTTGCCTTTTTGCTGCCAGAGTAACGTGTTATGGAGGTGGGCAACGCATTGGCGATACTCTCGGTGTTACTAATGTCTATAGGCAGTGGTGATCAATTTAAATCAGGTGGCCCGCTTGCCTGTTTGCCTACCGTATGAAATAAAAAAATAAAAATAAAGTTTTGAAAATAAAAAACGTGTTATGCACTTAGGCCGTGGTACTCCTAATATGACTAATAATTGTACATTGTTGTTATTGCATGGTTGTTGACGACCTGAGTGGTTTAGTTGGTTAAAATGCCGGTCGCCACGCAAAGGTCCGGGTTCGATTCCCGGACGAGCAGAAATTGAAATGATGAATTTTAACTTCTTCTTTTAAGTATGTATTTAAAAAATATGTAAGTAGTTTATCAGTTATCTAACACCCATAACACAAGCTTTGCTTACTTTGGGGCTAGATGGCGCTGTGTGAATTTGTCCAAGCATATCTTTTTATTTTTTTATTTACATTTAATTTTTTTCTCTATGCCAATACATAGTACCTGTCAAACAAAGTCGCTTCCCGACGTCTCTGTCCCTCTGTATGTGTTTGTATGTATGTAGGTATGTACGCTTAAATCTTTGAAACTTCGCAATTTATTTTATTGCAATTTTCAAGAATATATAGAGTGATTCAAGAGGAAGGTTTATAGCGTAGGACAACACACGAATCGGACCGGATTCGGTGAGTGGGATTTTTATACTCCGACTTCCCTTCTGAAAATATCCACTATTCGCCTTAGGCCTATACTCTACTAGGTACTACTTAGTCCTGTACTAGGACTAGGTATCGACTAGACAGATTTACAATATGATCAAACCATGCCACCACATCAATAGGGTTTACGCAAATTTGTATTTGCGTACACTGGAGTTGACAAACCACCCCAGACGGATATTGCGTCACCTGCAGCCGACAACTAATACAGAGCAGGCGGAAATGCGAACTTGTGGTTGATAGTTGCAGGGCTCTGCGGTAAATGAACGTACTATATGAAAGCGTAGGTACATAGCCACTTCTATAGCATCGGATAACAAAGGGTTAGACGGTGAGACGAAGTGCCCCAATGGATTATTACAGCTAAATTTTTAAGGTTTTGCATTAACGAACCGGCGAGAGCTTTCGTTTGTATTTGTTCTATCTGTTCAGTAAACTACGCCTGCACCGTGTGTATTCTGCGAATTACCTCGGGCCGAGTTAGGTGGATTCATCGCTAGTTCGTAGTCATATGAAATTAAATTCCCATTACTATGACAATATGACTGAACTGGCGAAACGAGACACACCAAAGCCCTTACTATTAGTTGCTCTTGTTACTTTTTTTAATCGGAACGGTATCAAAAATGAGTAGGAGTTACATATTTTCTTGTTTAATAATCGAACTAGAAACACACGAGGAATTATTCCCATATATTAATCAAACCCTTAAAAGCACTCAGAGCCCATCCCTTATTTAGAGCTGCAAATGTAATGTAAGCTGTATACCATGGCGGTTAGCCTCAGTCAGCCTTGATGCAAACGCAGGTATTGCGTCATCGTGTTGCACGCCGTACCCGACCGACCGAAAGCAACTGGTGGTCGGATGGGGATGCTGCGAACCCAATTACTCAACCGCTTTTCATCTATGTTAGCCGTCCGGCTAAATGTACACGTATTGGATGCTACGATCGGAATATCTAAATGTAATTGACACAGACGCATGTACTGGCTTGATGGATTGGCTTTGTAAACGGACTATCGGAAAATATATCGTGACGCCAGCAGTGGAAACAAAATCGATATCACCGCGCGTTGCACTATGATATTTTGATTCCTATATGGATGCCGGCCGGAGTCGGAAAATATGAGGATATTTTTATTTTTCACAAACTTTCTTTAGAGTGGACCAGAATTTAAATTACTCGTACCCCTACCGGGTTGGGTACAACTATTGATAAGGGCCCTGAGGGCAAGCTACGCCACTGCGTAGGGAGTGTAGTTTACGTAGCGTTTTGCATACAAATCCGTACCATGAGTCACAAATTTGACAGATGCCTTAGTAAATTACCGTAACTACTGTGGTTACGTCACTCACTGAAATTTTAAATGTGTCAAGCATTTTTCGTTTGGACATAGTTATTATTTTCGTGACAAAAATATCTCGAAGGCGATATTAAGCTTGGAGGATGTTTGCAGAAGCCCAAGCAGCTGATGAAAATAGGTTTTATCGCCAACATGAAGCCCATATGCGAACTGAAGCCCACATGCCCACTGTGGTTACGTCCCTCACTGTTTTTTTCTAAGGTGAGAAGTGTTAAAACTTCCTACAAGACATTAATGTCCTCAAGAGTGTGCAGGGAAGAGCCACCAAGATACCGGCAGCCCTGAACCAGAAGTCATATGAGGAAAGACTACAAGAATTGAACCTCACCACACTGGAAGACATAAGGATACGGGGTGGTCTCACGGAGACTTACAAGCCTAACTTTCATCGAATGTATAATATGAAAGGTGCTGAAGCATTGCGTGGACACAGCACAAGGATAAATCGCACACCATCTAAGTGAATAGTTGGAATTGGTTCTCAGATATGGGACAATAGGCTCTCATAGGTAACCGCCCCTTCTGTTAAAAACAAGTTGGACATTCGGTGCAAAATTAATAAAATTATTAAGTGAACTAAAATGTAGTATGTGTTATGGAAGTGAAATCTATTATCAGCACTGTGCACAGCAGAAATGCTACTTGTCTATTAACCTATAACACCAATAATAATAATACAATGTCTGGAAAGTGAAATTGATAAGATGCTTGCTAGCTTGTTTTATATATTTTACATATAAAAACGAATATTTTTAAGTTGATGACATGAGCAAATATTTTTTGTTTTTCATTATGCTCTATATAAAGGCACACGACTGCTTCCAATAACAATATTGTAAAAAAAATGATGTTATGTGCCATATTAAAGATTAAATTAATAAGAAAAATTCATATTATATTTTATTTTTATCACACACATAACAGTCTTTAATGGTAAACAGTTGGACTTGGGCCTCCTCAACATCAGTGGAGGGTTTTACCATAATCTTTGCACCTGCCATGCCATTGGATCTCCAGCCTCGGTCCAGATTCCAGTCTTGAGTACACACAAGTACACAAAATGGCTGTTTATTTTCTGGTCTATGAATGTCTTAGTTGGTCTGCCTCTAAAACATTGAAGAGGTTGGGGTTTTACACATAGGTAAAATAGAATTTTAATCTTAGGTATTATTATTGGGAAATAACTATGTGTTTGATAATAGAAAATAGCATGGCTATTATTTTAGCTGTACTATAACAATACTAATGTTAGTATAGGTACAGTATATTTCCGCTGGGTTAAAGCGACTTAAAACCCAGTAGACAAACTGTAAGCGTAGTTTCAACCAGTCACTGAATTCTTCACTGGGATCGTCTATGATTTTGTAATTTTATTTGAACATTAGGTATATGTTATTATCAATTTAAAGGATTTAAAGAAGTGCCTAGGCGTTGCTAAAATATAACCTTTGTCTGTAAATAAACCGAACTTTTTGTGACACTGACTACTAATAATGAACAACACTTGTCAAGGACCTATAACCTGGATATACACTGAAGTTAGCTTTTACTGTGGGTAGTGTGGTTTTCACGTAACAGAAAACGGGAAACGTATGTGAAACTCATGGTATCGATTTAACGTTTACTACTGTGAAAACGAGATTTACGGAACGAGAGTAGTTACGTAAGCCGATTTTACTGTAGCAACTCAAAATCTGCACTAATTACCACTTATAACTTGTTACAATGATCCCCATCCATTATGGCCGGACTTTCGATTCTGCACCAGCACTCAACGTCCATTTCGGACATAGGTTTTATATACCCGTTCACCGCAAAAGTATCTGCGCAGTGTGCTCTAGGCCTTTACACAACGCAAACAAACATATAGCATTGTCTGTTAAGTTTAAGCAATTCCCGTGGATGATTTCCGCCGATAATTAAAAATTGGTATTCAGTGTTTCTTCTTTTAACGGAACTACAAATATTAGCTAACTATAAAGCTAGGCCGTGTGGTGTCCGGCAGAGTAGAATAGCACCAACCCTTTACACTAATGGGTGTCGTACAAGGCGACTAATGTATTAGAGGCAAAAGATCAAGAGTCTCCGTAGTCTGGAAAATGGGCAGCAGCATTTTCCATTGTTATATTTAAACACTGCGATCTCCAACCCGCCTGCCAGGCGTGGAGATTATGGCAATAACCTCCCCTTTCGTGGGAGAGGCCCTAGGATCTGCAGTGGACTTTTACGGACTGTGATGATGATAAAGCTAGGCTATAGACAACGCCCCCCTAGTCCTCATAGGTACTAAATGTTGAAACAGATTTTATTTTATCCGGTGACTTCATTTTTTCTTGATGACACCACATGACATGTCAAGTGTGACCGATATCTACTTCAAACATACTTGATTTAATAAAGCCATTACACGTTTTGCACCCTTTTTTAGAAAAGGCGCGAATTTTGAAATTATGATATAACACCTACACAGACAGGTCAGAATACAAAAGTGTACGTACATCTGTGTTACACTGTAGCCTAGCCGTAACCAAGAAATGCAACTTTATAAAAGTTTAATAAAAACTTCACTGTAATATCATCTCGATGTTTTCTATAGCTAATGGGACGGATACCGACGTGAAACGAAGTTGACCAAAGTTTGTCGCTACGCACCCTTAGACTTGTTGAGTGGACTCGGGAAGTCGGGAGCGGATTGGTACTCTGTGACTTTATTGTTTTAACAACTAAAGCACTCTCATCGTTCCTGTGGTCACCTATCACCAGATCAGCTCACTGATCGTAATATTGCATTGTTGCCGCAACAACTTATTCATTTTTCATACTAAAATAGTCGTTTAAGGATGAGCCTTTTCCACGCCAATCTATAACATTTTAAATAGTATTTTATGATACAGCATTTTCCACACGAATGTATTTACATAAAATAAATTTTTAATCATTATGAATACTAAAAACGATGCCATTATCTGTTAATGGACGGTGAGTGAACTGCATTGTATGGATTTTTTCCGGCTAAAGAGAATATTATTTCTAGTTGATGCTATTTGGGTTTGTGAATGTTATTCCTGGTTTGAAGTAAATAAATAGATAAATGTGAACAGAAATGACTCGGAGCTTAATTACAGTAATGTTCACATAATTATAGGTACGACATATTAACATGAAAATGTAGTACATATAATAGTGTATGCAAATGCATATAATTAGGTATTAAAACAGTCGTGTATGCGAGTTGCATAAACTACTTACCATTAATTAGTAAATTTATTTATTTATAGGATATCCAACAGCAATTTTATTCTAAGCCATAACTTCATACATGTTTACAATTTAGAAGCCATTAACAGGATAACACAATTATAGTAATTTGGTAAACAATGTAACTAGACATTTCTGTGTATTGTACATTTATACAAGTTATGTGTATCTATATTTATACATACATACATAAAGCTCACGTCTGCGTCCTATGTTTATATACTTATACAATTACTATACTTTTTGACGACCTGTGTGGGTCAGTGGTCAACCGCAACTGCCACGCAAGAGGTCCCGGGTTCGATTCCCGGCCGGGCAGAAATTGAAATGATGAATGTTAATTTCTGTTACGGGTCTGGGTGTTCTATGTATAATGAGTATGTATTTAAAAGTATATAAGTAGTTTATCAGTTATCTAGCACCCATAACACAAGCTTTGCTTACTTTGGGGCTAGATCGCGCTGTGTGAATTTGTCCACGATAACTTATTTAATTTATTAATACTCTGTACTTAATATCATAAATGTGAACGTTTGTACATTTGCAAGGAACAAAGGATGTTTTTGTTGCTCATTCACGCAAAAAAGGCTGAATAGATATTACCTGAACTAATGACGCACTATACTATACTTTTTATCCTGAAATTCCCACGAGAACACGGCAGAACCGAATTTGTGGCACGGTGGCTTATACATACTAGAAATACGCAATTTAGATGAGCGTCATTGATGATACTTTGGTGCGGCATATGCAGGGCGTGAGAGTGAGTCAAAGCCGCCGAGATCAGAGCGGAAAAACGAGGTTAAAAGTGTTGGAATGGGGTGAGAATATTGAGAGCCTACAAAGGCTGGGCCACAGGGCAACTCGCGGGAAAAACTACCAACCAAGAAAATTTCAGCGTTCGTTTTACAAGTGCAAATAAGTCGTAGGCGATGTTTCAGTCGAAAAAAAAGAGACTAGAGGCAAAGTAACTTTATAGTTTGAATCTACTCGACTTGATTTGGCGACAAACTACCGGTGAATAAAATCTAGAAACAATAAGATACTGTGCATCGCACGAGTAAAGAGGAAAGTATCAAACTGCGAAGCGGCGGATCTACGTCATTGGCCGGAGGAGAGTGCGTCAATAGGCTTTCCCGGTAATTTTTTGAACAACGCTCGTTTACCGTTACAAAGCGCACAAGGCCGGTGTCAAAACCTAGCGCACAATACTGACGTCAAGGGTTGACTCCTGTTAACTGTGATTTCAAAGCCGACCGTTGCAAAAAAAAAAACGCACGCGGCAACAAAGAGCCCGTCACTGAGTAATTGAGTTTTCGCACGCGCCGCGCCGCCTAGCTTATCGTACACCAACGAGGCATATCCACTGGTGTCCAACGTCAGCACATTTTATTTCTCCATGCCACTGTAATCTGAGGCGCGCTCAGGGGGCTTACATCGATTTCAGAATCAATGCTACTCGTTTTCAGTGGTATTATTTGATCATTTCATATTTTCATCAGTCAAAGTACGGGTTCCAATTAGTCCGATTGGTTTGAGCACTTTCATAGAATATAGGAAATTGTGAAACAAGTAAGCTTAAGTTAGTGATACATGGTTCCTGGTAAGCTTCCATATGAAACGAAATATCGAGGCACTAATTGAAATCATCGGCATTTGTATGCTCTTTCTGGCTTCCTATTATATATATATATATATATCCTTTCTGGCGCATTCAGATGACTTGTGACTTTAAGCACATTTTATGCAACGTGGGATAAGGCGACAGTTGGTGCACTGGGGTATTTCGCGCTTAGGGCGTGAAGGCTCAAAGGAGACACGACAGTGTAACGAGTTTTTTTATTTCGTAAATGCTTTTGTTATATTGTTGTGGAAGTATTTCTACGGAAAATAGAGACAAGGGCTTTTTGGTTTCTCTTTGTTTAACGTTCCATACATTAGTTACTTTGTGGCCCAGCTTTGCAAGTTATTCTTTGATATCCTCCATGTTAGTGGAGTGATGTAGGTCTTTTAATACAGCTTTAAATTTTCTCTCTTGCTTAGGTTTATAGGTGTAGAATTAAGTTTCTTTTAAATCAAGTTGTTTGACAACTGTGGTATATGCATCGGAAGTTTTTTTTATTGTATCTTGACCTGGTTCGTCGAGCAATTTAATAAGTGGCTGGATAGTACCTACTTTATCCACAAAACTAGGTGGTGGTTTATGAAGCTTCTCAACTTCAGATGCAGTATTTTGTGGTATTTCGTCTTGTTCGAGGCCTTCAAAACAATTTGAAGTTGGTTGGGTAGCGGACTGGCTCAACCAGTAGACGTTTATTGTGGATTGTTTGCCAATTCTATTCGATTCAGGACTGCTACGTTGTCTCTTTTTACTGGACACGAAATTCCAAGTATTTTCATGGTAGGTCGACACATTTTCCACAGTACATTCCTTCATAGGCGACACAGTCTCCACGATAGCGCATCCTTCGATAGGTGACTGCATGAGGTTGGGAGTTTCGGCATTAGGAGATAATTCACCAAGTGAGTTATGCCTAGGATTATTTATAAAAATACTTAGGTGAAAAGCTTGCCGTGCCATTTTTTTATTTCCAACTGCATTTTGTGGTTCAGGTATAGTTGGGTTCATTTTCCCAAAAAACTGGTAATTTTAATTTAATAGCAACACCTTCTTCGTACGTCCAAATCAAGTGACACTAGTGACAGGTGACATCTTGATGATCGTGTAGGTAGATTTGAAAATGGCGGTAGGTTTGATAACACACTGCCAATGATTATTATTAGAGAACTGAAGGTAGTTTTACAAGTGGCATAACTAGCACAAGAGATTTATTAGGTTTTGTGTTTAAAATAGATACTAATTGGAGGACTGAGATAACACTTGCACTGATGCATTGCAGGTTTATAGTCACTTTGCTGCACATTGAGGAAGATGAGAGGGATTATTTTATAATGTATAAATATCAAATATAAAATCTAAAAAATATGGGTGAAAAATTTTTTTCGATATCTCAAGTTTCATTTATGTGATCTCAAATACTGAATTTTTAAAGTTGGACGTATTAAAATCAGCGCGAACTTGACCGCATAACGCGTGATGTCACAGCACCCCCGGTACGTCCGCCGATATGTCATTGCTCGTTCGCGCGATAACGAACTCTAGGAGAAATTTTTAGATCCGATTGATTTGTAATTATGGAGAAAAAAATACCATACAGATATTGTAAAGTATCTTTATGTACTAATACAACGGTTAAACAAAAAAAATTCATGAAGCTGAGAAATAAGTGGTGTAAACTGATGAGAAGGGAGGAAGCGTTATCTACAAACGACATTGTTGCGAAGCACATTTTATTGTTTTACCTACCCTAAATACTAAATACCTATCTATATATTTTTGCATTTCTAAATGTCTAGTTTATAGAATATACTTAAACCAATTAAGTACGTATTTTAGTGATAATTTCTTTTAAGCAGTGGACTTTAGTCAACAAAACATGAGGCACGCAGACGGGTTACGTAAAAAGTCCATTGAATAGAAACTTTAACGATGAACAAGGAATTTACAAAAAAACTCCCTACCTAATTTTCCCTTTACCCTTGTTGATGACAATGTTTTATGGTTGATGATAGTGTTGTCACTTGTTTGAGATGTTATAGACAAAAAGATTTTTACGAGTAATATATTATAATTAGACAATATTATAGTTGAGGACGTCACATATATATGTTTTTTGTGCACGTGGTACATGGTGTAGGTACATTGTTTTTGTGTACATTTAAATCGGTCAGTATGGGCAAGTCTAAAACTATAAGACATAGGTACAAAGATCTGTTTTTAGGAACTATGTCATCGAATTTACTGACAAGAAAAACTGCATAGGCACTTACATTAAATTACCTAGATTAAAAATACTTGTGCCGAGTTCGGGAATCGGGAACCGGTTATATTGAAGAAAGTTAAATAGAAATAAGGTAAATTTTATTTTTCAATACGATTCCCGAACTGGTTGACATGGTTTCTAAGAATATATCTTTGTATGTCTTATAGTTTCAGACGTGCCCATACTGACCGATCTAAAGGGACCACCCTGTATTTTCGCAAACTACGTGTTTACTTATGCTCCGTTTACGAACTTTTTCATTGCAGAAATTATATAAGCCCATTCAAAATTAGCTACATCAAATATCAGAGCTTTTATTTCATATTGAATCAGACACGGAAAATATTATAAAATGGAAATTGTGTGGTGAAACTTCAAAGCTGAAACAAGGCGCAGTCCTAACAAAATTTGAAAGCCAAAAAATTCAAAGAATGGCTCCGGTCCCCCGCCTTGGGTATGACAAAAGACACAGAATAGACGTTGGTTGGATTTCGGAACGATTTACTAGTCTTAAAAGACTTATTTAAAGTTACAAACTGATCTGAACAAAAGAAAGTACCTAAGTTTACAGAGCGCGTGTCACTCACATACGTCGCTGAGCTAAGCTACATCACCCCGGCCCCCCGCGCCCGCCGTTCGTACAACCGGCGCGGGTGCTGTGACGTCAAAGCCATTACTCGACTGGTGCAATACATTTTCGCGCGTTCCCATATTAATTTGTTTATAAAAAGCTTAGTTTTCGCGATATCGACATAATCTTTTCACAGTTAGTATTATAATCGCTTAAAGTTTGTGTTAGGGCTACAAAATGAAAATAAATTTTCATTTAAATCTTCCTCATTCATCACGATTTATGTATTTAACACACGTAAGTTATTTGTTTAGACGGATCGCGATTTTTAGCCTTTGACAGTTTTTGACATTAATTCAATAAAATATTCGAAACTGAAATGTAAATTCATTAATTTTCGTTAAAAAAATTCTTTTCGTCCACGAAATAGTCATCTTCGACCGCTAAAAGCCGGCTTTGTTAATCCGAACAGCTTATAATGGTGTACATGACTGTCTCCTAGTCTCGTTTTGTACCAAAACACTGATTTCGCATGCCTCGTCGGAATAACAAGTTTTGGTTTCCCATGAATATTTTAGTTCAACGCATTTTATGTGTCACGTCCTAAATAACGTGCGAAAACTGAATGAAAATAAAATAGTCGACAGTCTATGTTACCAGAGCCTTATGTGTACATTCCGGCGTTTACCATAAACGCGAGCGAAGGCAAACAATATGGCGTAGAAAGGTCAGGCTAGTGCAACTGCAATCCCCGCGCCTGTGTCGCTAGTGCAGTGTGCACTAACAGGGCCTTTGCTCTTCATAACAAGCGAGTGAACGTTGACGCGCGAACGAGCGCCAGACTAATACGGTAGGTACTTGTCGTGTATCTCTCTCAATAAACGGCGACGAGCACGCGTGTCGCTTGCACTGCCTCGCCTCACCGTGTCTAATAAACTTCGCTAATGCCTTTATGACTGGCTCAAATCCGCTTGACTGATTATTGATTAACGATAGGGATGCAGCTGCTAATTTTAGTGAGCGGCAGAGGTAAAGAACAGACATCTGACGTGAGAGTAGGGTTACCATATCTACTATATAATATAGTATCCTACTATATTTTGGATAAAGATGCTTTATACTGTTGGAAAAATATATAGTAGCCAAATCTACTATATTATACAACGACTACACTTTATTCGGGTATAATAAGAGCCATTTGGTCAAAATTCGAAGTAATAAAACAAAACTATACTTCTTCCTGATATTACGTAATTATTATTTTTACAGTTTTATCATGAGTTGTCCGGTAGCCCCTTCTACAAGGGGTCGGTGCTAACACAAGTCTGTCATACAAATAGTAAATAATCTGCTTCAAAAAAAGGATAGTAAACAAAGGATACTATGGTTTTTATATGGATACTATTCCTTTTAATCCTTTCTCCTACATGCTTTTAACTAAAAATTGGATTCCGTAGCTAAAGGGATCGTAGACTAAATCAATTACATAAAATTAGAGCGTGGCGCGCAGAATTATCGGCTTTCGTTGGAACTCGTTCGGGCTAGCCTCGGGTGAAAAGTTTTCATTGCTTTTTCCGTTGAATATTGACTGCGCTAGATTCCAGCTTTATTTCACCACGAGTAACCTCGAATATTGTTAGACAGAATGTATTTATGTTGAGAGGTATGCATAAGGAAGTCACAAGGAAAATAGGCGAGAACCTATTTCAATTTAGAAGTCTAGAAACTTTACTCAAATCACGACGACAAAACATTATTCTCATTTAAAATGATAAATTTATGCCTGTAATTGTGTATTTTGGTTGTAGTGACTCGGTGAGAGCTAACTATTAACGTAATATAATAACAATTATTTATAATAAACTGTCACGGGATGCCAATCAACTTCAGAGATTGACAGTCTTAGGTTCCCCAGCGGAAGACCTTGAAGACCATCTAACGTTTGGAAGCTGGTTGCAATGCTGAAGCACGATTACCCAACAAGTACGAAAAGGACACCCATCCGGCATCGGCGTGCGTTGCCTAAGTTTTGTTATCAACACGCTAGCACTAGATTAGGGCAGCTTCTAATAACCCAATAATGGCACAAATATAATTTTATGTTGACTTTCCAATGCACATACTAAATTATTTCTGATATTTAAAATATAACTTTGGTTTTCTTGAGTTAAAGTTTCTTTTGTCTAAAATAAAGTATCGTAACATAATTATAATACATGTGTACACCTAAAAAGTAAATAATTAAGGATGAATAAGTGTTTTAAGTCCCTGAAAATCCCTGTAGTCTTGTGGGTTACGCGCGACCGCCTACGTTACAAATGGCCGAGCGTCCGCTAGACGGTTAATCTACCAAATTCGAAACCCTTAAAACGAAACATATATTTTTCCTGCCTTCATATGAGGAAATCGATTATTGATATGTGTTCAGTAATATATTTTAAATAAAAAATACTTGTTTCATTATAAGACCATTTTCATTAATGTACGGCCACATATTCTGTCATGATTGTGTGTTTAGTTAGACCTACATAGAGACCCTAGTTTTCTCGCATCAACCACCAATGAGCCCAAAATCGTAAAACGAATGGGCTACGAACCGGGTTATTGGAATCAAATAATGAATTTCGTAATAGTCTGAGCTATTTTCTACTAGAGCTCATATTAACTTAAGTTTTTCACATGTTAGTTTCAGCATACTTATTAGGGTCCGCGAAACGATCAATGATCCGTTTTCAATGCTAGCTTCCTACAAATTCCCATAGATGGCGCGCTCTAACGACTGACGTCATTATCACGCCGTTCTTTATTTTGTGACATTATCGTAATCTATTAGCTGTGTGCTATTGATATTTATCTTTATTTTGATACAGATTTTAGATTTATTCTACTGCTTTTGAATCTCAGGCTCCTAGGAGTTCAACTTTATAAATTTCTGGTGGACAGGAAGATAACGCTGTGTAACTTTATGCCCGCCTCTGTACGTTATCGTCCATGAAATTTAAATAAATAAATAAACTTTAGGTTAGAATGGTAGCACTTTAGCAAATATTAAATAATAACCATCGTTTTAACGCGGTTTAATTTGTTCTGTGGCAATGAATGAAAATTTGACACAAAACGCGAGAGCACGCCAACTATGTATATTTTTAAAAAGATATTCTTGTATTACAAAGTATAAATCGCTTCAATTGCTTATAGTAAACGATCAATTGACACAATGCCATTAACCAATTGTATCGATTGTCGGTTGCACTATTGTAAATATTGACAATTGCAATAGAGCGTTTCGCGGGCCGATAATAAACATGCTGAATACTATATTGTGCATCAGATGCTAGTTTTAGCAGACCATCTGAGCTTGAGTGTGCAGACCAGAGAGCCTGCTGCTGTACTAATGCGCTCACATTTCCCCGGCGCATGCATTCGTGCGCCCTCGCTAAACGGCGTATATGTCATTTCCCGCGTTTAATGATGCCTTTGTTTTCTTTCACACAGCTTTTGACATTTAATAAGAGGCCGCTAGCTTGTTGAAACCAATATTCTGGGAGAGATTAAGGCCGCAACGCTGCGTTGACATAGCCACGTGGAGCGGATGGGGGAGCATATGTGGGTCGGCCGAGCGGACGTCGACCGGGCGACCTAGATATCGCTGGATGGATGAAGTTCTAAAAAACCTGCATGCACTAGGCATTCTCGATTAGCAGGAGATGGCGCTGAATAGAAAGAGGTGGCGATCTCTGGTGTCAGAGGCCAAGATCCACTTTGGGTCGCTGCGCGTTAATAAGCTTGTTTGCCAACCTAAGTGATGTAATAAACATGAATTTAAGTTTGCCATGGAGCCACTGACCTGCATATTCGCGTGTTGTATCCTCATGTGTGGGTTGTGCAGCGAGCCACCGTGGGTGCCGGCGTCCTCCAACTCGTCCGCCCAGGGCGGTTGCAGCAGCCTTATGTCTGCGCGTTTCACTTCCACCAGGTCTTTGCAGGTCTCGATCTCCGTGACCTGGTAGAATAGAAGCAATGTTTTCATTTCTTGACATCATTGTTGTTAAATTAATGCGGCATTAAAAAATCCATAAGATTAATCTTTCTATTTTCAATTTAGCCCACCCCAGAATTTGTTTATAATTGGTAGTTCAAATATTTGACTGTCACGACTACGATATGGTACATATTTGCCTATCAGAAAAGGGGTATAGCAGAGGTGCTTCAACGCAACTGCTCACGAATATGGAACTCGGTGCGGCACAAGCTGTTTGGCTGTGCGCTGGCCTGGCCTGGAGGGCAACCAATCACGGCCGAATACTACCGCGGAAAAAGAACTTAAATTTTGGCAACACCCAGGGATAACTTGTGTGGTAACGAGGGTAGAAACGGTCCCTAAACATTAAAAGTTACTCACCTTCACTCTTATCCTGATGGGAGAGTTGTGAATTTCGCACACCACGCCCTCGACGAACACGCTCTGCGTCTCTCTGGTGGGGTCCGAGATGCGCACCACGCACGTCGACCCGATCTGCAGGTGGCTCAGCTGGGGGCTCGCGTCGCTGATGACGTCGTTCTTGTTCGCGCGGAACACGTCCGCATACTCCACAGGCTCGGCCTCCTGCCCGTCCAGCTCGACCACTACTTTGCAGCCGTCCGCCTGTCGTATCACGCCGGGCACGTACAGCCCTCGCTGTTTGGCTAGTACCCTGTGGTCCCGCCACTCGGATAGGTCTATGCTCGGGTAGTGCATCGCGAAGGGCTTGACGTCCGTCGACGGCGACAGCTGGATGATGGGCGAGGGCTGGTGCATCGGCTGGTAGGCCTGCTGCGGCTGGTACTCTGGCGGCAACGGCGCGGCCAGCGCGACGTTGTTCGCGCAGTTTCTCTCTATCTCCTCCAGTTCGGAGGGGTCGAACTTCCGCTTCTTTGGTAGGTTGCGCACCGGCGCCTGCGTCGGCGTGTGCGGCGCCGCCTGCGCCGGCGCGCCGCCGTGCCCGTTAGCCAGGTTAGTCGGGTTCGCCATGCTGATGTTGGGCGTGTGATTCGTTGACGACTGTGACAGGCTCACGGTTCCCACGCTGCTTATAACCGACGCCGGTATCTGAAACAATATTAAATCATTTCAGCGTAATATGTTTCGCCTTACGTTTAACCGCACGTAATAGAGCAACGGGGCTAACACTGTTACAGTACAGTTCGCTCTATCTTGATAACACAACAATATTCAATAAACGCGGCGAGTGAAGTGAGATAATGAGCACGATTGCGCTACAGAATTTCTCTGTAGCGCAGTAGTAGCGTAGTAGAATCTAGTGTCAACCGGACGAACCGGTGTTGCGTATTTATTAGAATACAATTCGTGCGAATCGTAGGTTCGAAGCCCGGTCAAATGAGTAGTATTGATATTATTATTAATTTTTTTAGGAATCCTTACCCGAAGGCCAAACGGAGCTCTATTGCTAGCGCTCATGTGTCCGTCCGTCAAGTCATACAAGCACCAAACTTTGTATGATTTTAGTGGTAATATTAAAGTATATACTAAAAGTCGAACCCGCTCTACAAGCTTTCAAAAATCTAATTTAACTCTGATATCAAAATCTTGTTGTTGGTAATGGCACGGAATCCTTTGTATACAAGTGCGATTCGCATTTGGCCGGTTTTTCTTCGAAGATACCTATGCCATAAATGTAGCAATCGCGTAATTTGTAAAAAATCTGACACTATTGAGCAGTTGCCCCATAGACATCCTCCTATAAAACTGTTACCAAGAGCCCTATCTACCTCAGTCGCGCGAACATACCTGATCATCGATGTCCGCGTAGGCCGGATGCGCGCGGTAATGGGCGTGAGCGTGCGCGTGCGCGTGCGCGTGGTGCGCCGAGCCCTGCGGCTGCACACCGCCCGCGTAGCCTCGCTGCATCACCGCCCCGCACTCTCAGTGAGTCATTGCGCCGTGAAGCCTGCCAGACAAATTATATCGTTGAACTAACACTATCTAGAGTCAATAAACTTATGTAACGCTAGTCGATAAGCTAAATTGCATCATTTATTCGTGGGGATAGTTTGTACTTTGATTGAATGAGACATTATTGAATGTTGTATTTGGGATTGAGGGGCCTTATGTTAAATAAAACACCGTGGGAGCTCATAAATTACGCTCAGCAACTTACAAACTTAAGACAAATTCACTTTATATCTATCTCATAATTAGATTGCTTGCTTTCTAATTTGCAGACAGTTGGGGCTAAGCTTACTACGTAGATCTTATATTTAGACCTAAAAGTCTACCGAAAAGTAGGATAAATAAGAAATTTATGTTTGTTTTAATAAATACACATTACAGTACATTTTCCGACCTATAAAAGTAACAAATACTACATTCAACCTCGAATTTGTCACGTCGCAAGTGCCACATATTCTGTGATCCATGAGCGGTTGGTAAAGGCACAAAAAGCAACTGTCCCCACGTAAGATTTCGACGGAACTATCTACCTATTATTTTACGCTTTATTTAGAGTACCTACTCATAGTGATTTTGGTCTACCCTTTGGTTCGATTTTTTTTATACCACAGAGGTGGCAAACAAGCTTACGGCTTCCCTATAGCAAGCAATCACCCACCCTATGGACGTTTCCAAGTAAGAAAAGGCTGAAAAATGTTACCCGACGTTCGAAATAAAAAACCGTTAACGATAAGAAGCGGTTTAAAGTGTTTTGTTTGCATTGTCTAAGCATCGTGTAAACCCTATAGGCTACCTAATAATACCCGACGTGTTCAACGAACAAAAAGGTTTTTCAATGTCTACATTGAAGTGTAAAGGGAACAAACCCCACAACCTCATAAAATAAAGTTTCATCCATGCGGAAGACAGAACCGAGGTTGATACGATGGGCGCCAAGTCTATAACAAGAGAAAAACTTGTTTTTATTTTGTAAAATTGTACCTGATGCTCAACGTATTGTCTACTTGCTTCAACACCGTTCGTTTGCATACATTTCCATGAGATAAAATTAATATTCGCATGGGCTGGATCTAAGCTGGACCTAACGCGTACTTCAGTTAATGAATTTCCATTAATGATGGCTGCCTGCAGGCAGGGTATTAACTAGGGTTGCCACCCGTACTATAATATATAGTATTGTACTATATTTTAGACAATTGTACTATAGATTATAGAAAAATAATGTTGTACGAAAAATACTATATTTTCATCGATAATACAACTGTCGAGCTTCTTTATATTAAGTTGTAACCTTTTTCCCGTAGGGGTAGGAAGAGAACATATTGTTCCACATGCTGCAGTCCTGAGTCTCTTGCTTATTCCACATTCATCAACCTTTTCATACATGATGGTCGGTTTAAGGTACTCATTACCTGACCTTCCTTTAACATATCTCCGATTTAATTCCGATATGTAAGGTAGGTAGGTACTCGTACGTCTCGGCCTTCCCCTTCCAAGGATTCTATTCACTACCGCCAAATCAACTTGATCTGTCAGATATAATACTTCAGCATGAATCTTAATTGTAGTAAGCCTTTGTAATAAATATTTTCATTCTTTCTTTCTTTCAATTCATAAATCAAAAATAGCAGTAGATTGTTGGCTGAAACCAAATTATATTATTATATGGAAAAATATATTTCCTAATTAATATAAAACGTGTACTATATTTTTACCAAAATTTCCCTAAAGTACTACCTATATATTTTTGCTATTAAAAAAGAAAAATACTATTTTTCCCCAAAAAAATTAAAGGTGGCAACCCTGTACTAATACTTCAATGCATTTGGATCAGGAGTAACTACACCATTCGTTCCATCTTCGTTTAGGCGCCCTTGGTGCCATCGGTAAGTACTTGATTGTGTCGTTAACATGATAATAAAATGAGAATATCTATAGCGGAGAAGATAGGTATCAGGATAGGGTTTGAATCTATGAAACGGCCAACTAAACCTGACAAAAATGTAGGGTTTGTCGGGGTACAGGGAGTTAATAAAAGTAATGTTAATCATAGAAATCTCATTTCTGTCGTTTTCACACATCATAATGGCTATAAATTTTCCTGTGGATCTATTTCGTAACTACGTATAACCCGCGTCACGAAAGAAGAGACTTGTCAAATGGCAGTGGAGAGGATTTCGAGCAGGTAAAACCGTAAACGTATACAGCGCAAGTCGAACCACGTGACCCGCCAAGTCTCTTCTTATTTGACACTAGTTACTCTAGTTAGGTTCCTACCACTTACCTAAAAATTAGTGTCGCGGCAGTGTCAGTTTTAATGAGTAGGTTTATCGTAGATATCTATTTCGCTCAATTAAATTAAATAAGCGATGTTAATATCATCATTAAGCAAACGGATAGTACCTATCGGCCGAGTTGATATTACTACACTTCGCGATCGGTTCAAACAAGCACAAACAAGTCGCCCGCTCGTCCGGCGGCGAGAATGACTCATAACTACTTTGTACCTACTATCTACATACAGGAAAAGCCCGCTTGACTTCCACTGTGCCTGCACCAATAGCTTTCTATATTTTTATCTGTCACTAGCTGGCCTGGCGCGACTTTGTTCGTGTGCGTCCTATTCCTACCCTACGCTACCCCGTACCCTATCCCTACTTTTCACCTGCTCTACACCTACAGGTCTAGACGCATAATGATGATCTAATTCATGCAAGCGAATGTCGTAAACGGTTAATGTTTTAGTTAGACGCATAATGTCTTAAGGCGTCCTTTTCACTATTTTTGTCGTCCCTATTAGCCTGAAAAGTGTAGTATCAAAATATCCCTTCAAAATGGCAAAGACTAATGTATGTATTTTTCCCACTCGATACGATTCAGGATGAAATATATATTATTTTCCCTTAGAAAAAAATTATGATGAACTAAATAAATAAATAAAAACCGTTTGTTAAATTAGTGTACATTTGGCCACAAAACATGGCATAATACAGAGGGCTGAGTGTAAGTTTTGCTTCGATTTTACTTTACTATCGCGTTTGCGTTTACGCCGAAATTAGTATAAATAAATAACTACATTTACGTACCACTAGATGGCGCTGTACATTTTTTTCATACAAATTTTCACGAAAACGCAAACGCGATAGTAAAGTAATATCGAAGCAAAACTTACACTCAGCCCTCAGTAGACAAGAAACAACGAGAAGGGACAATGCCATCTTTACTTTTTTACCTGTGCCACAAGGGAGACGTGCAACAGGGCCACGATGATGACGTAATCACTCTCCCCGGCAAATATTCAAAATATTTTTAGGACATCCAGTACACGTGTGCCAAAAGCTTGTACATCGATATGCAGTTTTTCCAGTTAATGCAATAAAAACGGTGGAGAGCTGCGCCCCGAGACTAACTAAGTTAGCTCTGTTTTCCCCACAACATTTTCGAACGAGTATTACGTACCATATTTTGTAAATGCTGTTTTTTATTTAGTAAAATCTGTAGCGAGCACTGCCAAAAATCCATGTCGAATACGTAATTACTGGTAAACTATGTATGTATGTCTAAGTATCGTTTTAAAACTGCAACTGACTGGAACTTGAGTCTTCCGCGTTGGATCTTGACGAGGTTGGGTTAAACGAGTATTATTTTTACTACCACATTTTGTAAATCATGCATATTTTAACGCCAAATCCATGACAGAATAAGTACAGTAAATAAGCCTAAATAACTAGAGTATCTACACGTATGCGAAACGGCAAACGGCCAGCTTCATCGATATGCAGATTTTTCAGTTAATGCGATCAATACGGTGGCAGATCTGCGTCCCGAGACTAACTGAGTTAACTCTGTTTTCCCGACATGTTTTTACACAACATTTTTACACGAGTATCATTTTTGCTACCATTTTCGTAAATCCTGTTTTTTGTCGCCAAATCCGTTAAATATGTATAATCAACCTAATAATAATGGCTGCCCCATATCGAAAAATATGTATGTATGTGTAAGTATCATTTTTAAAACTTCAACTGGCTAGAACTTACTTAAGTCTTGCGCGTTGGGTCATGATGAGCGTACCCTGATCTTTCTCGAAATATTTTTATCGCGCTAGCAGTCTTTGTACGTCGTTGTAACCGAGTACAGTGACTCATGGAGCGAAAATGCAAATGAATAATACCAACGACACAACTTTTATAGTATAAGATTAAGATGTTTGTATCTAGTCTTCACAAGGGCATTAAACCGAATACGATACTAGCGCGTGTGTAACACAACGATTAAGTTTGACATTTTTATACCTCGTGAAGGTAAGTACCTATTACATTAGTGGTGGGATTCATAGAATTTTGTTGCTGGTGTATGAGAGGGTAAAATGAGTGTCCGGCAAAAGATTATTTCTCTAAACATATTCCGCTTGAAAATAAAACGCCAATTAATTACCTAATTATATCGACATACCGTCTAGGTCCCCATTTTTCTACGGCACTGTTTTTCCTTTTTCCTGACGCTCGCTGAGGCGTATTTTCTCTAATTAATAACTGTCTTGTCAGGCCAATAATAAATGCAACTAATCATTATCTCTATCGCTAATAGTTTATTGACAATATAATTGAATTAAGATCGGACTCCTCTTCATTGTGTCTTTTCTTACAAGAATTCTGTTTTCAGGACATGTAATTCACGAACATCACACACGGTACCCAGTAGTTTTTAAACGGAACGTGAAGGTCTGGATATATGCTAAAGAGATGATGATTAATTACTGGCTGAGACATTTTTGCCGGCTTTCGACCATGTGCGGGAGCGGGATAAAACGGTGTTGCCTAAGCATACATTTTAAGCGCCCAATGAGCTCTACGTGTTCGAGAATAGGTCCTATTTTTGTTTGACCTGTTATTTGCCGCTTGACTTGCACATTGCACCTCGTTGAGGGTTGAGCGACTGAGAATGATATAAACGGGGCATGCATTTGACGACCTGAGTGGTTCAGTGGTCAACATGCCGATCTGCCACGCAAGAGGTCCCGAGTTCAATTCCCGGCCGGGCAGAATTTGAAAAGATAAATTTTAATTTCTGTTACGGCTCTGGGTGTTCTATGCATAATAAGTATGTATTTAAACGTATATAACTAGTTTATCAGTTATCTAGCACCCATAACACAAGCTTAGCTTATTTTGGGGCTAAATGGCACTGTGTGAATTTGTCCACGATTATTTATTTATGTTTATTTCGCTAGTAGAAGTGACAGACCAGAAAGTTGACCTAGTAAAATGTTAAGTTTGCAAAGAGTTGAATTATTTTCAGTTGATTATCTTGTTTCCATTCAGTTCCTTGTAAACTGAAATGGACTGAATGGGATTAGGTATTCATGGAACAAATTGGACTTCTAAAATATTCTTTGTGGCCGTGCCATTGGATTCATAGATGCTGAGATAGGAAGGTGCCGAGTTGGGAGTAGAGTTTTTTTGTCTTTGTTTGGCTACGTCATTTGCAGAAGTGCGATGTGCGATAATGCACAAAGGAGCCCCACGCCACAATGCTAAAACATCCTTCTATTAGCTAGCTAGTCTATAGAGTCTGATAACGTCTCCAAGCCACCAACCTACGCTAGCTTGCATCTGCAAAGCACCATCATATGTACAGAGCTTGCTAACATACTGTATAGAGTAAGTTGCTTCCTAGACTCGGCAGAAACCGCTGGTAGATAAAGTTAGCCCAGACACAATATACTCGTATTATCAGTAAGAAGTTATACGCACCGGCACGTAAAAGCAACGTTAGAAATATGAGGAAGAAATATTAGAAATTGATGGTACGACAAGGACAGACGTATTCGCTTCCCAGTGTGGGTAAGTCCTACACCCATCGCAGACCAATCTGGTCAATACTTTCTGAAACCCAATCAGTGTATTAAGTATTTGATTGCCTAGGGAGGCCCCGAGGCACACGGACTGACGGTATGCCTGATGGAAAGCGGCCACCGTCACATCGACAACTGCCATCTAAGGAGAGCGGATGCAGCCCGGCCTCTGAGGTGCTTGCCTTTTGAAGAACCCCATATTGTAGTGTAAAGAAACGACGTCGGGAGGGAGCTCATTCTAAAACTCTAGTCCAGTATGGTAATAAAAAAATGAATAACTTCATCACGGGAAAAAATTGTTACGAAAACACGGCCTAAACCTAAAACGGATTCCTAAAGATTTGCGGCTTCTCTGTTGTTTTAAAATGACTTACGAATTATTGCGAAATAGTTTGGATGAGGTCATTCAAAAGAATAAGTATCAAGCGTCTAGAACAAAGGTAAATCTAAAATGCGAATGGGCAAATGTGTATGTCCTAAATAGACGGGTTCATTGACCTCGCCACAAAAACTGCGCGCGCTGACTTCAAATTTAAAACACTAATTACACGACTAGGCTCGTGTAGCAAAATAAACACACTCCCCTGCAGTAAAAACAGAAACGTGGAACAGCCAGCAGGTAAACGAGTTTGAAGTTTGAACAGAAGGATTTGAGGCTCTAATGGTACTGATTTGAGAGTGCGAGCAGACATACAGAGAGCGACTTCTAGACAAAATAAGAAAGTACAAGAAAAATGAAGTAACCAACGAGCAACATGTGCAATACAGTGAAAACTATGATGTAGTCGCTCGATCTCTTGCAATGCCCATGTAATCGCGTACAAAGACCGTAGCGATAAAACGGAGGTGAAAAATTGCGTTTGTAAAATTAAAGGAATTTGAAGAAATGAGAAAAAATATCTACCAACTACAGTAAAAGCGTTGTTCAGATCGAATGCTAATATTTTTAGACGACTTAATAAAAGGAGGTTCTCAATTTGTTGCTTATTGCTTTAATGTTTGTTACCTCAGAACACCGTCATTTATAAACTGAATTAGAACATTCTCTTTTTTTATACGATTTACGTCGTAAGGACCTAAGATTGTAGGTCCCATTTTTATCAAAAGCCAAAGTCAGGATCTGATAATGGAAACCCTGTGAAATCAAAGGCAATCCTAGAAAAGTTTAGGTAGGTATGAGGTGTTTGTCACGTTGTCATATCATACTCAGATGTTCGCTTTAGGGTGTAATTATTTGATGATGCTGTGCTGATGATGAAGCCACAGACTTCGTTAACGATTAGGAGTTAGAGGATAGTACTGCAATTTGTCGACAGGTACTACTTAGGGGTACTTAGAAGTAACATGATACTTGAAAGGATATAATAACTACATCTGAACATTTTATAAATAAATAAAACCTACTTTAAATCACAAAAAAGTAAAAAATAAGCTTCTATCAACGAAACGTTGTTTATATTTTCCAACATCATGTTTAAGCTTTCAATGCTTATCGAATTTATGTGTGCAGATACAGATCCCAAGGCCGGCTCAGTAAGGGGGTGTATGCACCCGGGCTACGAGAACTGCCGAATTCTGTTTAGTTGAAACAGCGCCCATCACAGAGCGTACAATTCAGTTATGATAGGTATTGGGATAGTTCTAGGAAAATTCCTAATCGTTATATCCACCTATCGTTTCTAAAGTGATCAAGCCCGCAGAATAATGTTAAAAAGCATAAACTTTTTAATCAATCTATCTTTCTATTAGTGGTTTTTACCCGTAAATATTGAAATAATCCGCGTGATACTATTTTTAAAAGATAGGTAAACGTCTGACACTCAGGTATAGTTACCTATGAAATACGTCAGCAACCCCCACTTCAATAATATCGGAGATTACCTCCCACTGAAGTTTAAGGTAACTTTTGTTATTCACACGTTTCATTTTTTATTTAAATTATAATTTTTAATACAAATTTTATCTTATTTTACTTTTAAATTTTACTGGCACCAAGCAAGAGTACTTTAAAACATCCTAAGACTAGTTGATAAGCGTCCATATTTTGGGCCCGAACTGTTGACCTGTCACAACCCAGCATTTAAAAAAAATCTACGTACGTTCTAGAGTCCGTGATATGTTTACCTTTACTTATACTCTTATTCGCATAAAGAAAACCGGAGGAGTGCTTTGCACTATCAATTAAAATTGAGGTTATAGCACCATACAAACTGTCAATAAAGTTATAACGATTGTCAAATAATTCACAATCCATCACAAGTATGTATACAGTATATCTACACAGTTAGTCATTTCGGTAAGCTTGGGTCGTATTACAGCAATTATAATAGTTTCGACAATGTACCGAATCTCTGATACCCCATCGAGAGCCGTCATGACTTGTATTACTGACATGGTCGTTAGTAACTCAATATGCTAAACCCGGCCCTGCACAGACCTGTTGACGTGCACAATATCGAATCACTGCGATGTGCATTATTACAAAACAAAGCTCCCGGACGCGTAATACAAAAAGGTCTGCGCCGCCGTGTTGTCTGTCTGACGGAGCACGAATTGAAATGTTTGAATTGAAAATTCATTTACGTATGCTGTGCGCGTCGCCGAATACTGGGCGAACAAAGTGTAAGGGGGAGTCAAGTCCATCGCCTCGATAAGAAGAAGATTTACGTATAGTGATAAATATTGATAATAACACTTTTCAATGTACAAAGTAACAAAATGAAAAGAATACAGGTAAAGACAGGTATAGGCAGTGCACAAATCAATTTGAGTTCGAGCTCGATAGTCGCTGAAGTACCCTCTCTACCGTTGCAATAAATTTTAAGAGGAGCGTCCCCCGAGCGCACCTGATTATGAACAAAGTTTGATATCATGTTAACCAATCAATGCCAATGAAATTTTGTAGACGTGTTTCAGAAACCAATATCTATGTCTGGTTTGTCAGGTTTTACACTGGTTTTAATATATGTTTGGAAATGTTAAACCTTTGAAACTATATATTTTAACGAAAATTAGGCTGTAGCTGTGTGTGATGACAGTCAAATTGCTATCTATATCTTCTGTTCTCATCGAAGACTATTCATTAAAAAGGAAAAGTTTATAATGTGTTTGTGAGCTTATATGTTAGGGGCGATCGTCGAAACTACTAAACTGATTTTGAAAATTCTTTCACTAATAACAAGATTCCTGAGTGTCTCAGGCCATCTTTCATCTCTGAAAAATAATAATAACAGCAATGTAGAGTATTTGTAACAATCACAGGTTCTTCAACGAGACTACAGCTCAATCTCAAAGTATACTGAGGCATTGTCCGGGCTAGGCTTACCCGGCCGAGTTCGATCCAGGCTCCGGACGCCCCGTACCGGTTCAAATGCGACAAGTAATGGACGTGGAATGGTTTAATAATTCTATCTATTTGGAAATAGCTAACACCTAACTACGTACGTGTATATGGCGTAGGCATATTATTATTTCGAGAGGAAAACTCGAGGATTTGAGGAGTAGCGAAGCTTCGACAGTCTAATATACCAGTGACAATGAGGTGTAAATAAACGGATTATATTACAATTCGCGGTAAAATTGCATGCTTTCGACATAGATATCAACTCTGTAGAAAACCGGTCCAAAGACATTTCACCGTGGTTTAATCATAGTTTAATTAATCACTAAGGAATTGCGAACCGTGAAAGTAGCTTACTTTCTAATCTTATAACCCCTGACGAACTAAGAGGGGTGCTTTAAGTTTGATGTGTATGGGTGTCGATTTGTGGCATCGTAGCTTCCGAACTCATTTCGATGAGGTTTTCTTTTTTTGGATGCCAGTATAATCGAGATGGTTTATAGATACATTTCAGTTTCAGTAGACTAATCACTGTGGAATTGCGAACCGTTAAAGTAGCTTACATAGAAAGTAATCTTGTAATCCCTGTCGAAAAAAAGGGGTTTTTTAAGTTGGATATCTGTCGCTCTGTATATGGGTTCCTGTTTGTGGCATCGTAGCTACCGGACGGATAAACCTATTTCAATGAGGTTTTCTTTGTTTAATCGCGATGGCTTCAGCAAAATTTAATTAAACTCGGTTAAGTAGTTTAGGAAATATTGAAGAATATGCATACTTGGTGGGGAGATACCCGCCGTCGTTCTCTCAGGTTAGGTTATTGGTTTCAAACTTAGTGCAACACATGCCACCGCCGAACGCCCCGACGTATAGTCACAGTATAAAGGCCGCTTTCATGGTATAGCTACTAGATTGCTGTTAGTCTGTACCGCGTCGCTGGTCTGACTATTTAGGCAGTGAGCAAACAGCCCACCTAATGGTAAGCCGGTAACTGACCCCAATTATATCTACGCATGCAGGCAACGAACATGTGGAACCGCAGGTGCGTTGCCACTGTTAGGACTAAGATGAAATGCCTCATGCTTGTATTGCATGAGTTGTTCTTTACTTAGTTCAAGACCTGACGGAACATTATGCTTCTATAAAATTACGATATTATTGCAATTAAAGTAAACTGTTAGCGTTATAGATTAAGTTACTAGTCCATATTGCTAACAAAGCTTCCGTTATTGTGTTTAGGTTTGAAGGATATGGCAGCCAGTGTTATTATAATGTCAGCGCTTAGCCATCACAGCCGCACCTTTGGTTTTTAGTTTGTGTAACTTGGTAGTACCTAGACCTAGCCACTAAGTTTTTTTGTATCCAGGCAGAGTCACGAAAGTGGAATCAATATTGCAATAAACACTTTACATACCTGAGTAGTTTGGTAAACACGGTCTACCACACAGAGGTCGGGACCTCTGTGTGGTAGTTTTGATTCCCGGCCGCGCAGAAATTGAAATTATGAATTTTGACTTATGTTACGGGTCTGGGTATTTATTTATTTATTTATACTTCATGCACAAACAGTACATTGGCGGACTTAAAGCTAAAATAGCATTATCTACCAGTCTACCAGGAGAGATGACAGTTGACAAAAAGGTATGCGGTGCAGGAAGATTACTTACAAGTAAAGATTACACATAAGCTTATTCAACCACGATCAAATTTATAAAAATAAATAAATAATAATAATAAATACACTAAAAGTTAAAAGTAGCAATAGATATTTTACACTAATTAATTGTCGTATTGTATGTACATAATGAGTATGTATTTAAAATTATATCATTGGTTTATCACTTTTCTGGTACGCACAAGATTTGCTCACTTTGGGGCTAGACAGCGCTGTGTGAATATACGAGTACATACTTTAATTGCAGTGATCCCGCTTTCGGGCGACTACATGTTTAAGTTTTCATATTGTTTTCCGCTGTAATATTGACGAAATTTGGGAATATAATGTATAAATAATATGTTAGCCGCAGTCCGGCTCTGTCTGGTATTGTCGAGCACGGTCCGGCTGTGGCGGCGTGGGGAGGGTGTGCTCCGGCCCTGTGGCGACCAACGTGTTATTGTGTGTTTCCTTCCTACCCCCTTTTTTGACGATTAGAAGAGATATTTAATGTCCTAATCAACAAAAACGGAGGACCCGCTGAAATGTATGGCCCCAGCCTATAAGTATGACCAATAACATTGAGCGGTATGTCATTGGAATGGATTTTTCATTGTATACGACTTTGACTACATAGGCAACATATCTTAAGTGGCGGTCCACAGTCTCTGCCTCCCCTTTTGTGGGACACAGACGTGAATGTAGGAAATAGGTACCTAAACCTGCCTGTATCAGGAAATACAGATATGGGACTTGACATCAGAGCCAATCGAAAGAAGTTTCATTTTAATTGGCCATAACTTTTTTCCCAC
This sequence comes from Blastobasis lacticolella, assembly GCA_905147135.1. Taxonomy (NCBI): domain Eukaryota; kingdom Metazoa; phylum Arthropoda; class Insecta; order Lepidoptera; family Blastobasidae; genus Blastobasis; species Blastobasis lacticolella. The sequence continues at coordinate 28,030,376 of LR990039.1, forward strand.
AGCGGTTCGAGAGTTGTTGCCATAGCAAAAGTTGTAGAATATGAAAAGTTATTTCTAATTATGTTTCACTCAAGGCAACGGCCTTAAGGCCGAATTTTCCGGTATAAAATTAATTTTACTTTAATTGACCACAACTTTTCCCACAACGATTCGAGAGTTGTCGCTATATTAAAAATTCAAAACCCCTTTGTAATGACATATAGCTTAACGTTATTGATCATATAGGCTGGGTTGTACGGACCCTTTTCTGGATTTTTAATTTTTTGAAGTGTCTTCATGAAATCCTATCCTACTAATATAATAAAAGATAAAAAATTTAAGGATGAGTACTTGGATGGACGTGTGTTACTCTTTCATGCAAATACTACTAACGGATTATGACGAAATTCTGCAGGGTAGCAAGTCATAGAAAAATAGGTAATTTCAAACCCTTATTATAAAAGCTGGGAGAGTTTTTTATTAAATTAAGAGTCGATTTGCATGTAAATGTACTCAATTTTCGAAACCAAGTATGTATAATACGTTGTGTACAATTTAAAATATTTGAGCAAATGTGTAATTGCCAAAACGCCAATTTCAAAGATAAGGACCCAGTATTAATATTTTATATACATGTGAGAGATAATTATTTTGGTACTACTAGCGCCAGCTATCCTGAGAATGTGTAAGTGAAAATATGCTGGGCAAAATAAACGGAATGAATCAGTAGTTTCAGTCAAGAGTGAGTCATTGAGGAACTCGTTCTCTCTTGTCAAGGACAGCCGAACGCAGAAAGCGCTGAATCTTTTATCTGAAATTTATTATTTATTAAATTACTAGCTTGCCCGGAGCGACTTCGTCCACGTGGTGTTCTACCCTTACTCTACCTCTATACCATATTCCTACCTACCCCTTTTTTCAGCCCTGAAAACCTCAACAAACACAAGGAAAATACATCAGCCAAGCAGCCGTTCATTATTTATGCGCAAACATAGATTCGGAAAATTTATTTTGATTAAATTGATGATAGATAACACAGCCGGACGATGGCTAAGGGATAGCTATCGTATTTTATTTTCTCTTTTGATATCTAGTACTATCTAACTAATCACAGATTAGATGTTGGGTGTAAATTCCGAAAACAGCGAAAAGATTTGGAAAATTCTTTCTAACAAATAAACGGGAGGTTAAGCCGAGAGTAGTTTTGATCCCAGACATATAATAATAATATAATAAATAAGCTTCTATTATCTCTTCACAAACCAATAATACGTAAGCAGGTCAACACTATGCAATTTTCTATATTTATTTGTGAGAGGCTGGTGCCTGAAATAGATACTAGAGAACCTGTGGTACAGGTCACCAGGCTCACACCGAACGGACTTATAAAACATACACTATATAATATATTTAGTACATCTGACCTAAAAAAATAAGATATTACATTCATTAAGTTTCTATACAAGGAATATTAAATAGACATACTATAATACCTGTCATCCATCATCATCATGCACAAAGAAAAATAACGGAATCCCGCGGGATAGTTCAATGTTTATACATTACATCGAATTGCGTGCGGGAAAACCGCGGGGGTACAAACATTAAAATGCATTCGATAAGCGATAATAATACATTAACTATGAGCCACTGTCCGCAACCCATCCTGAATTACACGTTTTACAGATCAACGCTGGCAGCAATTTCACTTAAATCCTTATTCCGGTAGCGGAATGTTTCTCTACTTTAACAATCCTCTGTAAAAAGTATGATGTAGCTAATCAACTTATCTGGTTTGGGTGCGCAAGCAGCTTACGTGCATGCGTTAAAAGGATACTCGTGCTTACAAATTTTATAGTGAAATAATTAAACGGTCTGCTATAAAATGAACGTGCGACAAATCTTGTGTCGCCTACGTAAGCTAGTTGGTGCACCCCTGCTGCTAGCAGATGCAGGCTCGTAAATGATTGTGTAATGTACACGCACTCATAACGTCTATATAAAATTATCGTCTCTATTAAATCATATTATGAAATATGAATACGCAAATTTTATTTTAAGTTTGTTGTGCTTTACTGCCCTACGCCATAAGTAATGTCGATTGGCTTCTGCGATCAGATGTAGCTACCTAATTGGGTTCACCTAACTATTTTAAGCATCAACAAATCATTGTTTTGTAATTTACAGTTATATAAGCTAAATGATCTTGCCCAATAAATTATCTAACATAGTATAAAATAGAACAAAGTCGCTTCACGTCGTCTGTCCTTATGTATATATGTACACTTAGATCTTTTGAACTACTTAACGGGTTTCAAAAATAGATACAGTGATTCAAGAGGAAGGCAAAAAAAAATTTAGGAAGGGTAAATATAACAAAACTAGGTCCACTAGGAACCATATTCGCTTTAAACAATCCGCATGCATTACAACACGTTGTTTTTTTATTATTCCCTCGGGCATCAAAGCAATTTCCGTAAATAAAAGAAAGTTGTTTGTCACGGAGGTGACAAAAAAGCTTAGATGACTCGGCCACCGTGGACAGACCCAGCAGAGTGACTAATGCAAAAAAAATGTGCTCTCGTGTGAAATCGCGGGATCCCAGTAGTTTCAGTCGCTAGTTACACTATGGTGGACAAAAAGTCCCAGTAGTTCCATGGAACTGTTATTATATGTTCGATGAAGATTGCTCAGTCCAAAATTGATTGTCCACTACTTCTGTCTAATTTGTTTTTAAATGTACCATATCACCACTCCCGTACGCTCGCACAAGTTATCGCATGAACAGTTTCATGTTGCGATCGGCAAGGGCATTTAATTATTTACCCGCTGATGAGCATATCGACTTATTTTTCAGAAGCGTTACGCAAGTTAGGAACATTATGGTTTTGTAAAATTTTACTGTGGTGTCTCGTAAATGGAAGTTATGCTTTTGTACTTATCTTATTGTTATAAGCTGTGAGACATCCAAATACAATAAAATATAATAAATATATTATTTATGTTGCAAGATTGACGACGACCTGGTCCGCTGGGGAACCTCAGACTTGTTGAACAGTCTCGAGAGCCGAATGGCACTAAATGTTATATATTAACAAAAAAAAATTGGCGGTAATGTCCCATTGTGTTATCGCGCACGAAGGGCCGGGATCCACCTTGACCAGGATTCAGGATTTCGCAGATCAAGTAATTTCAGTGGAGCGACTGCCATCTGACCTCCGTGACCCTATTGACAGGGGAACCTAACAATTTTATCTTATAAAAAAGGAGCGTCGGTGGCCTAGTAGTAAGGTATCCAACTCGCAATGCCAAAACAACTGTACTACTTTTTATTTATTTATTCTAATCGTACCGCCGCCATTTACCAATGACTGTTATTTGAGTTATGTACATTTGATGAATACTAACCGATGCTCTTACGGTGAGGGAAAACATCGTGATGTCACCTGCACATTCAGGCGACTAAATGTGTAACCATGATCCGAAACTGGTCAGATTCCTCTGGTAGCAGAGTCACGGAGGTCAGGTGGCCGTCGCTCCACTGTATAACCCGCGTCACGAAAGAAGAGACTTGTCAAATGGCAGTGGAGGGGATTTCGCGCAAGTAATTGTATACAGCGCAAGTCGCTCCACGTGACCCGCCAAGTCTCTTCTTATTTGACACTAGCTATAGTTATATATAGTTATCAGGTAGTTACCTGATCTGCCAAATCCTGGATCATGGTCAAGGCAAACGCACGTGTGCGAGAGCACATCCCGGACATTAACGCCAAAATGATTTTTTTTCCACTATAGTCGGTGAGATCAAAAGTTTAGTAGATTAAATAAATATTCATAGACTATGGATTGCAAATAAATTATTATTTCGAAATGGACCTTTATTTTAGGTCCTGTACTAAATACACCGATTCCTAAATTAAAGTGAATCCGGTCAATCCGGTCATCACAGATTCAACCAAGCAACGCGTTTGACAAGTGTTGTAGCTTTATAATTAAGTACAAGTTAACCTTAATTATTTACGATATTATCACAATTCATAGAAAACACTATTCCCGTCTTCTCGGAAAACAGATAGTTGCGATTGATCTTGAAAATCATGTACTAAGAAAAGTTGACATTTTCCCTGTAAATAACATTGACATATACAGTTTTATTTTGTTGTCGCACTGCTATTTAACGAGTTCGAACTACGTCCATTAAGTTAGTTTAAACTTTATTACTACATCAGAAAAGGCTATTTTTCTTTCTTAGAAGGTTAGAACTATCATCTATTTTTATTGTTATCAAAGAAATCGAAAAATTACTTTGATTTCTGTAATTATTACAGTAGGTTCTTAGTTCGTTTTATTTAGTCTAACGGGAAACATAATTCGCAACCTTAAAACGCAAAGTATATTTTTATTCTCTGTTCCAATAACTAATCTCCACCTCTTCATGCTACAGAAATTAAGGGAGATGCACATTGCGGCTTTTTGCGGCGTGTTTTACGACCGCGACTGTCAATAGATACCTCAATAGAAGTCGCCCGTTAGTCGCATTTGTCACGCGTTTCTGCATCAATGCAGACGCGCGACTGTTCCAGGCAACGACGTTATTTACGTAAGGGTTTGTCCTCATCGGTCTAAGTCAACTAAGACCAAGACTAGGACGAGGTACACAGTGCAGATTCCAGTTCTGGTCTGGAACCATATCCATGTTCAGAACCAATATTAGAACCAAGAATAAGTCGAGGTTCGACCCATATCCAGGACTGGGTCTTGATATATGCTCAGGCCAACCAGGCCCCAAGTCCTAGTCTTGGTGTAAGTTCAGGTCTAGTCCAGATAGATTTTCGCGAAACGTTCTTACGAATTGCATGTAAAAAGTAAATAATTAACGAGATACTATAACGTGAACTCGGAACAGACTGTTGTGTTCACTGCTAGCCACCACACCTAGTTTCATCATCATCATCATCATGGCGTTGAGACCCGGGTGCGCCCCCGCGTGGATCACGAAGGCCCAGGGTTCGCCTTAGTTATATATGCACAAACTAAAATGGTATTAATCTAAATTTAGTAAACTACAACTGCACATCGTATTAATTTAATATCTGGCGGATGAATATTTTCTCCTTCAGAAAAATAAACGAGTACTTGCTCCTAAAGATGAGACATTAACGTACACGTGAAAAAAGAAAACATGAGCGAGTGGAACGAGTTGTAAATGTTCATAATTCTGTACTCACTGAAAGTTTAAATTCGTACGCATGTACGGTATTATTCCTTTGTGTCGCTACACAAAGGAAAAATAATGCCGAATGTAGCGAGCGTAATCGGCATTTTACTACCCATAGCTAAAAGTATTCGCGTAATTGTAAGAAATTGAAATATCTTGTGTGTGTATAAATATAGAAACGTTGGGCGAGCGTAGCGATTATCATACAAAAAAAACGAACGTAAAACTAATTGCTAATGCACCCATCTTAGTCACAACATTAGGTCATCACAGTTAAAACATAAGGATCAATTACTGTAGCCACCATTGGCATATTAGGCTATCTATAGAATCGATGTTATTGACACACGAAAATACCATCGATCAATAGTATTGTTGTACATCAATAGCAAATGTACAGATTGATCTATTGGTTGCTCCTAAATTAGTAACATACGTTTTGTTGAAGAAAAACAAAAAATCATTACTCAAAATGGGTGTAAACAAATATTAATTAAGTCTCATGAATAGTAAAAACACACACATCACTATCAAACATCTAGTCTGTCAAGGTAGTACCGCTAAATCAGCAGAACTTGATTTAAAAAACTTAGGAATTTGTTGCTATTTATTTGCTAATTATTTACCAAAAGACTGTCTTTTTTACTCAAACTGATCTTTAGAAATCGGAGTTACTGCTAACTTGACGTCAAGGTAGCAGAAAAAATAAAAATATTGCAATTATCGAATTGTTGATTTGCTTATTATTTGCTGCAGAACAGTGCAAAAAAAAATTCAAAAAAATTTGTGAATTTACATGACGATGCCAGCTTGACACGTGGTGATAATGACCAAAATCGTGGTTGGAAATTTTTGCTAAGTGAAATTCTATTACTCGATACCCGAAGGAGCAGCATAAAAATAAAAATGAAAATCAGTTGCAAATTTTGATTGATGCAGATATACGAGTATTATGCTAACTTGACACGCGATTTTTTCATCAGTTGGCAACCCCGGTTGCGCTGCTCTGTACCAGCTCCTATCGATTTGTTTCATATTCAGTAAATTTGTGCATATCCGATTGAAATAGTTTACTAACTGTGTTCAGTGTTCGAAAGTGTGAGTGTAGCATCGTTATACAGATAAATTACACACCAAAAAGTCACTAAAATCGACAAAAACATAATCTATTTTTCTACCCTCTTCTTTAATGAGATTACAGTGACCATCAACAAACAGGGAAGTACCCACATTTTGTCACATTTTTGCACGTCAAATTCAATTTGACGTTGACAGTTGACAGTGTCACTTTGACGTTGACAGTGGCACATTGAAAGTGTTGCCAGGGTCCATTGAATTACCCCAATATTTGGCAGAAGTAAGTATGGACATGAAATCGATGAACACGTCAGGAGACCTTGATATGTCGGTCTGTTTGACAGACGAGGATAACACCATGCAGACTACACCACCAGATCGTATTACCTTACGTACACAGGCTCGGCAGGAAGCTTATCAGTCGGATAAGGTGAGCGACCAATTAATAAGTTTTAGGGAGGAAATGAGGAAGCTGTTATCGTATTTCACTGCTTCTCAGAAAAAGGAACTCTCAGAACTTAATGCCACTTTAATGGAAGTTAAGCAATCTAACCTGAACATTGAGAACTCCATTACTTTCTTGGCTGCCCAAAACGACGAGTTTAAAAAGCAGGTCACATCCTTGGAACAACAGGCAAAAGAAGACAGACAATACATATTGTATTTGGAAGGCAAATTGGAAGACGTGCAGACCACAAGCAGGAAATCGGATTTCGAAATAAAAAATGTCCCAAAAATGGAAAGTGAAACTAAGCAAGACCTTATTGACATGGTTATATCATTGTCTGAGACTATTGACCATAAAATCGTCAAATCAGACTTAAGGGATATATACAGGGTGCGCGGAAAACGGCCTGAACAGAGAAATACCCCGATTATTGTGGAAACGAACTCAACTCTACTCAGAAATGACATTCTAAAACAAGCAAAGGCCTTTAACATAAAAAATAAAGCCAAACTGTGTGCAAAACATCTTGGACTGAAAAAAGATGAAGAAACCCCGATCTTCCTCTCGGAACACCTGACTGCTAAGAGCTCGCGGCTACATTTTCTGGCTCGCGACCTAGCGAAATCCAAGCATTATAGGTTCTGCTGGACGGCCTATGGGAAGGTGTACGTACGTAAAAGCGAAAACTCTCCAATAATACAGATCCGAAGCGAAGAGCAAGTACACAGTTTCTTAATACAAGAGGATTGACTAGTAGTTTGCTTAACGGTATGCTTGGCTCATTGCTATTATAATGTCGCTTTCGAAGTGTCTGATTTATTTCACATGAATCTGCTATTCTGTTTTCGCTGTGTGTTAAATTTTAGCTTGAACACATGCATGGCCTATTGCTTCTATTATTATTATATTGCTTTTAAAGTTGCTCATTTTATGCTTCATATTTTGCTTTTCTGTCACTTTTGCTTATCCAATTTTCTTCTATATATTGTTGTTTGCATGCTTAAATCAGAAGTTGCCATAACTACGAATACCTTATACTCAGATGCATACATAAACCACTTACACTCATACACAAACAATAAGAGTCAACTTAAAGTAACATTACATTACACAATCTTATTTACAACCGACGATTACACTGACAGCTACTCACACAAAAAAGACATTCCTCCACACATAACAAATTACCAAAAACAATCACACCGCCACGCTTCATTATCTAAACTTTTCACATGCTCAGAATATTCCAAAATTCGACTGCGACAATACATTAAGACAAAAAAAAACCACATCATAATTGCCCGCGATATGAAATTTAATATAAATCATTTTAATGGGTGACACTGTCCAAACACTCCATGAAATAGATGATCTAGAGGTTGCGAATTCCTTGCTTTGTGATATTGCGATACTAAAAAACCATTACACAGTTAGGAAAAATGATTTTACTCTAATTTCGCAAAATATAAGGAGTATATACAGTAACTTTGATGATTTCATAGTTAATCTATCTGAACTAAATTTTAATGCAGATGTAATAGCTCTAACCGAATGTAGATTAGACTATAACAAATCGATACCGCAGCTCTCAAATTACCAAGCATATTACACCAAGGTACAACTGAACCAGAACGACGGAGTAGTTGTGTATGTGAAAAATACCTTAAAACATGCTGTTAAAGAGGTTCAGCTAACACATGCATCCTGTCTACAGCTTGAGGTGGTAGATAGTATTATTTTATGCATTTATAGGTCACCGTCCAATTCCAACGCAGAAACATTTATAGACTCGCTTAGTTTCCATCTCGATACCCTGGACTCCCAAAGAACACGTAACAAAAACATTATAATTACTGGGGATATTAACATAAATATAAAGCTAAAATTGGATGAACCTCAACAAGAACAAAAGAATAGAATTAGCTATTTAAACATGCTATCACTCTATGGTATACTACCAGGTCACGTAATACCTACCAGAGGGAAAAATTGTCTGGACCACCTTATGTTTAAGATTAACAAAACCAAAGTCATTGCGTCCATAGCTATTCTGTCCACCACCGTTACCGACCATTTTACAACATTTCTATTGTTATCAAGGCATAAAGTCAGACCATCCGCAGCTAAAATTAAAACAACAATAAACTATGAAGAAGCCCATAACTCCCTCAAAAAGAAAAATCTCTCCAGACTACTGCTCTGTCAGGACCCTGTCATTGTGGTTGAAACCTTAATAAATGACTTAAACGAAACCTTGGGCAAATACAAAAAAGTCAGTACAATATCGAATAAATCTCGCACAATAAAGCCATGGATAACCCCTGGCATCTTGAGGTGCATTAGAAATAGAAATAACCTACAAAAGAAGGTACGTGCGAACCCATTTGACGACATAATTAAAATAACGTACATGAGATACAGAAACTTCTGTAACAATTTGATTAAAAAACTTAAAAGAAATTATGAAAGGGACTTAATAGCCAAATCTATAAATAACAGCAAGCTCTTATGGAAAAATATAAAAAAATTTACGTATACCTCGCAAAACCCTAATGAAAACGCAGAATTAATAAATATTAAAGTGTCCCCCGTCGAATCAGCAGACTATGTAAATAAATATTTTGCAGAGGTAGGGAAACAACTATCCCAAGAAGTAAATAACTCCGCTAATGACGTGAAAAGGTACCTTCAAAATTTACCAAACCAGTTCAATTCCTTTGTTTTGACACACACCAACCAGGATGAGGTTAGCGATATTCTGAAGAGTCTCAAGGTAAACAGTGCTCCTGGTTGGGATAATATTCCTACCGTGTTTCTGAAATTGGCCAAACAAGAAATAGTTCCCATCGTAGTTCACCTAGCGAATCTGTGTTTCGACTGGGGTATCTTCCCTGATGCACTCAAGCAGTCGGTCATCACTCCAGTGTACAAGGATGGTGACAGGGACAGTGTCAGTAATTACAGGCCCATATCGGTTCTACCAGTGATTGCTAAAATCCTGGAAAAATTAATGAATGTCAGGCTGCTCAACTTCCTTAATAAATTCAACTTATTATCACCATCCCAGTTTGGTTTCAGGCGTGGCAAATCAACTGAAGATGCAGTTTCTGCTCTCAGCTCGTTGGTGGTTGAGCAGCTTGACAAACATAGAAAGTGTATGGCAGTGTTCCTGGACCTGAAAAAGGCCTTTGACACTGTATCTGTCCCGATCCTGGTGCATAAGTTGGAACGGCTTGGAATAAGAGGAATACCACTTTCACTATTCAAAAGTTACCTTAATAATAGACAACAAAGAGTTAGGCTAGGAAATTACATAAGTGGTGACACGGTGGTATCTTACGGCGTGCCTCAGGGCAGTGTACTTGGGCCCACATTGTTTCTTGTATATATTAATGACCTCTGCAGTTTAAATATAAACAATGCAAATATATTCGCCTATGCTGATGACACTGCACTAGTTTTTACTGGTGACACGTGGAATGAGGTAAGGAATAATGCTGAAACTGGCTTAAGACAGGTAGGTGCTTGGTTACGTAACAACTCCCTCACATTAAATGCTGCTAAGACCAACTATATATGTTTTAGCATTTACAACGATACACAACCCAGCGGAGATTTTAGCATAAAAATACATAGTTGCACAGCAGAAGCTGATAATATAAACTGTAACTGTCCCATCATCCAAAAGGTAGCACACATTAAGTACTTGGGCGTATATCTTGACCAGCGGTTAACATGGTACCCACACCTCGAGCACGTCAGCAATAGAATCCGTAAATTAACATGGATATTTAAGTCGTTGAGACATATTGTACCAAGAAACACTCATAATGCGGAACGCGACCTACTCAAAGAGATATATATTTCCTTGGTACAATCTGTCTTAGCTTACTGTATTTCAATATGGGGAGGCGCGACCAAAACTAGATTTCTAGCAGTTGAACGTGCTCAGCGTAATTTGATAAAAGTAATGTACTTCCAAACGAGGAGATTTCCTACTAAGTTACTTTATCAAAATTGTAAATTGTACTCAGTAAGAAAGCTTTATATTATGAACCTTATAATAAAAACACACAGAACATTAAAGTATGACCCTAAAAACAAATTTAGAAGAAGGCGAGACATAGTAATAAAAACCCCCAGAGCAAATACCACCTTTGCATCCCGACAGTATACTATACGCTCAGCCTATCTGTACAACCTCATAAATAGAGACCTAAACATATATGAAAAACTAATACGTGAGGTTAAGACAAGCTTAACGCAATGGCTAGAAGGCAAAGACTATGATGCTATCGAGGCCTTGCTTGTGCAATAGGTGAGATGCTGCCCACATGCACACACATACTCATCCACACACATACACACCCTCACACACACACACACACACACACACACACACACATACATATTTACACACACGCACACACACTCTCACACACTCATACACACAATGCACAAATACTTGCTTTTATGTTAAGCTTATTTTGAAGTAATTAATTAGGTATACATAGGTACTAAAATTTAGATATTGAGGAGCGGAGTCTTCTAACACAGGCTACTCAGCTTACAGGAAGACTCCAATCACAGTAGTTTTAAGGATATTGTTAAAAAGAAATAAATATTTTTCATTTTTCATTTTTCATTTTCATTTTCACAAGCCCATGGAATTTGTTGCTGGCTGAAATGGCACCTCAATGACCAATCAAAATTCATAAGCGATCTCAAATTTTTATTTTTTTGCTGCTTCTGTTCACTTACAGTAATGCCATTTTACGGTGCTACCTTGACAGACCTCTAACCCTAGGACTAGAACCCAGGTCCAGTACTTGGTCCGTGCCATGCTCAGTCCAGGCTCTGGTTCAGGTAGGTCTCAATAGGGGTCCTGGTCTAGTTTCAGGACAAGGTTCTGGACCAGGTCCAAGATATAGACCAGGTTCTAGTTTCAAGGCCAAGTTTAGGTCCTAGATTTAAACCAAACACCAAACCAGGTTCTGGTCCTTGTCCTGGTAGTCACTACAGAGAATTTGAAACTATAACAACTAGACTCGGAAATGAAATTCAAGATCAACAGTGCAAACAAATTGCCCCTATAAAAAATAAACCCAAGGGGCAGATTATTTAAAATAGTGTTTTTTAAAATCCTTCATACAATTTTATTTCATTTTAAATGTGATAATTTTATCAATATTTCTATGATTTTAAATAATCCACCCCTTAGGTCTATTTTTCATAGTGGATAATGTTTACACTTGAATTTCATCTCTGAGTATAATTGAAGAGGTGAAGGAATGCCTGGACAGTAACGCTACTGTACGATGCAAACGCATGACGGGATCGATATAGTCGTGCTCAAAATGTGTGTGCCACATTTTACGACATGCGACTATATCAATGTATGACTACTGCAGCTGCATCGCAACAAAAATCGCAGTATGTCTCTCCCGAAATTCAATGTGGTCCCTACGGGCACACGGCATGAATAAATTTTATGCGTACGAGCGTACGATGTTGCGAGTAAAACTAGTTGAAAATAAACAACATCACACATTGACTGTTGTTGGATACTATAAATATATACAAATCAATATTATGATGATAAATTGATAAAAACATCTTTCAAGGTAAAGCAAATTATGACCAGCAGAGGAGTCTAAAGTTCTGCCCATTTCTTAACTTAAAATAAAAATTATCTATAATTTACTAATTTTACAATAAAATCAGGTATACCTATAATCACGGAAATCAAAATAAATAGCCACTGTGAGGTTTATTAGAAGCAAAATACTTTGAATATGTGGGGCTATATAATCATTCAAGCTGTAACACAAACTATTGCTTGGTAAAAGAAATAGACGGGCTCCTCAGGCTTGACAACCATTTTGAGTCCAGTCACCCATTTTTTTAATTTTTATCTATTGGATAGTCAAATTCAATATTTTCAGATAGGCAACACTTCAGTATGTATGTATAAATGTATTAAATGTTTCTATATTTTTAATTGCTTTACTTTTCCAAAAATAAAGGAACAACACTTCCAAACTGCTTTAATTGTAATCATGCATGTAAACAGATTATTTTTTTATGTCATACGGTAGGCAAACAGGCAAGCGGGCCACCTGAAGGAAAGTGGTCACCACTGCCTATAGACATTAGCAAAACCAAGAGTATCGCTAATGCGTTGCCCACCTCTATAACACGTTGCTCTGGCAGCAAAAAGGCAAATGCCCCTCCACTGCCAAAGCCACGGTTCTCTATATCCCCACCCCATGGAGCACTCGAAACCTTACTCACCTTCAGAAACACAATACTATTTAAAAGAGTATTAAACAGATTGACCTACATTTAAACATCCACCACGTCTGCCATGCAAGAGGTCCCGGGTTTGATTCCCGTTTGGGCAGAAATTGAAATGATGAATTTTAATTTCTGTTATGGGTCTGGGTGTTCTATGTATAATAAGTATGTATTTAAAAGTATATAAGTAGTTTATCAGTTATCTAGCACCCATAACACAAGCTTTGCTTACTTTGGGGCTAGATGGTGCTGTGTGAATTTGTCCACAATTGTTATTATGTATTATTATAAATAAATATGATTAAACACATGATCATGTTAATTATATAGGAGGACACAATATAAAAATAGTTGCATCAGCGACTCATGTGGTTAATTAACATCACTTTCAAAACATTATGGTCAGTAAAGAAAGATTCTTTTGAGGTATGTATATGCTTTTTTAACACAGAATAACAGATGCGATCCCACTAAAAAGGCCTAAGTTCTGTCGAAAAAATTCGGCCTCCTAAAGTACTAAGATCAAAATTTTACAATCAACTAAAATTTAATACAAATTATCGAGGACCAGTTTTATAATGAGTATTAAAGTAATTTAAATATATAGTGAAATGATATCCTGTTATTGGTGGAATGGAGTTGTTGTACTCAAGACTTTTAGCTACTGTGGACTATAGACATTTAGTAGGGGCAGTGGTTCAAATACTGTTTTAGACTTGTATTTTTTTAACAAACTATATTAGATAGTGCTATACTGGCCATATATAAGTAAATTTGTATAATGACTATTATTATACTGTTATGTAATATTATGTTTTGTAACAATTTCTAAGGAATGATTGAACGGTCATCCAACTAAGTATACTATCATTTAAGAACCAAGCAAGAGTATATGAAGAGTTTTGTACCAATACAAGTAATTCTCAGATTAGCAACATGATTTTGTTGCCAGAGCAACAATTGCCCCTCTTATTTTTCTAATTTTTTAATAGTTTTTGATATAGCATTATAGTAAGACATATTATGTAAGAATTTCAAGTATCTAGCTGGTACTCTTCCTTTGAATTACATTTCTTTTCTAACCTTTGAGTACAGAATCCTAAAATGAATATGAACATCTCATCATTCTACATTAAAAATAAGTAAGTTGGAGTACGAACTTAGGACTCCATTGATCAAAAATATTTGTTGGTATGTTATATTTTTAAAGAATATTGGTAGTGTTGTAAACAATGCTTAATACCACAAATGACATCATTATACCGATATACCTAAAATTTATACATAGGTACTTGTTAAATGTATTGTTAAGTTAATTATCAAAGGAAAAGTAAATATTCAATGAGGATGATTGATTATAAAGTATTAAATTTTATATTTTAAAGCTGCCTATGCCAATATCGTCTACATATTACTCGCAGGGCCGCCTAACAACTAGTGCTAGTCAATACAAGGCATGAATATTTAATAACATTTCAGTGCATTATACATAATCAGCTGATAAGGCGTGCGACGTAGCTGCCGAGCTCCGCTCGCGGTCGCTCGGAGCCGCGACGCAGTGCCGTGGCCCGAGCTGCGGCACCGAGCTGCCAAACCACAACCAAATAGCGTGGCGGATCTCCCACGGCTGCTTTCTCAACTCGCCAGCGGCGGGCCCATCACTCACACTCACTCAATATAACCTAGCTCACTCCGACCGACACGCAACAACGCAGTGTTGTGCGCGGTTATTCCCTACACCTACACCATTACGGACCTCACTTCACTTACTATTGTATGTTTACTGTCGTATTCGGTCGGCCTACATGCGCAGGTCAACGTTTAGGTATTGTAATACGCTTATACGCTAGTATTTATCCACTCACCGTCGCTTTCCATTGTCGCAAGTCCGTTCCGAGTAAACAACTGAACCCATAAAACAAAATGGAAGTCCGATTCGTCCGCACTGAGATGAGAAATTTAATGAGCGCTGTGAACACCTCACGAGTTGTAAAAGGTTGTTACTATCCTAACGTAGTATTTTAGCAGCCCCCCACCAATTTATCTGCTGTCATCACACCGTAATCGTTCACAATCACAAAGAAATAAGTCCACGAAACACTGTAAAACACAAGCAGTCGTTTGATTAGATGACGAATTACACAAAAATTAACGTAGGTATAGTAGAATAGAAAATAATCTCGTTGCAGCGTTTGACGTGCCGCGACACAACACCCACATCAAAAAATCCTACATGGCGACATGATGGCGACTGGCCTGCCTCCTTCGCAGCAATCGCAGCGCAGCTCAGCCAGTTTTCAATATTGCCACTCAAATATACCCATTTCGTTCTCTCTCCATTCATTAGGACATTTTTCCACACGAGTGAAAGAGATAGAAATATATAAATATCTCCTATGTATGAATAGAGTTCGCCGTGTTTTGTGTTGTGAAGTATCCTCTCCGCGGCAGCACAAGACTCGCACCGAGTTGAATGGACCCGCGACGCGCTCAACCATTGGATCGATTGCGGTCACGTGACACTTGTAGTCTTGCTGCTTTTCACCCGCCAAATTTAAAAAGATTACCACACATTTTTAAACGGCGTAGTGAACTTTGTTATTTCGTTTGTGCATTTCTTTATTTTACGGCGTCGTCGTGTGGAAATCGAACTATGAAGACAATATTTACTGGCGTGTGCTTGTTTTGACGTAAACAATATTACTTAAATATAACAAGACGTAAAGCATTGGATTGTAATTTGTAGTAAACTGTAAACTTTTATTGCAAGAAGGGTACTTTCTTTAAAACTACCTGTCGAAGGTAACTATCTGCCTCTAAGGGCATTCATAGGTGAACACAGACACAGTTAATGTAAATAATTAAATCGAATAGCAACTGTCCTTAATTTTAAAAATTTTGAGCACGTCTTGCTTTGCATAACGCAGTTTTGCTTCCCACACTAACATACGGTAGTGAATGTTGGGTATGGCAGAAGAGGAATGAAAGTAGAATAAATGCGGTGGAAATGAGGTCCCTAAGGAAAGTATGTGATAGAGTAAAAAATATAGTGATCCGTGAAAGGTGTGGCATGAAAGATGATGTAGTGACAAAAATAGAAAGAGGGATGTTGAGATGGTTCATTCACTGATCAGATCAGGAATGTTCTCAAAAAAGCTGGGGTCCGAAGTGGTAAGAATAAAAGAAGATGTATGAAAAGAGTTGTGGATATATGCGAGGCTAGGGAATTGTGTCAGGATAAAGCAAAGTGGCGGTCCATAGTCTCTGCCTACCCCACCTGTGGGACACAGGCGTGAGCTTTATGTATGTATGTATGTTTGTTCAAATATTAACTAAATGGCAGTTAATAATGCAACGCAAAATAAATGTTAACCATACAAATGAGTTATGCTGTATGTAGGTATTTGGCCCGTCAACAAACAATATCGCAGAATATTGATACTAACGACAATATCTAAATAGGTGCCTGACTTAACTGATGTTCTATAAAAAAAAATCATCTTGACGTAAATTACCTTGATTGTGCTCTCGCGCTCAGTATTTTCCAGATCAGGTAATTATCGTGGAGCGACTACCATCTGATCCTCGTGATACCTACAGCCACGGAAACCTGATCAAATTGGATCATCGTCACACATTGTGTCGCCTGAATGTGCAGGTTTCATCAAGATCTTTTTCCTCACAGTAAGAGCATCGATTAGTATTCAACTCATAAAAGAGTCATTGCGCAGTGGGATTTGAGGAACTTTTTTCACGTTAATTGATAGGCTAAAAAGGGTTTCTAGAGGGCACGAGAGCGAATCTACTGACGTGTGACGTGATCCTGAGCAATAAAAATAAACGTACTTTTTCGCATAGAATTTTTAAAAACTTTTTTAATTAAAAATTTCGTACGTTCGTCACTCGAAATCGCTAGCTGGCGCTATAGACCGGATGACCCGCTCATCCGGTCTATAGCGCCAGCTTAACACGATGTTTGTGTGGTTACTTTTTAATTTTTTAATAGCCTAAAAAACGCAATTTCCTAAACTTTATTATTTTTCAAAGTTTAAACATTGTGACTCATCACAAGTTTTTAATCCATTTAGTGCATAAGGGGAAACTAAAATAGTAGTTTATGCAACTGTCATATAAAAGGGGGTATTAAAACATGAGTGTCTGTTTATCATACGAGGCGTAGCCGAGTATGATAATAGGTTGACACGAGTGTTTTAATACCTAATTATATGCAGTTGCATACACTACTTTATCTACACTCGTATTTTTATGTTAAAATATCGTACCTATAATTTTCTCAACTTTGCTGGTATTAAGCTGCGAGTCAGTTCTGTTGTATCTACGCGTCGAGGATATCAAGCGGCGGGAAATTCACTTTACTACTTTCACATTTATCTATTTATTTACTTAAAATAAGAAAAAACATTCACAAACACAAATTACAACAATTACAAATAATATTTTGTTTAGCGGGAAAATAATTACACAGAATATAAACAGGAAAATTTAAATTTTGAATTTGAATTTGTTAAAGACATCTAGGTATTCAGCCTACATTTGACCGTGTCCAGGCGCCCGACGAGAATTTAAAAAATATAAGTGTTGCATAATGATTAAAAAGTTATTTTACGATACAGCTGTCATGAAAATAGTATGGGAAATGCTGTATCGAAAAGTAATTTTTTAAAATTTTATAGACTGGCGTGAAAAAAGTGTATCCTTAAACGACTGTTTTCAAATATGTAATTGGAACATTACGCTATGAGTGTAGATAAAAACACATTTCAATATCCACCACTAAGGTGGCAAACAAACTTGCGGCTTGCCTGATGCAACAGATGCGTGAGCTCCTTTCTTGTAGAACTTCATGTTGTACTCTCCAGGGAAATCCTCACCTCTATGAGACTATGTAATTTCGTTCCAAGATGTGAGGATCCACGCTTTGACGATAGCGAGAAATTGGATGATACTTTTTTTGCATAGAAATTTCTTGAACATACCGGTCCCTGGTTACTGGCGCCGTAGGCCGAATGATCCGTATCGCACGATATTGTACTAATTAATGTCCATAAGCAGCCGTGACCACTTTCCATTAGCTTCTACGTTTAATACCTGTTTCATTTTTGTTTCCCCACATAAACAGCAACGGCTATTTAGAGCGCGAGTAGAATACAAACAAGAAGCGGCAGTGATTTTGGAAAATGTAAAATATTATTTTTTAATTGAAAATCGACACCGGAAGTACCATCGGCTACCGAAAGTTACAGGACTCTAAAAGGAAATCATACAATCACACACAAACGTATCGTCGACGTGCCGTCCGCGTCACAGAATATCTATTACTATAATACTTTCGCGTCCAGCTGGTTCCTGCGACCTGTATCGTCGGTCCCCCTTTACTTGCCCCTGTTTACTCTTGCGTTTTCCGATTTCCATGTCCCCACTCGAGAATATTACTACCCCAGCCTAGCGGCCTTTTGTTCGGCCTACTGCCCCGGCCTAGCAATCTGGGGCTGCGTCGGTGACCTAGGACCGCCTGCGGCTCTCCTCATTTCTGAAAGTTATGTCGTAGCTTTCTACCGCACCTACTCTGTAATATTTTCAGTCAAGAAAAGTAAGTAGATAGGTACCTAAGTATGAAATTCTAACGGGTAATCATCATCATCTTGGCGTTATATGCCGGTTACGCCCCAGCGCGACTCGCGAGGGCCCAGGGTCCGCCTATAGGCGGTGGCTGCAGTACAGTGGCTGAGCGAATATGTAGACGTAATACCTGTAAGACTGCAGTTTGGCCGACCATACAGTCACACCCGCGGGTTTCTGCAAGCTTTTCATGAAAACTCCCTTGGATATGTTTGTTGTTCACTTTGTCCCGTCTTGTAACTCAGCCTCATGTAACTTTTGAACGCGTGATTCTTTGACCGTCCATCACTCAGCGCCATACATCATCGTTGGTCTGATCACAATCTTGTACAGTTTGTCCTTTGGACGTATATCTACAGGTGCGCCACTCGAAGTGTTACCAATTGAAAATGCTATACATTGTCGTTAGGTAGGTCTAAATTGTTTTTTAACCATTCACGATCGTTTAATTTGTTTACATATTGCATAACTGTACAAATTTCAGCATCGAAAAAGAATCAAATTTTTAAGCCCGTCACGTTCGTGCAGCGATGCGAATTCTTTGGGACAGACTCGATGCTGTTATCCCAGCTAAAAGTGACATTGAACAATAACAATTTTTTATTAAAACATGACATAAATTCTTCGATATACTGAACATTTTTATTAAATAAACTCAAACTGGTAACACTTCGAGTGGCGCAGCCTGTATTTGGTTCCCGCGGATCACGCATGTGTTCTTCACCACTTCTGCCAGCTACGTTAACTCTGTACGATACATCTAAGTACAACTCCGTCACACGTGACAATTACGCTCAGCTGAAGAGAGCAAGGCTAGCATCGCTGTGACAGTGATGTAATATGGAGTATGGGTATC
The DNA here is from genome assembly GCA_905147135.1 of Blastobasis lacticolella. Classification (NCBI taxonomy): domain Eukaryota; kingdom Metazoa; phylum Arthropoda; class Insecta; order Lepidoptera; family Blastobasidae; genus Blastobasis; species Blastobasis lacticolella. The sequence goes on from LR990039.1 coordinate 28,049,891, forward strand.
CTCATTACTGGATGTGCGACCTTTAAAACATAAACTCAAATTTTTTCAAATTAAAAAATCATTTAAGTATTCAAATTAGGTTTCGACGAAACACTTATGAACGTCACAACATAACAGTAAAAACACCTTAAATGTAGATCTTAAATACTAATTTCTACATACAAATTTAAATATAATAATAATCCATGTCAATAAAATTAAAAAATGATAATAATTATCATAACAATAATTCATAATCACACAATAATAATGTCAATATAAAAATAATATTTGTAATAAATAATGTCAGAATTTATCTTTATCATATTAATATACATAATAATAATAACAACGTCGAAAACTAATAATAATAATAAATAATTATGAATTATTTCATAGCCATGGATTTTTGTCATTAATATAGTCTTTTACACAATAATATGCTTTATTTAAAAGTCTACTTTTAATGAAGTTTTTAAACTTGTCGAAGGGAAGCTTCTGAATATCCTCAGGAACTTTGTTGAAAAACAACACACTGTTCCCCACCCAGGATGACTGCACTCTCTGCAATCTAAAGCGGTCAGTTAAAACCTGCAACCAACCTGACAATAGCCGATGGGCTGCCGAGCTGGTAGATGGACACACGCAAAAAAGGGCACAAGACATCCGGGTAGAGTTTGCACACGTTCACCGTATTGCCAAATTGGCATTCTCTACTGTACTCCGTTTTCGGAAATATACTTACGCGGAGTCCTGAGTTCTCCGACGCTAAGGATACGAACTACACTTTAAATAACGAGCGGATGTACCTACGCTTTTATAATTTGTAACGTGACGATATTATCGTGCATGTCCACGGTTAGGGGAGAGGTGGCATGAAAGGGATAAGTCGGTAAAATAAGAAACGTCTCGAGACGACAATATTAAACGGCATGCAAGTGTTCGTAATCGTACATAAAAGTAATTTTTCGTTGTTATTTAGAAAAGAAATGTCCCCTTCATGCCACCTCTCCCCTATGGACGTCCACAATAATATCGTCACCTTACAAATTATAAAAGCGTAGGTACATCCGCTCGTTATTTAAAGTGTAGTTCCTGTCGATGTTTTTCTCTAAGCAGCCTAACTACCTGTAGGTGGCTATTTTTGATAGTGTAAAGCCAAATTGGTTAGGGCTTTTTGTTTTTTGGGCCTAACGCAAAAGGTATAATGCTATATAAACTCGTAATTACGAGTATCTACAGCACTGGGATCACATCAATTAGCCCATGACAGTCCACTGCCGAACTTGAACCTCCTATACATTGGTGGTGGTCGTTGCCATAACCTCGACGCATCTCTTCGCTTGTCAGGCGGGATGAAGATCGAAGTTTAAAAAAAAAACACTCCTCAAAAGTCACTGGTTCCCAATTTCTGATCATTTAGTCCATCCGAAAGGTTGGGATAACCCATTATCGTAGAACCTACCTTGACCATTATTTGACAGACCTGATAATTACAGTAAAGCGGCTGCTATCTGACCTACGTAACCCTGTTAACAGGATAACCAGCACGGCAGGTGTCCCGGGGCCTAGCTTGCGCTGTGAGAGAGCCTGTTTCCTTCTCTCTATACTAAGATGAAAGATATAGCAGTATCCACATGGCACCTAAGATTATTGCGCGTGAGAGCTCACTGGTGCTAGCCGTGCTGACCAGTTTGGATCATGGTTACACATTCAGTCAACTGAATGTGCATGTTTCATCATAATGTTTTGCCTCGCCGAAAGCATCGGTTAGTATTCAACTAATGTACATAACTCAAGAGAAGACTCATTGGTACAGGGCGGCACTGTGGTTGAACCCGGTAACTCTTGCTTATGAGTCGAGCCCCGTTACCATTAGGCCACCGACGCTCGTCATGAACAGACAATAAGCAACTATATTGTCACTTAAAGAAAAGACATTGTAAAGGCTTCTGACATATTTAATGGGTATGAAAATATATCATACTTGCTTAAAATTAAGTAATGACTAATGTAAAATGACCAATTTGATGATTAAAATAACACTATAGCTTTACAGATTGTATGATTAAGCCTATGGGGCTCACCAGGTCTGCACAGGGCTGTAAACATATAAGCCAATTTAATAAACTCAAATGTGAATTCACAACTACTGGTAAAAAAAAATTCTCACTGTAATTCAAAATTTTCATGTTTTATCGTTCCAATTACACATAGGCTACGATTTGTGGTTTAAGACAAACACCTATATATAATACATTAAAGATCTATTTTTAGAAGATTTTTATTTCTCGTATCAAGTTAAGTATTTCACAACATGTGAATACAATAATAAATAACCTTTCAGTCTTATATTTATGAATGTCTGAATGCACATTTGGAAGTCTTGAGATAGGGTATAATTTAAATAGAAAAGTGCAATGATTAGAGCTCGAGTATTTAAAAATGATTACTGGATATAGTAGTACATGTAGGCATAAAAACATTTTCTTATTACTTCCAATTTATTTGAGAGCTTTTTTAATTTACTTATATTGGCATTATTAATAAAAATATTAATTACAGAAAATGTATCTTATATGTTTAACACAAATGTTACAAAAAGGTATGTTTAAACTTAAATTGATTGGCAAAAGACCCAATGGTTAGACCCCAATTTTAATGTACCTCAAACACTAAGCAGGTGCATTTAGCAATATAATTTTTTAAATTATTAGCATATTATTATTAGAGACACAATAAACTAGTCATTTTGTAGAATTGGTTGTGTGTAAGATCTTTCTTCGCAAATGAAATTTCAGTACAATGCTATTACTGTGCAGCTACAATGATAATTTTTAAATGCCAAGACCAAATACAGAGACAATACAGTACATAGTCTTATTTTCCCAGCGCACTGTGCATGATCCATCCGTGTTGTTGTCCCAAAAACAAGACGATGCTGTGTGTAAGCCTGCTCCATTTTTTTGCATTATTGTGCAAGTAACTGAAAAACAAATACTAATATATTTAGATGTACTTATTCTAGTACACTCATACCTTAAGTCAATATCAACAAAGAATATCGTTACCTAGACGCCGGCAACATGGCTAGCGAACTGGTTTACCTACCTATGTATTTATAGGGCTTTTGCAACTTCGTCAACTGGCCCAAACACGACTCCACCACAGCCGAGGTCCATTGGTTTACTTTATTATGTTGATAGGCTGTGCCACCGATTGAATTTTCAATTGCTTCTTTTATAATTTTACTCACATCGTCGACAATGAATTGATTCTGAAAAACACGTCATGGTCATGTCGGTGAACCAACCAAAGCTACTACCTACCTACCAAATCATCAAAAGTATAACTACAAATTACTTACTTCCTCGGTGAGATCATTACATTCTTTGACTTCCATGATTTGTAAATAGCTAAATCGGGACTTTTAGTTTTCTGGATATCGTTTGATACAAAAACAACAAAATTTTTGACGCCTCGAAAATAAAAAGAAGTCAACCTCGCAAGCAAGCACTGTTTGACGTTTACTAATGGCGTTAGCTACGTTATGTTGGTACAGATGAGCAAAAAAGTCTATGGTAAGGAGGTGTTCGAAAAACCTATGCTCAAATACCGCGTTTACACATTGAAGAGAGTGGCGCTTTGTAACTTCGTGCGTCGATCTTTAAATTCCCGTGGTTATTAGCAGACAACAGCGCCAAGTAGTCTTTATAGTTACAAAAATGTGTTGAAACAGATTTTAACTAGAAATATACAACAATATTTATAATATTATTGTGACAACGGACATTCTCCGTAAGACGAGAGCTTGTGAAAATGTTGATCGTTGTCAGCAGAAATGTTTGGCAAAATCTGTGGACAAAAGCGAACTTTTTCTAAAAAACAAACGACACAAAACTGCACAAACGTAGTCCCTTTGTCTCATTATTCACTATGCACTCAAAATAATCGTGGGTCTATGGTGTCTTAAACGTCAAAATCCCCGCGACTCGATCACTCAATCAAGTACTGTCAAGTGTCAAGTCAATTTTTGCTGTGTAGCGTACGTGTGTGAATGTGATTTTGTACTTACTTTCCTTCCTCCATCCATTATTCTCATTGTTCTTATTATCGTTTATCGTTTTGAATTGTGATATGTATTCATTTATTGTATTGTCGTAATATGGCTTCCTCTACAAAAAGCGGAAGAGTACCAGCCCCAAACTTTCTCTGTTGTAGAGTGTGTAATATGTGGTGCTGGAAGATATTCAAATGGCTCCCTGTTCTCTTGATAACGTCAATATTAGCGTGGTCATATTACGCGTACGTTATTGAGCTTTGTATTAGTAAGTATCTAAATTATTGGTATAAAAATTTCTGTTTGTTTACTTATAGTATGCCAATTGCCTTGCTTATGCCTGTATTGTTTTCAGAAACGATTGAGAGCACAGTTGAAAAAACCTTCAATCTAATAATATATCATTTTCTTCTCGTTATGTTTGTCTCCTCTTATTGGCAGACTGTCTTTGCAGAAATACCACAAATACCAGACAGGGTGAGCTTGACTTTATTTTCTTGAGTTTCAATACACTTAAAATTAATGTTATATCTGTTATTGCCTTCTTTTTCTGCATTGGTGAAATGTAAATATAATATTATTATTAGTCTAGTCAAGACAATGTATAAATGCAATGCTAAAGTACCAGGGTGAATATGACTGAAGTCACATATAGTACTTTTCTAAAAAAAATCATTTATTTAAATGTTTTATTTTTATAGTTCAAGCTTCCAGAGGATGAATTAGAGCGGTTACTAAGTGCAGAATCTGAGGAAGCGCAGCGCTTAATACTTGAAAATTTTGCTAAAGATCTTCCTGTTTACACAAGGTATGTTTGGTATTTCATTTCTCATTTTAGAAATATTCATATCCTTTTACACACATTATAATTTGGCCTCAAATTTAATATTTTTATCTGCTGCTATCTGAAACAATGGTAAATAACCTGTTGCTTAATGTTTGTCTCCCAAGAACTACCTAATGCATACAAGAGCCAATTAATTGAAATCCATAATAGGGATGATGACTGAGTCAACATTTTTAAAACCTGATTAGTTTGTCAGATAAATTATAAAAAAATTACAAAGATAAAGCTTATCAAAGTTTCATAGTGGTGGCTGGTGACATCACTTCTGAGTAATATTTCATCTCAGGCTTGACATCATGTAACATTTTAACAGCCTGTATCTGCATTATTTTTTGTTTAAGTAACAAAAGAAAAAATAGGAGTACAATATTTTCTTAAAACCTAACTGACAAACTAAACATTTTTCAAGTCATCGTCCTTATTACATCCTTTAAGATCCAAACATTGAATTGCAGTTTTTCTCAATTCTAGAGTATTAGCTCGAGTGAAACTGGCAATACACATGGCAGGTGCACAGTCAGAAAATAAAAAAGAAATTCTAGACAGAGTTGGCAATAAATTAAATGTTTTAACAAGGTTTGTGTATTCAGAATTGAGAAAGAATACAGTTCACATTTGTCTTCATTGTAGTATGAAATATTAGTAGATTATAAAGTTGGTTGAAGCTATATATGAGTATAATTGAGACCATTTTAGTATAAAATAGGAAGTAGTGAATTAACTTATGTAGTTGGTTACACCTTATTCTGCTGATCAGTTAATTTACTAGTTTTTCGAAGTTTTTTGTTACAGGCTTCATTGTTTGTATATAACAAACAATGTTTAACAAATGGTGTCATGTAGTAGTAATGGTACACTGAAATTGGAGTCCCTGTTTTATCATAACTCTTCATGGTTGAGTGAGGGGCTGGAGTGGAGTGTCATCATAGGTCAAAGCCACTAACTAATTGGGACTATTAATTAATAGCAAATAATTAAGATTTTTATTGCGAATGTTGCAGTTAGCGCTCAATAGCGGACTTTACATCATCCAATATTGAAAAAATTAACCAAAATGAACACAAGCTAGTGCGCTAGCTGAGCACGGCATAGCCACTAGCAACACACTACCTTGGAGCTAGCTGTCAACAGCCTTTACTAAAAAATCATAATCTTGGTGTTATGGTATCGGAAGTGCCCTCCCTTGCGTGTTCTCGGGGTCCACCTAGACCATGCATGATTCAGGACAAAGATCAGGTGTTATAGTTTAGCGATTGCCATCTTACCTCTGTCACCTTGGTAACAGGAGTACCTGACCAGACTTGATATGTAGGTTTCATCCCAATGTTTTCCTTCATCGTATCAGAAAAGAGTCATTGGTACATATCGACACCGTGTTTAGAACCCGGCACCTCTCGTTTACCAGTCGCTCTTACACACAAATTCACACAACAAACAAAACAACGGCCTTTACTACACTATCCAAATTCAACAGACTAACTCGGCTAGCGCTCTGGAAATTAGATGAAAGGTGGATTTATATTGATACAGTAGCTGACGCCAATATCGTTTGCAATGCCAGCGCTAGCTCCATGTATTGGTGTACATGGACTGGCACCCTATACAACACGACTTATTATCGTGGCCATCCACGGTACGACGATAACACTGGAAAGTAAATTGTATGGAAATAGACGCTATTAAAATATCCTTTTACGATGACGTGCACGTTATAACGTGTGTCAACGTGAACGGTAATTAAAAACGTCTTCATTACTTCTCAGTGTTATCTCATAACGTGGACATTAACGTTCGTCGTATCGTATCGTCCGATAAAAGTTATAAAAGCGCCCAATAGATACTCCTATCCATGACTTTTGCGTGAGCTTGAACACGTGCGGTAATTTTTTTCTCAATTTGTTGTCACCAGAACATATCGATTCCAATTTTTTGCTATGTAATAAACAATCCAATCAACCCAGCCGTAAACTGGATCCAGCTACTTTATTAATGTGAACCTGCCATAATGTAAATCATTCCGAAATCGAGCATGGTCAGCCACGTGGTGGCTGCATGTGCATACCATTGCGGGTTTGGTACGCGGCGCGCGAATAACCTGGAAAGCCTGCAAGGTATTGTAAACGCGAAACGTATCAAATCCATGTCAAAACATAAAGCGGCAAATGTAGGGCATGAAAATTTTAATATTTTGGTACATGGCGCTGATTTTTTTACATATTTTTGAACCGCTTACTGTCGTTGCGATTGTAAAAGTCAAAATTGAAAACTGTGCGATTAATGGCAAGCGAGCGGGTGCGCCGCGTGAGCTGCCGAGGATAGCTCTCTGTATGTGTCTTATTTAGATATCAGACTAAAAATATGTGGTGGCCCACTACAATACAAATGTCCACGTTACACTAATTACTTATTTTAGACTATCCCACGATGATCTTTTTTCCGACATATATTAAATCAAATAAAATAATAACTACCACCAACTCCTTTGTCTCACTGAAGTCGTATTTGATTCTAGTGACTGAATGACGGATTAGTAGTATGAGAAGTTAACGCAGCTTGCCACGTTCTCGACTAGTCAGTTTCGTAGCTGGACATTTTCGCAATTAGTCACAAGAACATTAAGAAAATGACGAGTTGAGAACGTGCCGAGTCGTGTATATGAGGCGTTGCGCTACCGTTACGAGTTTGCGTTTATGACGACAAGTTACCAATCCTTTAGTCCTGCGATCGCCAACCCGCTAAGCAGGGAGATTGTGGCAATACCCTTCAACTAACATGAAGGAGGCTAAAGTAATTATAATGTATATGATACCTACTTGAGACTGACTGGGCGGCATTTGCCTACGCATTTAGCGAATTATAAGGATAAATTGTGTTAAAAATCCGCTTTGGAGTCCTGTTACTATTCCAAACACATTAAATACACACTGAATAACTTGTAACTTAGTAAACAGCGCGTTCCAAATTCCTCCACCACTCCAGTAGGCGTAGTATCATCAATACTACGTTATGGGCATAGGTGTACAAAACCAGACAAAAATACAGCTTTTTATAAAATTATCTAATGGAGTAGATTTCCAAAGTGTGATTATAGTTTCTAGGGTTACACTTGAAACGGGGAAGAGGTTCTCAATGTTCTCAAATGTTGTCGTCTGATGATAAACACTGTGTATTTGTGCAGGACCGCATCGGGCTCGGTGCGGTATTGCAACCGCTGCATGCTGGTGAAGCCCGACCGCGCGCACCACTGCAGCATATGCGCTCGCTGCATCCCAAAGATGGACCACCACTGTCCGTGGGTCAACAACTGCGTCTGCTACCACAATTACAAATTCTTCATCCTATTCCTCAGCTACGCGCTCATGTACTGCCTCTTCGTTATGCTCACGTGCCTGCCTTACTTCATCAAGTTCTGGAAGGTAGGTCAACGTTGTTTCGTATTTAAGACATTGTCAAAACGTGCTCGTGATTGGGGGTCACTTGTTTTTACTCAGTGGCGATTTCTCTATGTTGGCGAGGTTGGCGCAGCCAAATGAAAATGAACACACTTGTTATTGAAATTATTTTAAGTATCTAAATGAAATAATGTTTACACACCAAACAAACATAACTAGTAGTAAGTCATTTAGTAACTCGTGGGTGTATTCACGCGCACATCTTTACGCGATTTGCGTTTGGCGTATGCGGCCGGCATCACTAAATTCCATTATATGCGTCCGCTCCGCGCGCCTCGACACCACGCTCGTTTTACGCGGCTAGTTGGCGCCTTGAAAGGAGCAAATTAAGTTCTCGTTGAAATCATGGTCGTGTTGAATAAGTTGGATTATTTGGCCTACGTTTTTGACTTTTAGATAGTTCTAATGAAAAAATTAGTAGGTAAAACTCAAAAAAAAAATCATAGGACATTTTGCAGGAACCTTTCTCGACTAGATCGTTTAGCGAAAAAATTGATACTTTGTTAAATGTAATCTTTTCTTCGCGCCAACCCAAGGCCACGCCAGGAATCGCCACTGTTTTCTTTATGATCCATTTTTAACGAACCACACAGTTTAGACTAGCATGCATACGTGTGCCTTCACAGTGGCCTCTGTGAATAATTTATAAGAAAATTGCACATTCGTTTTATTTCACTTCGATCTTTCTAAATTACGTTTACTTGTGACCAATTTCTTTTGAACTCTGCATGTGATTAGTAAATTGTAGGTCAATTGCTGTAATCTAAAGTGTAGCAATAGAATACGCACACCTGAACGTTTTTTACGAGCTCTCCAAACAGTGACGCATCGAGAAATTCGGATAAAGTGAAGCCCGGCGCTTGCTGGATCCTACTTAAGATTTCTAAAGTACACCCACCCGACAGATTGGTACTTGACCCCGACCTCGTTCCGTCCCTGTTGTGTAACGTTCCTCATTTTTGTGTGGGCGATGACTATAGCGTATATATGAACTTACAGATATACAAGGAATTCAAGCAATCCCACTGCGAACGTATACATACTGTGCACCACCCTCATAGTAAACGGTGCATGGAGTTGCTACATGTAAATTGCTTATTATATTTTCTTTTCTTTTCTGTGTCAAAAGTCTAGTATTCATTCAGACGCATTAGGAATGGTAAATTGGTGTCGTGCGCTTGAATGAATTGCTAGGTTTAATGAGTTTCATTAAATTATTGAATTCGTGTACTCGTACTGTAGTTTCCCTTAGTGCTAATTTGTCAATTGAGGATAGCGTACATTGCTCGCCGCGCTGAGTCACCAGAGCGTTGGTTAGTAGATATCGCGCACCGGTTCGCTCGCCTCGCGGCTATCAGTTGCCGTGAACTGTACTCGCTAGTACCGTGTTAGACCTTATCTGATAAAGCGTGCCTCGATTTCGTAAACTGACCAACGCCCAGTAGATAACCGCCCCGAAAGTAGCAGAACAATGAAAAACTAATTGTAGAGCTTGCTGAACAATAATTGCAATATGCATTTTTGTTTTAGGCCTTTTTTGCATGGGCAATTTTAGTTCCACATTGTTGTATGAACCATGTCGCAGTGGGACTGTTTTGATGGATTGTAATGATGTTGTGCATTATTATGGTATTAAATGATGACGTTCTTAATGAGTCAACGCGAACAGTGTGGAACGCAGTTAGCAACACTCGCTGTAGGTATCGAGTCAGTACAATCGCGGTCCCAAGTTTTACATCTTGGGTTTCGCGAGAATCTAAGGAATGTAGGATTGCTATTTTACTGACTCGAGTTTGGAAAATGTAGACTGATGCTTTCAAATATTCTATGCTTAGTACGAAACGTAGTGCATATAAGTATCGAGTAGAGAAATAAGTAAATAACATTGACAGTAGCTAGAAAATTACTTGTTTTCTAACGCCGATTTGTTATTGATCCTTAAAATTAGAAACCACCTATATTGTACCAATTTCCGCGACTATACGCGATATAAACATTGCTAACGACCCCATATCTAGGTATGTGCGAAATATTCTGTGCTAAATTTTTGCGCGATTTATGATAAGTAAATATTATCATGGATATTGTAAATAGATAATATAAAGCTGTTTTTCCACCGAAGCGGTGCGGAGCTACGAATCGGGACGAAAATTTGGAAGTTGTACGTCAATGAACAGGGTGGCCCAAAATAACGTTGACAAGTGATTTTTCGAATAATTTTACAAAATTTAAACCTTAATTAAATTAAGTTCTACATAATAAAAATACGACATGTTTTTACAAGAAGCACTATTTGTATTTTAAATAACATCCATTAGCGCGAATAGAGTCAAACGCTAGGTAAAATCTTCCACAATTTTCCGCACTTCTTATACTAGCACTAAGAGTAGCCTTCAGGTCATCGACAGTAATTTTCTTGATTAATTATGCTACAGTTTTCAACAAAAACGAGGGAAGTTCTGCCAGCGGAGCAAATTGCATTTTTCTCATCTTGATTAGTGGATTTCGGACTAATCTTTGTTTGATAATGTGTTGGTTCCTAAAAGTTGGAGCACTTATGTAGCTACGCTATGTTGAGCTCGGAGAGATTATTTTTATAATTTACCAACGTTATTTTGGGCAACGGTGTATATTTCCATTGAAGATGCGGAGAGGACTGAAATTTGGACGTACAAAGTTCAATTCTCGTCCCGCCTTGTGCGTCCCACCTTGAGCGTAATTGCCTCTGGTGGAACAGCAGCTTTACCTATTTCGATAGTTTATTCAGCTATGCGATTTTAGATTATAATTGATTTCTTATGCGAATTGTGGCTGTGTTAATATTTAATGTTAAATGTATTTTGAAACACCAATTATTTTTGCGCTGGCGAATAAATAATCTTCAGTGTCACTACAATTTAATTATGCAGAAAATCTTAATAGAACTAGCTAGAGTAAGGTTCTTTCATGGGTATTGGGTTTGCGATTGACCTTTAACTCGCCTGGGAAGTGACAATGATACCGAAGATGGAGCTCGGTCACCCTGAACGCTTATTCGCCTTGGTTGCCGAGTCACCAAGGTTAAATATAACCGGAAAATCCGATGTCAACCCGGAACAGCGTTCCATATACCGGTAGTGACCCGTAGAAATGCCTTTTCAGTATATCACTGAGCTAAGTAGGTACAGTTGATACTACCCAATCCCATCATCATTCATCATCATCATCATCGAGTCATTTAAATCGAAAATACATTGTCTCATTGGGGTTGCATATTGCGCACACGCAAGACTACTAGCTCTTCGTCGAATTTGATATAAAGGTACATTTTATTGGTCTGTATTATCAGCTGATTAAAAAATCTACCGCCTTTTCAAATTGGACTCCAGTTGATTTTGTAGATACTCCGATAATTGTAGTTCCTGGCTAAACAGACGTTGCAGCGGTTTGAATGAGGGGTCCTACTGATAATAATATAGCAGGCTTACATCCAGCAGTGGACTTTTATATGCTGATGTGAATATATATTATGTATGTTACTCGCTTAGGTGTGCTTGTGCGAATTTTTTGTTTGATGGAATGTGTTTAACGGTCCACCAAAACATACTAACTCTCACCCAAAATTATAAATGCTCGTCAAAAATAGGAAAAACACAACCTAAATTTTGGTGAGTCTTGTCCACAATACTAAATAGTAATAAACTCGTGGAAACTCGTTGTGTAAACATTTCATTTGATAAGCTTAAGCAGCTTTTTAATCTTTTGATAACTAAAAGAGCTATGGACTCCGTTTACTCCGAAAGAAAATCACATTACACTACTGGATCCATTCTAAACTTTTCCTAAACTTAGCGTTGCGAAGGACGATAATGAACTGTTGCACTGTTTTATTTGTATGTATGCGTATATTTTCCGCACTCAAACATAATTAAGTAATTGCGATATCTCTTGTCTCATCGAAAAGGACTTCACGAATTGTCTCGACAAACGGCTCAAGTTTGATTCGCGTATGGGGATAACCCGTACGGGTATATACCGTCGCTCGTGAGTGTGTCATTCAATTTGGCATCGTCGACCCGTCGAATTGAGCGAAATTATAATTGTGGCCCCATTACGTCGAAAGGTTCAACTCACGAACGACGCGCAAAATACCCGTATGAAACCCTAGACACTTGTGAACAGTTCCGTGCGCGAACTGCGGGTCTAGCCAAGACTTTAATCGCTTCATAGCGATTCTATTACGATTAACGTCGAGTGCGTCCGGCTGCCTTCGCAGTACGGCGCCGATCTACGAGCGCTGGCCGAACGTAGCCGAAAAGTTCCGATTCGCCATGAAGTGATTGGCATCTTGGCTAGACCTACTGAATTGAATGAATGAATGTATAACATTTTATTGAACATTTAAAAGAATACAATGGGTTCTCAAAATGAACAGCAGAGAAAGCAACAGTCAGCCTTATCGAAGCGAATTGCGTTCTAAAAACTGTATATCCTTATTAATTGATGCCATGTCTCGTTTCCAGGGTGAGTTCGGGATCAGCAACGACCCGGGACGCTATCACATACTGTTTGCGTTCTTCGTCGCTCTGATGTTCGCCATATCGCTCGGGTCACTGCTCGGCTACCACATTTACCTCGTCATGCATAACCGGACCACATTAGGTAATACAGCTCTGCGATAGCTTTACCTTGTCACTTTTAAATTAAGTTAGTCTTCTTGGGGCACCTTACCGCCATACTGTAGGCCGAAGCCAACCTCACCTGCTCGCGCTCCCCCTGCTGACAGGTGGACTAAGCTCTGAAGAATCGGCTTTTCCGTGAAGGGTTGTGAGGGTCAGGTGGCAGTCGCCGCACGTTAAAACCCAAAACACTAGTGATTCTGGTAGGATATTTTTCCTAGTAGAAGTGCGGGCCCTGGCTTTACCGGTAGTCGCTGAACCGGGATTTACCGCTAGGCAGATGATGTATATGAGCAACTCTTCGTTCGGTGCACCGAAGCTAAAATAGCGGCCATTTTACGTGCGGTAGTACGAACTTAGGCAATGCATAATTATAAGTAAATTTTTACTTGGTGACTGCAATTTATGATAATAAAGGCTACTTTTCGGACTAAAATGTTTTGTTGTATAACTTTCGTTAGTACAAAACGTAACAACGGCGTTATTATGTTCATCAGCTAAACACCACATAATTTTAAGTGAGTTCTTGAGTAGCATTTTCTACGATTGAGGAATAGTATATGGTGTTGCTAATGTCCATAGGAGACGGTGATAGCTTTTCATCATATGCCCAGACTTGGCTAAGTAACTTATCTTTTGACAATTAGCATAACTGTGCTTATTTTTGGAACAGAAACGCTGTGCTCGACACTCCAGTAAGGGAGTCGATTAGTTTCAGAATTTAAAGGCTGTCGTTTTTCAAAATGATATCCTAGCATATTATCATCTACAAGAGCGGGTGGAACGTTACCCAGCACAGCTAGCACTAGTGTGCCCGCGACACAGCTTGCGCTTAGAGCGTTTGTTTCCTTCTCTCAATACTAAGATGAAAGAGATGTTTATGACGCACATTTTTCGCTTAACGCGCGCGAGTGCACATTTGTGCCGGCAAAGTACCGGGAGCGGTTCCGACGACAAACCCAGTGGTGGGCTCTTTAAAGTCATTTTTTATTTCGCAATCGCGATTAGGCCATGTGGTCTTAGATCTGAAACTGAAACCATTCCGATCTTCGAGGCCGCCCCTTCTGTTAACAAACATGACTAAAATGCAGTATTGTTTTCAGATTATCTCTTACGATTGCGCCGATTTCGCAGTCCAACCGGGCAGATCGTTGACAATATGCTAAAATCCTTTGTCAGCGGTAAATTGCAGTCACTAAGTACAGAGTAACATTTGATTTTAGTGTTGATAGTGCCATTATCCCATCTAGATAATGAAGTAGTAGTTTCAGTTAAGTTAGTCATTTGTGAACATTATCATGATACAATTAAGTACCTAGTGATAGGTCTGGCGCTTAAGTCTGTAGGATACTGCGGTTTGGCAGCGGTGCGGGAGGGAGTGCCGCATGGAGTTAATGAGTTGAGAACAAATTAGCACGAACTCATTGATTTGTGTGGGTAAGCCTCGCGAGCGAGGCTGACGCGCGGTTGACATGGAAGTCTAGGCAGCGTAGGATAACTTCGATTGGCAAAAGAGTCAAGATAAGTACGCTCTCCATGTTTGGGGTGCTGTGATCTCAATCAATATCACGACTCTTCAGAAACGTCAGATTTCTCCTTCATCCGTGTCGCTCCCATACTTACTTACTGCCGAGTTAAGTGCTAGCCCTAACAATAACATAGAAATACAGTATTTTAACTAGTAATCTAGCTGTTGTTCGGCGACATTTTATCCGTACATATTCTCAATTTTAAAATTAATGTGTAACCACAGGAAAAGACTCAGGCGTCAGGCTATGGAAGGATGTTTAGTTTTGCGCTGTTTTTCCTGTAGGAATGCATCGTCATTAATCGATATTAGGATTCATAAACAACAAAGCGTTGTCTAGGTCATATGCGTAAAAACTTTACACATCAAAAACACCGTTTTCGTGGGAGAGGTGAAACGTGTATGTTTTACACGATACCGAATTTTATAATGTCTTGTGCCTTTAAAAAGCGAAATAAAACAATCTGTAATCTACATTGGAATCACGGCCGTAACTTTCTGCCTGTAAGCGTCGATAGGACACGAACGAATGAATGACTTTGATAATCGCGCTATGTTTCCAGTGGACAATTTTCCGAATTATTCCCTTACTGATCTCGAAGATCATTGTTAGAAAATAACAACACGTTACACATTTAATTGCAATGGTATTTTGTCTCTACGATATAGTAGCATAACTAGGCTTTTATCTCAGCGTGTATTTAAGGAGAATTTCTTTCCCGGTTCCAGAGGCATTTAGGGCGCCAATGTTCCGGGCGGGACAGGACAAGAACGGCTTCTCCCTGGGCTGTTACAACAACTTCAAGGAGGTGTTTGGAAACAAACCTAATAAGTGGTTCATCCCTGTCTTCACCAGGTAAATATTGTTCCTTTTTACGCTGTATACAGCCCACAATATAATATAGGAAACGTGTACTGGGTTCAGTATACAGAAGTGTGTGCTATTAGGTGGATAGGTAGGTACACGTAAGCGTTAGGATCGGTCCAGCATGTCCCTGAGTCCCTAATGCGAATCTTGCTAGCTTCCCCGCATGCGTGTGTATTAGTCACCCAGAGTCGCCCCCAACGTGGGCGGAGTGCATGCACCCCAAGATGTGGGAAAAAGAAGTGAATGACCAATCTAATGAAATTACTAAACGACGAGTGTGCCCATACTGTATTGCGTGTTATGTTAACCTATTTTCGGACCAGCATTATAATTTAGTTGGGCCCTGCGGACTCGGGCCTGCCTTGTGTTTCTTGTCTTATAACCGGTATGATATTGAAACGGAAACGTAATGTAATCCTCCATTTTGTCTACATAATAATAATGATAACTATATATGTGTGATGCTTTTAGACACCCATTTCTAATGGATATACAGTAGTTTGAGTATTTAGTGCTTGTAAAATCACTAATCGATACCCAACGTAAACAATACTGCATGATGATGACCTGAAAGAAAATTATATTATTTCTTTATTGTTGCTATGTACATGTCATTACATCGATGGCTCTTATGTCTCTTAAATAGTTAAATTTGAATATTTCAAAAGAATACAGCGATTTGGAAGCAAATAGCGAAATCTTATATAGACAACAAAGTTTAATAATACAATTTATTTATAAGCCTTTGACTCACATTACATACGAATATAATATGTAACCTGATCGTCATTATATATAATTAAACTAGATCGTTCATGCCTTCGTATATCAAGCAATCACTTACAAGTTTTTATTTATTTTATCATTTGAACAATCGTCGCGCTGGTTGACTTTGAAATTGGATAGACTTGACTAGGAGTTTCTTTTGTAGCAGTTTGAATTGGCTAGGCGAGAATTGTCCAAGGAATGCTTATTAACAAAATAACTTATCCTTTAAAATTGCATTAAAAATCGTTACAATACTTGTATATGGAGTTCGGAGGAAACATATAGGTATGACCCGTTATTGTTAGTGCTTTTGGTAAATGGACCATCTGATAAGCATATCATTGCATCGCTCGTATCGCCTACTAACATTTCACTGTTATTGTGCTAAATGAAATTAATTACTTATGTATTGTGGTGTGGTTATTGAAATTTTAAATACGTATATTGTAGGCTATGTAATGCCGGGACATAAGAACGGGTGACATCTTAACACCCTCATATTAAAATGTGCTGGAGGATTTTCTAAATTTATCCACTCTCTCCACTCTACATACCGGATGTATGTAGGATTCTAAAATGATGATTCTACGTTTCCCTATATATTTAAGATTAAGTGTTTTTAAGATTAAATTATGGGTTACATTATAGCCTGTCCTCCTTGAGAAAATAGTGAATCACCGCTGCAAAGCAGTGAAGACGATATCGCAGTCTGTTCTTCTCAAATCATTATATAACACACACCATAATGTGGTGTCCAGTAACCATTTAAATAACTCTAGCTCCACTGCGTATCCTCTAGGAATATGAACTTTTAAATTTAAGAGTCGGCAAAATATACCCGACGAAAATATATAATTATTAATTATTAGTTTAGTAAAAATAATAATATCCCTACAGAATTTTAGTCATGCTGTTGCGTTCAAAATGTTGCCTTGAAATATTTGAACTTGATTTTCTTATTTTGTGCGGGTGATGATTCACTATTTTCTTACGGCGAATATGATATAGCAGCGTTTGGATTGCCCAGCAGCAGTGGGACTCTATCTGAGACTATAGCGATAGTGGTTATTGTAACGGTTATTTCACGTTAATCACCAGACCTGAAATAAATAGAAGACCAAATGCGTTCTGCTGGTACAAACATCTTAGAACGAAACGTAGTTATAGAAAATTCTGTGACATGATTGACTTTCACACCACTGTGCCGCTTCGTAACATATTGCTGTAGTTAAGCATACGTGTTCTTTATAAACAGTATACCACAGCAGTAGAGCCGGAATGTTGCACACACCCCGTTTCACTGTAGCCTAGCACCAGGCGGGAAAGGCAACCGGTAGATCGGGTATCCATTTTGTAAATCCGTGCTTGTTATTAACGTGAGATACCCCTAACCTCTGGAGCGAACACCAAACTAGGACTGGCTTAATGTGCTCGCCGAGGCACGAATATTAACTCGGTATAGCCATGTAGATCAATGCCCATGTTATTTGATGCATTGGCCCTGTAGACGGAGCGATAGCAGCGAAAATGAAATGTCATTTATAACAAATGAGTTTAGTAACATTCTGGCGTATTTCTGGACTATTCTTATGAGCGCTGTTCCATTGCAGAGGAGAGGGAATTTTAGAATTTTGCTTTATAGATTTTCCCCCCCAATGAAAAGTTAAAAGAGTTTTGTCTACTAATTTTCGCTGCCGTCCCTTAGTCTACTGGTATTGGGATCGGCCCCAGTAGTGGGATTCCATTCAACCCTACATCGATACCCCACGGCAATGGCCGACACCCCCCTCCCTATTAGCATTCTGACGCTAGTGGTTTCACCAGCCTGGGCGACGGCTGCGATTGGCCGGTGCGTCGCGAGCACCAGCTGCAGACATTCACGACCTCGCAGGAACCCCACGGGTACGAGTCTATGGGTACCACAGTGGGCACCGCTCTGAGCACCACTGTGGGGACCACTCGGTCCAAGTCGGACTCTGTCTCGGGCCCCTCGGCCGACGCTCGATACATACCTTGAGCTCCATCTCGCAATAAACACTCCTCGGCCCATCTACGCCCCGAAGCGACCGCGTCGCGGGCTCAGAATGGCCTTCCCGCCGCGTATTCCGTTCACGCAAAGGTTTCGAGCTTTAGAAACTGCCTATACTTAGTAGACAAACTGCCGTCCATCCGTTGCTCTTAAGACAGTATCACTGACTCGGGTAGCGTCACATTCGACGCCGCTCTAGTGGCACGCGCCGTTCATTATCATGCTGATAGTCAATTAGATGTACTCTGCGGGAGGTTGTATTGTAAGTATGCAAAGTATGCCTTTTAATTCGGTGCAAAAGAGAGCCACTGTCACAATAAAATAGCGTTTAGTTAGTGTTGCATAATCCCTTTCATAAATGTGTGTTAAATAGTATTCATAGATTTAGTTATATCTGATAAGTTGGTCGAGATTATGCATTTTATTTTCTTGGTTTGTTGTATGCATCCGAAGAATGAAAGCACAATTATTTAGGTAACGATCTGGACATCAAAATTGTTTTCTTGTCAAAGTTCGCTCCCTTGATTCTTTAGTTTAAGGACAACATCACTTTTTTTCCTTCTTTGCACCGTATTAATGACGTACTTTAGTTCTAATTTTGTTACGTTCTAAAGGTGGATAAAGAAGTAATTAGTCGCGGAATATGTACGTATCTAGTGTGTATGTTGATTTTTCGTAGTGTAATGTATACAGTGCCTCATTGAGTGACCATTGACTGTCAAAATTTAGGAGTAATTTATCTTTTTGACAAGTAACAGATTATTTAGGTATCATTACGTGATATTAGTACCTATTAGGAGGTATGATAGTTGTGCTGAAATTATAATTGATTACGGTTGGCGAATGGTTTCCGTTTCCTTTGTTTATTATCATGATGAATGTTTAAATGATGTTTCGTAAAAATCTAACTTTCTTTCGAGAGATGCGAGCAGCTCAACTTATGTCTCGAGCTCGGCTGGTTAAGACATTTTTCTACAAATCTTATTTTTTTTTACTGAAATAATTAATTTACTTACTGTTTATTTTTATTATTCCACACTCAGATATTTGTAAGGATTCCAGTTGCTTTTTAATGCATTTATGTTCTTATCTGAGCTTTATACAAGACTGATAAAGTTAGAGAGAATACGATTTATGATTTGTTAGTAGGTATGTTTTGTGCACAATAAAACCTTTTTTTTGTATTATGTAATGTTGTTTTTTATTTTCGTTTTTTATTTTGTTCGGTGTGGGCGCTATGCTAAACGCTTCCTCGACACGGCTGCCGTGTCGCCACTCAGCAAGCTCGAAAGCCACATTCGCTTCCTAGAGGCTAACATTAAAAATGCAAATCAGCTTTAACTATATTAGCAGGCAAATGGATACGATTTAATAATACTATGTTTAATATATAAGCTAATAATATAATTATTTATCTATTTTATGTAAGTACGTCATATCATGTATTTGTCCGCGTTATTTGTGTGGCACATAATACCTCATATTCCATATTCTCTTACGCAACTCACGCGATATAAAGTTCAATAATATATATATAATAGACATGTATTAAAAAGTGGCGCATTAACACGTTTAATTTTATTTCTTTTTTGGTTACTTTAATATTCTTTGCGTAAGTAAATTTATACTGAAACTAACAGAATATATTCACAGGAATGTCCAGTTAATCTTCAGAGCACAGTTTGTCTTAAGAGCTGCGAAAGTTCTGTCACATAAAATATCATTTCTTACTCTACTAATGAATGTCTATTTGCAGCTAAAATAGGAACTTAATAGAATTCGATTGGAAATGGATTTTTATTTGATCAGAACTCTACTGTAGTTTTACATTGAAATAAATATATGACTGCCAATCACGTCCGATGTTACGATTAACACTTAAGAATGCTACGGTGGAACGTCCTACCCCAACTTAATGGGAAGGACACTTGGTTGGTTGAGTAAAGAACAATCCGGAAATTGGGTTTAAAGAGCTCTCAAAGAAAATACGATAACATTCAGGGGGGCTAAGATGTACACGTAAATCCACTATGGTCATAAGCAGCGTGGATTTCAATTTCTAAGATTTACCATTTAGATAATTTAACTCTTGAAATGCTTAAGACATGAAAGTTTGATATGTGCGTTGGCACGCACAAAGCATTTCCAGAGAGCACTGTCAAAATAGCATATATAGCAATTATTTGGTTCCATATTACATCCTTAACCTACGGCAAGTGCATTAAATTATAATTATTGAAAATTACGTAAGACCAGCCAGTGATGTAACGGAAACCGAAATGGACCACACTCTATCAATCTCTCATGCCATACAGCGTTGGTTTTCAGAAAAGCCCATGCATCCCACGCGCGAAGATATTATTTAATTATCCAATTTTTATTGAAAAAGATTGCAAATTTTTATTGGTCATTAAAAGAAATTACCTATATATTATAATTATAAAGCTTAATAAATACCAACATACTTCAAATAATAAAGAAAAATATATACTACATTGGTATTGAAAAAAGAAACAGACATTGCTGTATTCCAACAAAATAATTCAAGTCCACATAAGTAGGTGAAAGTCGAGTTCCTGGGGCGACCGATTTCTGATAACCCAGAGCCGGTTCCGGAGTTTGACAGTTAAAGATTGTCAAGATGTCAAATCTTGAAAAGGTGTTAGATGAATAAGAGAAATTCCCTTTATCATCTACGACCATTTTGCGTATTCCGAAAGGATTCCACTGATTTAAATGTGCATCTTAGCCCTCCAGGTTAGTTTATTACTAAACCCATAAACAGATGAGGTGTACAACTGGCCACGACGGCGACACCTCTCATGTATTTGGGTGTCAAATAGCCCTTGTTCCTTGGACATAACCATAGCCAGATGGATGGATGGATTACTGTGACAATATTTTCCTAGCTATCTTCGTGGATTTTATTTTCTTTACCGATAATTGTGCAGTTACTGTATTGCTCTTAGGAATGATATTTTATAGCAGCCATTTCACATAACTTAAGTTCATAAGCTGGTTTCATAAAAATAATAAAATGAGTGTTTTATACTCGACCAAAACTAGTTTTAATGTTGGTAATCAGTTTAGGTTATTTAACACGATTGATAGATTCACTGGGCATTGCTGGCCAGGATTTAGTGGTAAGCTGAGCTGAAAGTCTCTAAATGCTTTTCTGTTTTTTATTTTAAATTTTAGTGCGGAGACGGGACTTGATGAGACTGAGCGTTGGCGTCTTTGCACTGGGGCTGGGCGCGCCGATCCGATTACAGTATAATAACATAAGGACACTTTAATTAGCCTTAACTTTTTACATCTAAAACAAATTATTCCTAAATGACTTCTATCCTATATTTTTAACAGAAAGTTTATTTAATCATTTACTTATTATATTTACACAATAAAATCTATTTTGACAACATAATATGCTTTTCATTAATTGGTAAATGGCGAGACCAACCTCTCTCTTCGAGAGGTACAAAATTTGTCATTCACTTCTTTTTTTAGCGTAGAAATAGTTCATTTATGGGATTATATTATTTTGTTGTCGTAAAGTCCAGTGTCCCTTTGCATGCTAATTTTATTTTAGCATAGATTTTACCCACACACGTTATTGCTTCTATTATTTAGATGTTGCATCACGCTGCGATATAGAGAAATAAAAATAGAAAGTGTCATGGACACTGGTGTTACTAAATATGAGTAGAGCTCGTCCAATTTAAAATGACGCGCCCCACTATCGCATTAACGAACACAAGCAAGTTTAAAATATGGACGCAATACATATACAAATGCCGTTGTAATTGGTCTTTCAGTTGCGGTAAGATTCAAACGTCGGAGCACGCGTCGTTCATTGGCTCCCACACAGATGACGTGTTGTTATTAATATTTGCACTCACACATCGAAATCAACTAACTAAGTAGTGGGGCGCGTCATCTTAGACTAGACGAGCTCTACCTATATTAGTTGGTAAATACATAATATCGCGTACAAATTACGTGAGTTACCTAATTATTGGCGAACCTGGATATAGTTATTATTGGAACATATACACAATCACAGGTACAGTTTCTATGGGTATCTACATAAATTTCGACTGCGTATACCCACACGCGTGTGATACAGACGACGGACTACGAAGCCGAACTAAGCGATGTGCACTATTTACCACATCTGTATGTTTATGTTATCTGTGCCTTTAGTGGTTTCGTTGTTTTAATTAGATTAATTAAAGGCTCAAAACGAATGACTTACTAAAACGTAATACGCAAGTAAAAGTCGATCGATAATTTGTGACGGTAATTCTCTTAAGCCGGGCCCAGACATGTGTCAAGATGTGTACACACACATATTTCACACAAATGTTTTTACAAAGTTTTACTCCGATGCAAAAGCGACTTCCCATACCTGATTCGCAAATATTTTTGAATCAGTTTTTGGAAATATAGCGGACATAATAGACGACAATATACCGCGTAACAGCGAACTAAGGCTTTGCAAAGAGTGTGAGAGTCGTCTCAATATTAATGGTATGCGCCCTTTGATGTACGCCAAAAAAACCGAACTACGAAATATTTGTACACATATTTACAAATAGGTTCCCATACATAGTTTTTGCGCATCTTTGTAAACATCTTAACACATGTCTGGGCCTGGCTTTAGAATTGCTCAGTTCCACTGTTCAACTGAAGTGCATCACTCTGTTTTGCGAGGAGGGAAAAATCGTAGCCACGTAGGTACTCCTAATGTCGTCCTAAATGTAAACCCTGTATTAACACTATTTTTTTTCACAATTTGTATGTAGTTAGTTATGTAAGTAGTATTTTTTATTTTGCATTAGGTCACTCGCTTTTATCTCCATATCTTTTGCTTTCATCAAATTCAAAGTTAATACAAGTGAGTATTCTGTGATATCCCTATAGTTCCCACAATTAGCGAAAGTATGTAAATAATGTTTCGATGTACTTCTTTCGTGTTTTTGTTTTTACTATAGTTTCGCAAAAGGATTACGATCGTGACATGTGACACATCACTGTGAATCTTACATATTTACATATTTTTAGGATTAGCAACTGTCGCTCTTTCTAGAACTAAGTTCCTTGCACATACCGTATTTTATTGTACAATGAATACACACGTGTGCATCATGGCCTGTGGCCAACACCACTGTACACTACACCACATATGCGTTGATACTGAATAATGCTTGCCATGGGTGTGGTAGCTTTGGGGACGGGATGGTGTACCCACTGCCGAGCCAAGAGGAGGACACCGAGTCCCTGCTGAGTGACGGCGTGGACCGCTGGGAGCGGTGGGGCGAGCGCGCGCGACCTTTCGACGAACGAGAGAGCTCGTCCTGCGAAGAAATCTAAGTCTACAAGGTCTGTAGCTCGCTTGGAAGTACGCTGCTCCCTCATGGTGGCTTCGAAGTGAGAGAACTGGACACGTAACATGTGGTATCGGTTGCTGATCTGTAAATCCTCTGCGGGGCCAGAACCAATAGTTTGGTAGGTCTAAAACGCGTGTCGGAATTATGTGACCGGGTATTAGACCTGCCCTATTTATTGGACTTGAAAATGGGCGCACTTGAGTGTTGTAAACATTAAGGGCGGCTTGCACCAAATTCTGAAACGCGTTTAAGTTCATTCTAGATAAACTTCATACAAAAAACGTTAATCGAAATTCTCAAACGTGTTTAAGAATTTGATGCAAGCCGGGCTAAATAGCGTCCATTTTCAAGCTAGGTTCGGTCGCCATCGTTCTTTGAGGGAGACCTCGTAACTTATTATGAACACTTGCTGTTGTACGACTTGTTTCACTTGCGTAGAGCGCGCCGATATCAAACGACTGAACATATAGTGCTACATCGAAGTAATAAAATATTACATATTGTGCTTTATTCTAAATTAGGATTAGAAATATGTAACTGCGGGCAATAATATGTAAATAACTGTTCGATGACTGCCAGGGCCTTGTCTTCTACGATTTGGTGTTAGCAAGTAGAATTTGATGTGCTTTGCCAACTTTAAGTACATTACGTACAAATACATACTAAATTATAGGTACGAAAATGAAATCCAACACGTTTTTAGGTACCTGAAGGGTAAAAATCAAACTTATTACTAAGCCTCCGCTGTCTGTTGGTACAGGCTTGTATCTTTGGAACTATGACAGCTTTAAGCACGAAACTTTTTATGATTATAGTGCTAATATTAAAATATACAACAAATACTAAAAACCGGTGAAGGGTGAGTCGGACTCGCCTATAAAGGTTTTGGAATTGAATAGAACTTGACGGATTATGTGTTTGCTACCTAAGAATTATTTGTAATAGCAGGTCGCCCCGGCTTCGTAGGGTTGTAACCTTTACAAATTATACACCTAAACCTTCCTCATGAATTACTCTGTCTATTGGTGAAAACCGCATGAAAATCCGTTTAGTAGACCAAACCCTTGACGTAACTAAGTGTGCGTCATCTTGGCTGGCCTAGCCTTGAACACATTAAAACCATAGCTATGACGGCGTTTACCAAGTACAGGACAGGCTCATATGAAAAACTCCTAAGAAAAAAATTATGATTACGCCATTTCACAGATTATGTCGTTTAGGTGCTGTGTCAAAATAAGTTTATTTTAGCAGGACTACTTTAAGTACCTTAAATCCGAAAATCGAATGGGAATTCAAAGGATAATCTAGCCAAGAAAGGCACAAACGTAATTTACAAAGTGACAGCTTATTAAAGAAGAAATAGAGAAAGTAAAAGTAATTCATCGATGTCTCGCAATACAGAATCATTATATTATGTTTAATATTTGTATTTCATATTATGTACTGATTTGAACAAATTAAGGTTTGCATCTATAAAATTCAGTACTTTAACGCAATTTGTCGTCCATTTTTGTATTGTAGTATAAATCTAATTTCGGAAGCGTAAAGGTCATCGAAAAGAAGTGGAAGAACAAACATCAGTGCGGCTGCGGTGACTGCTTACCGGCAGGCCGTAAGCTTGCTTGCCACCTTAGTAGTATAAAAAAAATCAGTAAACTACTCCAAACCTTACGGTACTCGAGTAGGTAGCGGCTGTATCAAATGAAATTTTACATCTTATGCTCACAAGTGATAAAATTGTCTAAATCCATAATTTAATTACAACAATAGCCAATAGCCATGTTAGCAAGATAGATTATTATCTAATAATGTAGGTGAATTATCTCTAAAGTAGAGACTGTATGTCGCTGCTCGTTATTTCTTCTAAACTAGGCCACGTATTTTAAAGCGGCTTTACCAATTTGTAGATTATTTCACGAGGAAGGTTTAGCAAGCTACACAATATGAAACTGGGTAGTCAGGGCGGGTCGCTAGCAAATAGTAAATATTTGTATGTGTGGGTAAACTGTGAATCTGATGCTTGTAGGAAAGGTTAGACACTGGTGCCGATCAGTAAACAATAGACCGCTAGAATATATAATTCATATTTTTAAAGTTATCAAGTTTATAGAAATTGAAGATACACACCGATGCCGATTAGTAAACCATAGACCGCTAGAATATATAATTAATATTTTTAAAGTTATCAAGTTTATAGAAATTGAAGATACACACCGATGCCGATTAGTAAACCATAGACCGCTAGAATATATAATTAATATTTTTAAAGTTATCAAGTTTATAGGAATTGAAGATACACACCGAAGCCGATTAGTAAACCATAGACCGCTAGAATATATAATTAATATTTTTAAAGTTATCAAGTTTATAGGAATTGAAGATACACACCGATGCCGATTAGTAAACCATAGACCGCTAGAATATATAATTAATATTTTTAAAGTTATCAAGTTTATAGGAATTGAAGATACACACCGAAGCCGATTAGTAAACCATAGACCGCTAGAATATATAATTAATATTTTTAAAGTTATCAAGTTTATAGAAATTGAAGATACACACCGATGCCGATTAGTAAACCATAGACCGCTAGAATATATAATTCATATTTTTAAAGTTATTAAGTTTATAGGAAAGAATACACACTGATGCCGATCAGTAAACAATAGACAATTTTTGTAGTAATTAAAGTACCCACACACTCTGACTGTCATGTAGTGCTTAACTTTGTAGCTCCCATGGATCCCATCAAATTGTAGGTACCTAAAAGTGGAGAGAACTCTCCATATCGTAATTTCGTAATAGCTACTTCTAGCAATTGGTATGGGCCGGTCATGCCACAGAGAATGAGTTCAATCGTAATTATTAAGCACGTTGAATTCCACGTCTACCCCTGTTGACCCCCTGGTCTAAAGGCCACATTAAGTGTTTCATATAATGATTCATATTAGAGTGCCACAAATGTATCTGAGCCGATGGCCAAAAATGCAAGTGACGCCATTTTGTAGCCGTGTGGTGTCCGGCAGAGTAGAATAACACTAACCCCTTACACTCGTGGGTGTCGTAAAAAGCGATTAATGTTTACGAGGCAACAGATCTAGAATCGCATTAGACTGGAAAAGGGGCAGCAGCGTTTTCCATTGTCATATTGATAACACTGCGATTTCCAACCCGCCTGCGGAGCGTGGAGATTATGGCAATAACCTCCCCTTTCGTGGGAGAGGCCCTAAGTTCTGCAGTGGACTGATGTGGGCTGTGATGGTGGTGGTGGACGCCATTTTGAATTGTCATATCAAAGGGAACAACAGCGAAGCTGTAGATAAGTTTGTGACATATTAATATGAAACACTAATGTGGCCTTTTAGACCGCCTTATTACCAAAATTTTCTGAGAACTGACATTGTGTCGCCATCGTCGCATTTAACTGTACAAAGACAGCATAGACACTGAATATATACTGACAATCGAATAATATCTCAACATAGCGGCCGTAGATCCTAATTTCGCCACATATTAGTCGGTCGCACTGTACGTCGATGACAATCATGATTGACTGTCTTCAGAAGCCGCTCCCGATTTTTGATAGTTTTTGAACACAGTTTCTGAGCTATTTGATTCAGACCCGTGGAACTTTAGTTTGTTTCTTTGAACTATTGTCTTGTTTGCGTATATTTCAAGTAGGCACACGATATTCAGCTTTATGCCGTAACCCGGCTGCACCCCCCTCCAGTGCTGCTGTAATTGCTATGCCAATTTCAAAAGTATGCGGAGCGAATTATGTTGTAATTCGATCGCTGTCGCCTTCTACGGGAATTACAGTTACACTTTATTTTACAGCAGGTAGCTAGTTGAGTTGCATAGATACTTATACACCTTACAATTTGAAATAACCTTATATCATGACATTTGCCGCTCTCTTTTGAGATATGTTTTTGAAGATAATTCACCTGTACAAAAATTTCTTACGTAATAATGTTGGATGGATTATCGCAAAATATTAAAAGACTGCTGTTATTGGAAAGATATGGTGCCCAATAATTGAGCTGCGGCAACACATCCGGGTGTATTCCAGATGGCCGTGTGTAAAGTCACTATAGACCATATGTCCCGGTACATTCTGGCTTGCGGTGCTCTCAGAGGTGAGGTTATTGAGGTCGCGACAAGATTACAATATAGAATACGCCACCGAAACGCTAGCAGAAAAGCTAGCAAGCTATCTAATATGCAGTAAAACCGGTATTTTCATTTTCATTGGAAGGTATTGTTTGGCGCGAAAACGTTTGTGTAATAGAGAGCATATTGAGCTACCCAAAAATTGTATAAAAATAGTTAACATTGCTATGCGGGTCTATAGAGACGCTAGCTTATCTTATACTGGATTTTTGTAGATCGATCGATATGCTGTCTTCTGTACTTAACTAAAATTCCTCGAAGCATTCCATTTATGTTTATATTTCGGTTGTGTTGAAATTATATTTTTACCGCTTAGTGAACTATACATTTATACCAGCTTAATTTATATCGAAAAGATACGTGTAGCTGGACAGAGTGACAAATGTAATTAACGGAGTGTATGGCGTGAATATTTAAGCTTGAATTATCGTAGTAGTTCAAATAATTACTGCCACAGCGACGAATGTGTAACTTAAATGTATCTATGATTAATGTTGCATGTTGCTTTTGTTTTCAAGTCAAGTTTTATGTATTTTTTATAAGCATTCTAGACTTAGGCTATTTTAAGTGATATTCTTTGAGAGCCTTTAAATAAAACATGTAATTAAATATAAATTATTAAGTTTAAATAAGTAGTTAGAGTAAGGTGCTTACGCTTTTGGATTTTTCAGCGTTTCTTATGCGATTCATAAGATAGTTACCACAATTAAAGTACAGTCACAATAGATTCCTATATTTGATATGGATCTGAATAGGTAGTTAATTTTTATACCTTATGAGATTTCAAGCTTTAGTTCGTCTTTTGAAAACACTTTATTCCTTTGTTAGCTTAAATACAGGTGAGCATTCTAAATGGGTCAGCGGGGAGAAATTCAAAACTAGGAGATAGCGTAATTTGTTCTTAGGAACCAAATATAATAATAGAATAATTGCAGTAAAATTTGTTGTATAACTGTAATACAAATTTGTACCAAAAGTGTCTCTTCAAGGAATCGATGAATGTTTGCAATTGCAACAACTAGGTACCCACCCACTGCAATAAAATAACTTTAGATTTTTTTACAAAATTGGGCCTGGTTAGTTTCCGGTTATGTACCTACTTATGAGAGTTAAAAAACTAAATGCAATTATTCTTTATTCTAAAATCGACCTCGTGGTTCCGATTTTGCCTGACTGACCCATTTAGAAGCTATAGCAATTTATGTAAAAGCAGCGGTACTCAACCTTTTTATTCATAAAAGTCACAAAGAAGTTTTAGTTATGATACTCTGGCCGGTATTACACAAATTTATAGCAATTTATGTTAGAGCAGCGGCACTCAACCTTTTTATTCATAGAGGTCACAAAGAAGTTTCAGTTATGATACTGGAGCCGGTATTATATAAAGTGATAGCAATTTATGTTAGGGCAGCGGTGGTACTCAACCATTTTATTCATAGAGGTCACAAAGAAGTTTTAGTTATGAATGTTATGATACTGGGTCAGTACCGCAACATACTTATGGGTACATTTATTTAGGTGCAAATAGCAATACCTAGGTGGTTTATCTAGGTGTAGGTATTTTAGTTAGTGGCGGATCCACGATTTTGGTTTTGAAGGCTAATTTTTTATAGGTAATTAGACCAGCCAGAGGCGAATTTATTATAAAAATTAAATATTTTGGCTTTTAAAAAAATATGTAAGTATGTATAAATCAATTAATGAGCAAGCATAGCGATAACAAATTTTTTGGCATTGTAGATATATAAAAAGCTTAATTTTATCGAAAGGGGTTAGAACCTCTTTGTATGAGAGGCTGGCATAATGATAACCACAGTTCGTGGGAAATACGGAATTTTTCAAAAAAGGTGCGTACAATGTAACCTATATACACCGGTAGAGGATCTATACAGATATAAAGTCATACGGCGTAAGGTTTCCGAGATAATCAATGTTAGCTCCGTTTTTAAGCTGCATTTTCTGAAACTAAAGGTACTGAAACCACGCTTATCGCTTTTTTGAAAATTATCCGATTTTCTCGCAAGATTATGAACACCGAAAGGTTTGAACAGCTTTGCAATTTGTGACGAGAGGATTCAAAGCTAAGGACGTTTGGAAAATGTATCTATAAATCCCAGGCGACTTCAGGCGAGCCACTTGAGACAGGACTGCTGGCCACAGGTTGAGTACCGCTTTGTTACGAGTTTCGTTGGAAAATGACTCGTCAAGTCTAGGGCTAATTGAACTAATCCACAAAATAAGATGTGTAGCGCTGCTGGATGTTTTCTAAGAGTAGTAAACACAAGGTACTGAAGGTATCTTATACTGAAAAGATTTCTGTTTTAGACTAAACGTATTGACTGACCAAACAATGTAAATAGATCAAAACAATAAATATAGGTACTTAAAACACCAATATCAGTTATGCTACGTATTAAGTTAACTAGTATAGTTAGTGAAAGTTGTGACGTGTGTGACACATGGTGTCAGGTAAATAAATAAGGGAAACTGCAAGTACAAGGTGATTTTGAATTCGTGTCAATTCATATGGGTTTGTTTCCACTAGGTTTTATTTAAGGGATTTTGGTTTTGGTGGAAATATTGCAAGTACACCATATTAATGGTATGTTCCGTGTTTACTACCGCGTACCTTTGTTCACGATTTGGTACCGCGTATTTCGACGTAGTTGTGTGGGCGCAGGCTACTCGTAAACAAAGGTACGCGGTAGGAAACCCGGAACATACCTTTAAAATGTGTGATAATAATTAGCGATAGTTTGAAATATTGTTATATTGCATACACGCACTATATGCAATTTTTCCATATGCTCGTATATGCAGTATATACATGCCGAAAACCAGCCGAAGCGGAGAAGAATAATGAGAAGGAAAGCGGACTCTGGCAGAGGCCGTGATAAGCGCTAGGACGATGATGATAATTGCATAATATTACATGCCAAATGCATTGGGAATAGCGGACGTTGATCTCTCGGTCAAAACTAATTTGTAAGCGGTCAATCTGATAGCTGTAACGCTTGATATAGTTGTATTCGTTACAATTTAACGAAATGGAAAAGTTTACAGTTTTCATGTAAAATAAAACATCTTGGCGTTAATGTCCCGGTTGTGCTCTCGCCATCTCCATGACCTACCAGGGCAACCTGACCTGAGATTGATTATACACATTCAGTCGCCTGAATGTGCTGGTTTCATCGCGATTATTTCCTTCACCGTAAGAGCATCGGTTAAAATGCAACTGATGTACAAACTCAAAGAGTCATTGATACATGGCTGCAGCATAACCCGGTCCCTCTCGCTTCCGAGTCGGATACACGCTCGGCCGATGCTTTCTTCGTGTATATTTCACGAAGTAATTCCACTAGTTGACCGAGAGATCAAAATACTTGGCACATAAGTACTATAGTACCTACACTAGATTTACATGGATCTAAAGTCCCCATGAATTAATCTATCATCTTTCGAGTAATACTTGTTTTTATTGGAAGATTAAAGAGCAGTAGGTAATTTAATTAATTTTAATTGGCAAATTATTCACGTAATCATGCACTAACTGCAAACTTGAGCAATTTGTTTACTGTCTTTAGCATAAATAAAAGGCATTTACTAGATATATAAAAATTGATTGTTTACTTATGGAAGTACTTATTATTCTTACGAATGTTATATTTTAATAAAGCTAGTTGTCACTATTAATGTCTACTTTTGTAACAGATCTATTGTTAATAATGAATTACTTAAATAATATAAATATACGTGTACATAAAAAATTAATGACAGATAGCATTTTGTGCAATGTTTTTGTAAACTAGATATAGGTAAATGTATAATAAAAGAAATTATAAAAACTTATTTGGGCTTTAATTTTTGCATTAGTACCTACCGAAACATATGGAAGTGATAAATAGCCCTACATAATTATATAATAGTAGGTACCTAACGTGACCGTGTAGTGTCCGACAGAGTAGAATAGCACCAACCCCTTACACTGGTGGGTGTCGTACAAGGCGACTAATGTTTTCCAGGCAAAAAATCTAAGAGCCTCCGTAGGCTGGAAAATAGGCAGCAGCGTTTCCCATTGTTATATTTATAACACTGCGATCACCCGCCTGCCTGCCAAGCGTGGTGATTATGGTAATAACCTCCCCTTTCGTGGGAGAGGTCCCTAAGTCCTGCAGTGGGTTGTTATGGGCTTCAGATGATGATGAGGTACCTACCTACAATATGATTCAAGTGAACTAGGTGCGTTGCTAATTGAATGCCGATGTACACTGTTCTTCTAAACACTTGCGAGGAAAAAGAATTATATACCTTGCTAGGAATAACATAGGTCATAATCACATTTCAAGGCAAGAAGTTTGTATGTAGCAGACACGTCGCGTCGCGTCACGCCCGTGCCACTCAAGCGTGTCTTGCTCTATTCAAATGCATATTTGCCGCGCCAGGCGCGAGCGTATTACGAATACGCCTCAGAGATACACGGTCATGGTTTCATTTTAGCGGTAGATTTTTGGGTTTATTCATTTCGATAAATAAGTTAGCAAACTGCACCCGCCATCCTGATGTTCACCTGATACTGGGTGCTTATTTTCTTACTTAAGCCGTTTTCCCGAATTGATCCCAAGCGCTCGTTTCCGCACGGCGAGTCAATTGTATCACCGAAAAGTTTCGATCACGAGTTTGCCATGTCAAAGTCATGTATGTATAAAGGATTTGGTTCACTCATTTGTTAGTGTTAGACTCATAAAGGTAGAAGTGTGAGTACGTCACTCGCGATCGGGCTTTGAGGGCCAAAATTGCCTATCCACGATCGATTCGGGAACACGGCGATTTAGCAAATTAAGCCCCCTGGAGGAAATAACTTGCACTGGCAACAGACTGGTGTACATCGAGCGTTTGAAATTTATGTATAAAGATCAGTGGATTAGTAGTGGACAGGAATGACCGACATCCTAATCCAGAAATATGAAGGCGCAACGTGACTTGATACTGTCCTTCTGTACGATATGCCTCGACAAGCTGGAATTCAATAAAGCGTATGCGTAAGTCAATGTGAAGCGTCACGTAATATGTATTTTGGGCCAGTAGGTGAACAGTACAAGTAACAGATGTTCCGTTTTGGCTGGAGCCGACCAACCGTCGGTGTCAGTTGATACTAATACGCTGTATAAAAAAAAGTCGCTTATTGGTGGATACGTGGTCGTGCGTCCGACCACCGTCGGCCACCGACGCTCATTAAAATACATGTATTGTAATCATATATTGTAAAATATGATTGTATTGTTACATACAATCATTGCAAGTTAAAAGCTTGCAAGAGGGAGGATTTTAAAATTTTCGAGTACGACCTACAATATTATTTATGAACGAATGACGATTTGAATTTGACTGGAGGCTGGATGCTGTATCCAGGATTAATGTCGCTTACTGTCTGGGGCTTGGGGCCCGTGAGCGCCCAGGCGCTAATTCTTGCGCTGTGACATTTCGAACTCGACATTTTTTTAGCAATGTCTATTGCAGCAAAAAAATATCCGTTGTATCAGTTGAAGCCGGTATCGGCAGCGACGTTCAGCGAAGCGTCACCAATGACGTATGACGCTATTGCAGCCGCCTTGGGCTCTATTAAAAAAACAAAATATTCCAATAAACACTTTTTGGGCCTGCTTACAGCTCAATATCCTAATCGTACTACTTTTTTCTGTAATTTCTTCAATGAAATTACTGAGATATTTAAAAAAACACTTTTACTGTAGCCATGATCAAGCCAAATATTGTGCCGTCAACTATAACTGTCATGTCAATCCACGAACTGACGCTAAAAGCTAAAGGTAACGTTTACTTTAGTCAAGTTCATATTCTCACCCTCGCTCCCCGTCAGTGAAAGGAGAACCCCTTCAGGTTTTACGATCATTTCGGTTGATCCTCTCGACGGTTTTTAGCCAGGCGTGTGCCGCGCGCTGCGTTTTAAACCCTCGACGAAAAAAGGGAGGTGTCATAGGTTTGACGTGTGTATATGTTTAACTGTGGACCTGTATGTCTGGCTGTAGCATCGCAGCTCCGAAAGGATGGACCGATGAGGAGACTTTATTTGATAGCCAGTTTAAGTGAGATGGTTCGTAGCTTTGTTTCATTAAAATCGGTTCAGTAGTTCAGAACAATTACACTGTTTATACAATTCATACTTTTACGTAGAAGAATAATAGTCCTCAAATATTTTATGAATTCTTGATATATTTAATTTCATTAAGTTAATTGTATATTTCGATTAACAACACTTCAGATGTGTAATATATCTTAATCTAAATGGCAACACAAAGGCGACTTCATAGAACCATTTCTATACATAATTTAATTATGACAATAATAATAAATCAATTACGATTTTATATTAAATTAAATAAATCAAGGAATGTTAAATTAAAATAAATCTAGATATTTTATCTATATATAAAACTTGTATAAATATAAAGGAACACTATAAATTTTAAGAATATATTTTAATGTTTACAATCCCACTGGTTTTGAACTATCATAGGTGTCACAAAAATCGTACCAACTTCATAATTCGCCAAAAAAAATTCAAGCAATATTACCATAGCATGTTGGTATAAGATATAACCTAATTTAGTAACCTGTATAATAATAAGGCTTAAAATAACCAATAATAAATAAAAAATAACAGAAAGGATACGTAGAAAACTCACATGTATAAAAATGACAAAAAAACCCGTCTTCAAATCACAATAAAGTATAATATAAGCATTTTAGCACTGTGCTGGCACCGAGTCCCAAAAAAATGATATCTAATTTACTCGTATTGTTGGATAACAAGCTTACTTTTTACTTTTTTGCGATCTAAAGTCGGTTTAATTTTTTTATTAAATATTTTTTCTCATATTTTGTTTATAAGGTGCGATTTTTCTGACGCCAGTGTAGTATTATTTTATTACTAACTTACTTTATGTACGAATCCCATTAATAAATCGCTACAGTTGCGAATATAATTTAAATATATACCTATGTACCATACAGGTTTTGTGATTAGGTCTATCTAGCAGTACATATAATATAAAAATATAATTAAAAGTATTTACAAAAATAAATAGACATTTTTAATTGACTCAAGCAAGTAGGCAAGTCAATAATATTAGTGTTGTAAGACATACCTACATGTTGTTTTATACATTTAGTGCAGCTTTTGGAAATCATTGTATGATTATACACATTTCCTATTAGAGGAAACAGAGCACACAAAATCTAAAAAATCTTTGGAAAATAATATTAAGTATTCGCTTTGCGAAAGAAAAACGGCGATGGCTTGTGATTGCACTGACAAAAGCGAGGCTGTGAACAGATAATGGCAATTATTCGCTTTGCTTTAACGCACGGTCCTAGAATTCCATCGAGTTTAAGCCCGTTGTAGAGCCACTTTGTTGGTTAAAAGATGATGCTATTGCCGTGAAACGGGTGAACTGTACAACACCCGCGTAAAAACCCTGAATAAATTCAAATACTGGAATTATTTTGTACAGAATCGAAAGTAAAGGTCGACTCGCCAGAAGCACTAAATATTCGACAGTATTGCCTTTTATTGTCCGCGACTGGGTGGCGTTGCCAGCCTACATTATGATCTGTGGCTCTGGCACCGAGAGAGCTATGGACTTGTACGGTAGGACCTGCCCTCCGTTGATGTAAAGCTCGTCCTTGACTATGACGTCTTCGCCGAGCACTGTGGTGTTTTCCATGCGGACCCAGCGGCCGACGGCGGAGCGCCAGCCCACGATGCAGCCGTCCAGCCACGCGTGTTGGCGGACCACCGCGCCGCGAAGGATCGTGCTGCGTTTTATGCACGCCCCTGTACAATAGAAGAGAGCTTCAATCAGTGTTTGCGATTCCAAAATCCATCAGGCGCGTAAGGTTAGCTGTCAAAATAAAGCCTTTGGCCGGTATGAATCCGTCACGCTGCGTGTGGTAAGATATTGAACATAGACGCATAGAAGGAGCCTACTCATAGCTGAAGTTGCAGTCTATATTTTCTTTATTTTTTCAATGGTTCATATAACGTCCAAAAGGGACGGCTATAAGTTGTCAAATACCCCTCCATAACCACTGCCATTGTAAAATTTTGTGGCCTTGGTCATCGTAATGTACTAGCTATTTTTTCTTTTTGTTCTACTCAGTGACAAACGAGCAGATAGCCGGTGATGGTAAGTGGCAACTGTCGCTCATAACATCCACAATTAATACATTTAGGCTGCAGGCAACAAAAATGAAATGCAGAACCGCAGGTACGCCGTCACTGCGAGGACCAAGATGAAATGCCTCCTGGCTACCTTATCCCTCAAACCGGAACACAACAATGCAAGCATCGTTGCTGGGCGGCAGAAATAGATAAGGCGGTGGTACCTACCCAGACGGACTCCTCAGGTTTGACAAGAGTCCTACCAACTGATAAATTATTTGTATGACATTGAGTCATTCCAGTAGTACCATTGCATTGAATCGCAAACTTCATTCCTGTGACATGCTGCTACATTTTACAGAATTCACAAAGCTCTACTCGTTCCACAGCTATCCGGCAAGGGTCAAGGGTAAGGGAATAGGAAAACACTATGTTTGGATGCTCAGGCGGTCCAAGAAAAAGCTACACTATTAACTTTTAATTTAGTGAAAGATGCATGGGTAACACGATGAAGAAAGAGGAAGGAGAAAAACGGGTCTCCCGATAAAAACGACATCACCACAACCCTTCCTCGCCGCTGCCAAACAGCAGGAAACTACTGACTTGGTTGGACTGATGAAATGGAAAAGAAAATTTCGCTAAATTATATCTTCTCAGAAGGCGATATGGATTTTCGGAATTCACGATACCGTCATCGAGACAGCTGACGCATATTCTTATCTCTGATGAGCGTTTGTAAGGACAAAATGTTTAATCCCCTGATATTCTCTTATTACTCATAGTTGAAACTACGGTAAAATAAACTTAATCTTGAATGTCCGAGTTATTTTTTACAACAATAATGTAACTAATTGGGCATACATAATGAAATTAAGTCAATAATCACCGCTTAGCATGTAGCATGCACAATTATGGTATAAATGCTGTCGCAAGTACAATACAACTTCACACTAATTTTGTGATTATAGACATTTCTTTTCCAAAAAAGAAATACAATTTCGCTTACATTGGAAAATATAGATTTAACATATATAGTAATCAACTATATATAATTTTACCTGAGCTTATGCTGATTTAGACACAAGCTCAGAAATCTGTACATAATGGTACTAACCATCTTCGATGACGACGTCAGGGCCGATGGTGACGTTGGGCCCGATGCGGCATCCTTTCCCAATATTTGCGGAGGGGTCGACAAGCACGTTGCCTACAACCCCTTCGCCTGCATACAGCTTCCCGGAGTCCTTCTGGCGCAGGCTTGTCAGATACATGCACATACCTGGACAATACAATAAAAATATTTATTATACAATGTTATTGTAGGTTATTCTCATGAATAAAGTAGTAATATAGAGAACAGGACGAGTACAAACCTGTCAAGAAATCTTTGGGTTGACCAACATCCATCCAGAAGCCTTGCAATTCCATTGCATGCAGTTGCCCATCTTTCGCCATGAAAGGGAACACCTCCTTCTCAATGGACGTTGGACGGAGCTCTATTCTGCTCAGGACTGATGGATTTAGAATGTACATCCCTGAAAAATAAGACGATAAATGAATGTTCAGATTGCAATGTTCTTACTTTGCTTTCCATCATGAATTTTATGGTTTATGAAAGGTGGCAGACCAGTCTATTTATGTAAATATATTTGGCTTCTTACCTGCATTGATTTTGTTAGATATAAACTCCTGGGGCTTCTCCACAAAGCTTTCAATCTCGCCATCCTCTTTATAAACAACTACACCATATTTTGAAGGCTCTTCTACTTTAGTCACAACTATTGTACCCTCCTAGAACAATGCAATTTTTGATTACACAAAGATATTATTTTACCTACAAAATTTCTCCCCACTGAACTATGACTGGTGTGACAAACCAGCTCATAAGAATGGTTGGCTAAGTGTTTATCCTTTTTGTCAAAAATTTGAGGTCGAGACTTCAGATTATTACATCTTGTCTCATGATGTGCAACATAACATCAACCTTAGTGTGCCTACATCAACTGTGTCATATGATAATCTTTTCTATGAACAATAAAGTGCGTAATTTACATTTTGAAACCAACAAAGACAAGGTGATGCAATTAAAAGTGGTAAGTGTAAAATGTTCAAGTGGAATTCCTAGATACAGTCACTTTGTTATCTACTCTTTGTTGTCTGTATTAATCTATGTAATGTAGGTCATAAAAATTTGAAGAGTTTCCATTAGACATACTTAATATAGTTTTTATAAGATTCTATTACCTTTCCATGACTTCTGTGGTATTTGGCAAGCTCTTTGAAAGGAAAATCACAAATGACATCAGAGTTCAATACAAAAAAGGGCTCTGGACTTGCACTGAGCAGCTCTCGAGCCAGTGCCAATGGTCCAGCAGTTCCCAAGGGTTCAGTTTCATGTGAAAATGTCAGAGAAACACCAAGCTTTGACACTTGCTCTGTCAATTCTTTTTCCATAACTTCAGCTCTGTAAGAGACTGCAAGTATAACCTGAAAATGTTAATAATCGAATTATAATTTAAATAATCTCACTATAGACCTAACTTATATGCAATCATATCATTATTAAAGTCACAACATGCAGAAAATTGTATCCACTTTGTATTGTAACAGCAAAGTACATCGCTTAGTTATAGGACAGTAAGCAGTAGAGTAGTACCATTTTAAATGAACTCCGAAAGCTAGTACTACAGGAGGTAAAGCTGTTTATCTGGCTCTACCTACCTGAATTAGATGAAACATGGATTAGATTGTCCCCTGGACTTTAGCCAAAAATCTATCAAAACTAAATCAAAATGTGTTCAGTAGCTTTTGCATGATGCACAAAGACTATAAACTTCTAAATTTTTAAATTTTTGGGCGTGGTTAAGTTCCGGAATCCTATCCTGACAATTTTTTCTAAAATACCTTCAATGTGCAGACACAGCTTTTTTACAGTCTTATAGTAGTATTGATTTAGGATTTACAATCGATGATGCGTCAGTTTAACTTACCTCTGTGACTCCAGCATCTACAAGAGCTTCAATCTGATGCAAGAGAATTGGTTTATTGGCAAATTCCACCATAGGCTTGGGCCTGCTTAGTGTCAACGGACGCAACCTCGTCCCATAGCCACCTACTAAAATTAGTGCTCGAATATTGCCTAGTTTCTTATCAGTGCCACACATTTTCTATAACAAATAAAATTAGAAAATTATTCAAGCTGGTTTGATTGCCTCCAATACCAGATTAAACTACAAGGACAATTACGTCTCACTATAGCTAATTCTACGGTTTCTTCCAGATAATTGGAACATCAGGGTAAAGGGAGAGGGTGAGTTTCAGTTTCAGGGTATTTATATGATGTATACTGAGTGTAATGGTATAGTTATATTATCAATACCTTTGTGTATGTTACGATAACAAATTCTAATAGAATTGAAACTATTACAGTTTAAAACTTAAAAGATTTACTGTTGTTAAAGAAAGAAAATTATAAAACTAAACTGAAGTTACCGGAGAAATAATACACGTCACTTCACTAACGCAAAACCACAGACAAAGATGAAACAAACAATGACAACAAAACAAATGTCATAAGTGACAGCTTCAATGTTGCCATTTTCAGAATGTGGTCGACGCCACAGACTTATAATATTTATATGAAAATGTTTTTTTTCAACTCCACGTCTGCGGCTTCCCTTAATTAAAAACACATTCTTTCTAAAATCATTTATCATTATTCTATCATACAAAACAGTTAACTTAGTTGTTGTATGTCTATGCAAAATGACGCGAAGGCCGTAATACATTCCCTGAGCTACAGAGTTATCTCTTATTATAAAGTTAAAGACACGAGCGCCTGGCAAGTCGCTCTTATTGCGATGTCTTTACGCCATAGATCATATAGTTAAGGATAAGACTTACAGGCGCTTTCCCCTCTGCCGAGGTATAAGATTAACGAACTCCAAAAAATCTAATGCTTTCATAAAAACCATTTGCGTAATCGATTACAAACAGTCGCGCATCGGTAAATCATCGTAAGGACGTCTGCGAGTGCTCCGCTAAAATGCCGTTTTGTGCTGTTAACTCGTGCAAAATCAAGTCCAACACATCAAACATTAAAAAAGATGGAATAACCTTTCATTTGTGAGTATTTTTTTATTTTATTTACGTATATTTCTATTTAAATGTAATTTCTAATAATCGTAATGATGTATCGATTAGATAGTGAGCAATATGAATAATCGAGTCATGTTACTCATGTTTTTGCGACACGAGACTACATGCACTCCCCACGAGACTACATGCACTCCCCACGAGACTCGTGTTTTAAGAAATACAACTTATGACTCTATGTTCTAAGCAATAG
The DNA here is from genome assembly GCA_905147135.1 of Blastobasis lacticolella. Lineage (NCBI taxonomy): Eukaryota > Metazoa > Arthropoda > Insecta > Lepidoptera > Blastobasidae > Blastobasis > Blastobasis lacticolella. The sequence goes on from LR990039.1 coordinate 28,090,170, forward strand.
AGATTAATCGTGGTTGAATTTAAGTCAATCAAAAAATTTTCCGATGTTTTGAGTGACGTGACTTTACTTCTTAACTATCGATGTCGATATAAATTTATACTGAGTATAATTTTAATGAGACGAAACATAAATCCGATTGTTTTGAACTTTTACACGACTGCACAAACAAGTAGTTTATTGTGTATTATGTAAGTATGTATGTGATATTTATTTAAATGTGAAAAAAATCAAAATGTGATAATAATCACGTGTTTGTTATCAAATGACGTAGTCGGGGTATAGTTTTTAGGGTTCCGGAGCCAAATGGCAAAAACCGAACTCTTATGTGTGAACTGCATTAAGATTTTCATAAAAAAATAGACAATAATAATAATAAATTTTGGGGGTCTCCATACTTAGAACTGAAATTTAATTTTTTTTTAGAAGATACAGGCGCGTGAGAATAGGAGACAACTTGGGGGCACAACTACGCAGGACTATTGCTGGTATACCATCTGGTCCACTAGCCTTGTTCACGTCTAGACTCCGCAGGATTTTTAAAATGTCTTTCTGATGTATACGCACCTTTGCCATAGTGCAGTCAGCGCGGGGTGAGATATGTGGAGTTTTACCTGCAGTATCCAAACGTGAATTCGCCGCGAATTGAGAAACAAGTAAATTTGCTTTCTCTTCCGCAGCATGCGCCAGTGTCCCATCCGGTTTCAGCAATGGTGGTAACGAAGATTGACTAAAGTTGGATTCGACCGCTTTTGCCAAAGACCAAAACGCCTTACTCCCAGGAGGGTAAGAGGCAAGTTTGATGCCAATCCGACTTATGTGGTCGAATCGAGCCCTGCGTAGCGTCCATTTGCAAGACTTAGCGGCGAGGTTAAAGGCTTTCTTCAGTTTGCGAGTATCCGGAGACATATGCGCTCGAGCCTCAGCCCAGGCAGAGTATGCCGCTTGTTTCAGCGCTTCAGCGCGACTGCAGTCAGCACTAAACCATGGACGAGACTTGCCATTCATCGCTACGTCAGAATATGGAATGAAGTATTCCATTCCCTGCCGTATAACCGCGGTAACGGCTTCAGCACAACTTGACGGATCGCCCAAAGAGAAGCATGCCTCCCGCCAAGGATAGGATGAAAAAAAGTGACGCATCTCATCCCAATCTGCTGATTTGTATCGCCACACCCGTCGGGGGTTGCATGGGCTTTGCTCGGGTGGGGAATAGACGTATACAGATTCCACCAGATAGTGGTCGGATGTACCCAGCGGTGCGGAAACCGATACTGAGTGCCTGTCCGGATCAGTTGTCAGCAGAAGGTCTAAGCAATTGGCGGAATGGGAGTCGACATCCGGTACCCTCGTGGCGCAGTTTACTAGCTGGGTGAGATCTAGCGACAGAGCTAGTTTACGCGCCTCTCTCCCAGCATGATTGGTCACCTGATATGGGAAAAGCCACTCTTGGTGGTGGGCATTGAAATCCCCCAGAATGACCAGCTGCGGGGTAACGTTCCTTCGCTTCATCCGCCGCTTCAATGAGATGGTCACATAAACGAGTCGTCTCCTGGTCCCCGCTGTGGGATCGATAAACGCAGGCAAACAGGATTTGCACTTGACCAGTATCCACTAGAAGCCACAAAATGGACAAACCAGCCCCTTCAAAGCATCTGAGACGCCGAATGCAGATGTCGTCGCGAGCGTACACACAGACTCCAGCACGAGGTACGAACCTGTGCTCGAGAGTATACCCTGGGTAACTGAGGTACGCCGCGTCAGCCGGACTTCTCATCTGCGTCTCAGTGAGGAACAGCAGCTGCGGCTTTTCAGTCTCGAGGTGGTGGTGGACTGCATTGAGATTTCAGTGCAGGCCTCGGATGTTAGTGAGGTGCACTTTGAGTGGGAGGGAGGACTTACATATGTTCCATTTCACAAGGTCAGTCAAGACCATATAGAAATATTATTTTCTAAAATTCGAAGCCATGGTGGATTTTCTGACAATCCTACAGCGCGACAATTCGAGTAAATTTATAAAAAGCTTTTGATCCACAATGAACTGTCAGTAACAAGCGTAGTATGGTGCTCTAAATTGTTCTTCAATAGATAAAATTAATAACACTTCTTGTTCCCGTACAACAATTGAAGAAACTTACAGTAAGGATGAAGATGACGCGGATGATATAGATTTAGAATCACAATCAACAGGTATTTTTGGGGAGTGTGAGGAAAAAAGCTTGATATACTACAAAACAAAAGGCTATTTAAAATATGCTTCAAAATATGTAATAATGTTGTGTCGACTTTGCGAAAAAATCATAAGACAAAATCTTGATGAAAATAAAAAAATTACTACTACGTGTACATATCACTCTCACGACAACACGGGCACCTGTTACCAGTATGGCAAAAGACCCCAGAGCCAAGTTGACCCGACACTACACCGAAGATATCCCGGACATCAGCCTGTACGAGATTAGTATGGCTCTCAAACAGCTTAAGAACAACAAGGCGCCGGGTGATGATGGAATTACGGCTGAGCTTCTGAAAGCTGGTGGCAAACCTGTGCTTAAGTCCCTTCAGAAGCTGTTCAATTCCGTCATCCTCGAGGGCAACACGCCGGAAGCATGGCACAGAAGCATAGTGATATTGTTCTTCAAGAAAGGTGATAAGGCTCTCTTGAAGAACTTCAGACCAATATCGCTACTGACCCATGTCTATAAGCTGTTTTCGAGAGTCATTACGAATCGTCTCGCACGCAGGTTTGATGACTTCCAGCCTCCCGAACAAGCCGGATTCCGAAAAGGTTTTAGTACCATAGACCACATACATACGCTGCGGCAGGTTGTACAGAAGACCGAAGAGTATAACCGGCCATTATGCTTGGCGTTTGTGGACTATGAGAAAGCCTTCGATTCGATCGAAACTTGGGCGGTGCTCCAGTCTCTACAGCGGTGCCAAATTGACTATCGATATATCGAAGCATTGAAGTGTTTGTACAAAAACGCCACTATGTCAGTTCGTCTCCAGGACAAGACCACAGAACCTATTCAGCTGCAGCGAGGTGTTAGACAAGGTGATGTCATATCTCCGAAGTTGTTCACCGCTGCACTGGAGGATATCTTTAGGCTTCTGGACTGGGACGGACTTGGCATCAATATTAACGGCGAGTACCTCACGCACCTCAGATTTGCTGACGATATCGTAGTCATGGCTGAAACCCTGGAAGACTTGGGCAAAATGCTCGATGACCTCTGTAGTGCCTCTCAACAAGTAGGTCTTAAAATGAACATGGACAAGACGAAAATTATGTCGAATGTCCATGTTGTGCCTACTCCAGTGACAGTTGGAGGCACTCCACTTGAAGTTGTTGACGACTATACATACCTAGGACAAATAGTCCGGCTAGGTAGGTCCAATTTCGAGAAAGAGGTCAATCGACGAATCCAACTCGGTTGGGCAGCGTTCGGGAAGCTACGCCACATATTTTCGTCCCAATTACCGCAGTGTCTCAAGACGAAGGTCTTTGACCAATGTGTGTTGCCAGTGATGACTTACGGAGCTGAAACGTGGCCACTCACTATGGGCCTTATAAGAAAGCTCACTGTTACCCAAAGGGCAATGGAAAGAGCTATGCTCGGAGTTTCTTTGCGCGATCGAGTCAGAAATGAGGAGATCCGCAAGCGAACCAAGGTCACCGACATAGCTCTAAGGATTGCCAGACTGAAGTGGCAGTGGGCAGGGCACATAGCTCGAAGAACAGATGGCCGATGGGGCAGTAAAGTTCTCGAGTGGCGACCACGTACCGGTAGACGCAGCGTGGGTAGGCCTCCTACAAGGTGGACCGACGACCTGGTAAGGATCGCAGGTACCAGCTGGATGCGGAAAGCACAGGACCGGTCTTTGTGGAGATCTCTGGGGGAGGCCTATGCCCAGCAGTGGGCGTCTTCTGGCTGATGATGAAGTACATATCACGACATATATTGTGGCAAAATGTCTACGTCAGGTTATGAATGATAATTTGTTTCCTGATGTGGAACAACATGATGCTGACATTTTAGTAAATCATAAAATAGAATTAACTAAAACAGTATTATCAAAGTACGCAAACACTAGGATTGCATATCTTACAAAAAAAAGTGACCCTAAAAAATGTATACGGCACATTTATACTAAATTCATTCATTTTAAAAATCAATAAATGTCATTTGTTTCATTATTTTGGTTGACTAAATTTTTTTTTTTTTAATTTTGTTGTGCTGTTAGTCATTCAATTGGGTATTTTTTTATTTTTTTTTATTGTCCATTTATGAAACTTCTCTGTGTCCAAATAAATATGATGAACGAAATGGATTTTTCTTGTGTTTTTTATTCCATACTAGCTTCTGCCTGCGACTTCGTCTGCGTGGACTCAACTTAATGCTTAGCACGTAAAAAATTTTCCCTCGGGAACTACTTAAGGAATCGGGATAAAAGGTAGCCTATGTTCTTTTCCATGTCAAAGTCTACATCCATGCCAAATTTCACCCAAATCTGTTTAGCCGTTTCTGCGTGATTGAGTAACAAACATCCAAATATCCAAACATTTCTAACATACATACAGTACGTGCTGAAAACATTAGTCTCCCTTCTTGGCAGTACGGTTAAATATGTCTATTTACTATTTTTTATTAAATTACTATGTATGTATTTTCGAATTTCAACAAATTTATTAATTTTGTAATATCGATAATTATGTCGATACGATTTTTAATTGGTTACCTCCCTTTAGATCGAGTGTATTATTACGTATACGTACACAGATTTTTCTGTGTGATACATATTTGTGTGCAAAAACAAGCTAGTGTGTCAATTTTGAAATAGTGTGAGTTTGTAAAGACAAAAAATATTTTTGTGAATGTGTGATTTTGTTTCATAGTGTGATTTCCCCTCCCCGCACCAAAATTGGCAGAAAGTTTTGTTAGAAGATTTGTCCACAAATCTTATCCTTAACTATATGATCTAAGCTTTACGCAGTAATTATATAAATATTTAAAAAATCTCTATGTGTCTTTATGACTTCATCTCGCTCGCCTTTTTTCACAGCGCCTTTCGCGGTCGAGACGGTTAAAAATCTGTTGAAGACTATTGGGCAGGGTTTCAGCAGAAGTCTATAATTGATTGAATGTAAAATAATCAACCTCATCAGCACCTATACTTCCCACACAGCCCGGTTGCACCGACGCCGAAAATACTCTCCTCTAGAATAATTGCAAAGACACCCTTCCTAAGACTTATACCATCTGCCGAACAGATTGTGTTTGGTGCAGGCCACAAACGTCATGGGCCAGATGAGTGAGGAATTTCGACGGGAGACTTTGACTCCAGCCAAATGGCTGCTGACTTAGTTGCGTTCTACCATAAAATATCCAAATAAGTAACTTAAAAATGTAGCTTGCAACAATTAGAGACCGTTATTTGATTCAAAGATGAGACATTGTTGTGAAATGTGAAAGGTAAGAACCAGAGGCGGCCCAATACCTATATTGTGGCGCAAAACTCTGAAGCAAATATCAAAGGAATCGGAAGTCCATCTTCAAACTTGGACGCACGTCGAAAGGCGGCCGAAGAAAGATAAGGATAAAGTGAACACTTAGTCACTTAGTGAATTATCCAATACAACGTACACAGTGTTTATATCCTGTTTGCTAAGAACCTATTTCAGCGATTATCAATTACCAAAATTGTCGGGGCGCGATCTAGTGAGTGGTTTGGAATGCTTTAGATACCTACTGGAAAACTCCTCATTGAACACGGCGAAATACAAAACATAGGAAACTCAGATTATGGAAAAAACTAGATAGATGATACACTCCGAGATACTCTGGGACCCGTATTATTCACTGAATTTAAGATTAAAGATTTAATTTACATCGCCTTTATTATTCCTAGAGCTTTGAGAGTTTGTAAATCCCTGAATCCCTCCCTGGAGGCTTACTTTGAGCTCTTATAGCAGGACCTAAACAGAACTGCCCTGCTTAGAGCGAGACAGCGCTATACGTGTCACATAAGCTTGTCTCATTCTAAACCAAGTAATTCTGTTTAGGGTCTGCTATTAGAGCTCATAGTAAACCCCCTGAATACAATCCGTCGTGACCACAACGTGACCATGAAGTTACATGATCGTGGCCTTATTTTTGAACGTTGTTTTTTCTTTTGAAAGACTTGTTTGTCTATGAAAGACTTACGTAATCGAATTCTTTATGATCTATGACGTAATTTACCAATGGCGAATGGTCTGTCAGTGTCACAGTAATTTTATATAAAATAAAAAAGTCTCCTGCTTCCCATTGTACAATGGCTGTGTCAATGCGGATTTTGTACCGATTACGAGGTAAATGAATTGAATATTTATACGGCTATTTTTCGTCAATCAATGATAACATAAATTTATGTAACCTTTCAAACTTATAGCCTCCCGTTCAACCTTCACCGTGATCCCTTACTAATTTAGTTAATGATTCAATACCAAATAGTTTTAATTTATTGAATAATATCTAAATCCTTACTTTATAAATAAAATAACTCATTATTTGAAACAATGTAACTACACCATAACTTCTACGACAGCATAATGTAACCGAGACCTTCAGCTAAAAATATACTAGTTTTGAATGGAAAACTTATTGAAAGCGAATATACTCCATTTTTTTAATCAAAAATAATATTAACAGTTATTGATCCTGTTATTGGTGAACTGAGATATCCAGGGATGGTTGTACCTACTTCTAGTTCCATAGATCAATTTATTGTGACCTTTGATTTGGGTACATTCAGTTGTCACCTTATCTTGCATGTTATTGTTTCACTCTCTGTTGATTGTTTATTGAACTTTGTTTCATTTATATCTTTATAGTAGGTCTATAATTAGAGTAGATACATTAGAAGGCAGTTAAATTGCCTATATTCCATAAACACATCTGTATTCTGACTTTGTTTCTAATTGGAAAGTTGTGCAGCATATTAACAATAAATGTAATAATATGAAAATTGTGTAATATCTACATCAAATATGGCTACCAAATAGTATGTACCTAAGTCATACAGCCAATATTATAAAAGCAAATAACATTGACAACACAAACTAAGAAAGCTTGTTTCAAAAGTAACTTTATTGATTTAAGCAGACAATGCAGGTAATGAATAGTCAAATAAGAAACACTTCTTCACACTTGATACAACAAAATACTTGTTAGCTGTTATTGAATTGGTATTTTTCCAAAAATTTTATACAATATGTTGTATTTTTTTACACTACGCAGTCACAAATGAACAGACAGTTTCCCTGACGGTAACTGTGCCACAATTCATGCATTTAGGTTGCAAAAATGGTCAAAGATAAAGACATGAATCACATTTGATAACAGTTCAAAGTTAAATGTACTTTTTACAATATTAACTTACTACCACCTTGTATGTAATTACACAAACAATGGTCAATCTATTTATTAATCAAAGCCTAATCATATCGATCTCAACTTAGTAAATGATTTTTACCCACCTTGAAAGTAAGAAATTTTCATGAAATGTACAACAATGAGACATTGCTGTTATATGATAATTTATAAGGAAGATGTAGGTAAAGCTGGTAGCCACACTTCGAGAAAATAATTGAAGATAATATTCATGACCCTGAGTAACCTTTAAAAGTTTACGTTTCTTATCTATCTCTATATGAGAGTGGGGAGAACTCACAAGTATAGGTACCAATGTGAAAAACCCACTTATACCACAACAATTAGTTAGAAGAGACATAGTGATAACCAGAAATCTCAAGGTCATATTTCTTTTCTTCAGTTTTTAATTCAGAGTCCTGCTTTACCTACAACTTTCTTGGATGAAGAAGTAACAATAAAGCTGTTACATTAAATTTACAACAAAAAAAATTGTAAAAAAGAACGAATTGGTAAGGACGCCTTAGTGACTGTACTTAAAACAGCAAATTATTTTCTAGGGGCAAAGCATTACCTATACATACATATATTGTATAGTATTACATATATATGTAATTTTTTTAGAAGAAGAATTTGTTAATTAAAATTTTTCACTACTATTTACTCTTGCACTAGTTACTAGTTCATGTGAAACATTACCTCTTCCCAAAGGTTGTCTGGGAGAGATTGCCTCAAGCGATAAGGCCGCCTTTGTTTATTATGCTGATTCTTGTATATTGTCTTGTAATATGTGTGCAATAAAGAGGTTTTACTTACTTACATTAGGAGTGCAATGTTAGAAGTGTATCAAATGAATGCCTTTTATAAATTATAACCTTTTACTGTCTCTATATCTATACAGGGTGTTTCATAATACATGTATAAAGCCGTGAACTGGATGGAGTGCTAAACGTATTAAAACGATAGGTACAATTATTTTTTTCGTGCGTGGAATAGTAAGCGAGAAAATGACTATCGAACTTTTACCTCTTCAATGTCGATAATCGACATTTTGAAAACGAAAGACCGCATCTCTAGAAATCAGTTGTAAAAGGTCACTCAAGTTCATAGTACTAGGCGCAATGGGATATTAAGGAGATCTAAATTAGCCGTTTTGTATTTTTTGGTTTGAGGGTTCTGTACAAAAAAATACTGTAATTTTAATTTAAAAGGTTAAACTTCTCCTTCTAGGATCATCAACTTGAAATAGAGCTGCGCATCAACGTAGTCGATATGGTTATTTTTCTTTAAAAACGAAGTTTTTTTATAAAAATTAAAATTCAATGTCTGGATAATATGAAGTCGCCAGTGTACTCTTTGCAAGCTATACTTTAACACCCTTTCGGCTTTATACATGTATTATGAAACACCCTGTATATACTGGCCATGTGGTGTCCGACAGGGTAGAATAGCATAACTCTGTACGCTTATGGGTGTCGTATAAGACGGTTAATGTTTTCAAGACAAAATATCTTGAGTCTCCGAAGGCTGGAAAATGGACAGCAGCATTTTTCATTCTAATATTTATAAAACTGCAATCTCCAACTCGCCTGCCAAGCGAGCACTATGGCAATAATCTCCTCTTTCATGGGAGAGACCCTAAGTCCTGCAGTGGATTATTATGGACTGTGATGACGATATCCACAAGTTCAATGCAACTCTGTAAAGCTCTATTGAAATTGGAATATTACCTACCTAAAAATGTCAGATTACAATTTTAAAAGTCTTGTGCATCTACATTAAATGTATATTTCCATTGGTAGGAATCTCGGGAGCTGCAGGTTTTTCAAGAAATGCATTCAGTACATGTGGTGGTGCTGGCGACCAATACAATCAAACAAGGAAAAACTTAGTATTAACCGCTGACACTAAAGTCATTGTACAAGGATTTACCGGTAAACAGGGGACTTTCCACAGCCAACAAGCTCTTGATTATGGAACCAAAGTTGTTGGTGGCGTCTCACCTAAGAAAGCAGGAAAGGAACATTTGGGCCAGCCGGTATTTGCCACAGTAAAAGAGGCAATGTCGGCGACAGGTGCCCATGCCAGTGTGATATATGTACCTCCACCAGCGGCCGCATCAGCAATTTTGGAAGCAATTGAAGCAGAAGTTCCTTTAATCGTCGCCATCACTGAAGGTGTACCTCAGCATGTCAGTATTAAACTTGTCCCAAATGAGAATAGTAACCAAAATTAAGTTTCCGTAGGATGTATGATCATATTATTTTCTTGTACAGGATATGGTTCGTGTAAAGCACGCTTTACTACGTCAGAACAAGTCACGTCTTGTAGGCCCCAACTGCCCCGGCATCATTGCATCAGAAAAATGCAAAATTGGGATCATGCCGGGTGCTATTCACAAAAAAGGGATCATTGGAGTTGTATCCCGATCTGGAACACTTACTTATGAAGCTGTCCACCAAACTTCCACTGTAAGACTTTGTGTTTACTTACGTGTTGTTTTGATTTATAATTGCTGAGAGTTAATTTATTTGAAACATATTTATATAAAAAAAATATTGTATTTACGTTTATTTCCTCCTGTCTTTTACAGACTGGCTTAGGGCAGACTCTTTGCGTCGGCATTGGTGGAGACCCGTTCAATGGAACGGACTTCATTGATTGTTTGGAGGTGTTCCTGAACGACCCAGAAACCAAGGGTATTATCCTTATTGGTGAGATTGGTGGCAATGCAGAAGAACTAGCCTCAGATTACCTTATCCAGCATAATACTGTGAGTAACTTTGGAGTTCAATTGCATATTTTGCGGTTGCGTTTTGGAATGTTAGGTAGAAGTTGTGACTGAAACTAAATATTTGCATTGTTGTCGACAGGGTCAAAAGGCGAAGCCGGTGGTATCGTTCATCGCTGGGCTGACGGCGCCGCCGGGTCGCCGCATGGGGCACGCCGGCGCCATCATCTCGGGCGGCAAGGGAGGCGCCATGGACAAAATCAAGGCCTTGGAAAAGGCCAATGTGATCGTCAGCCGCTCCCCGGCCAAGATGGGCGTTGAACTACTGAAAGAAATGAAACGACTAGAAATCGTCTAAGTGACACTTTTATTAATCATCTAAGTAATATATTCTCCCTATACTTACCTATATACACACACATACAATTTTAAGAAAATGTTAATTTTGAAAAATTGTCAATATAAAATTATTTATTTATTTAGATCTGGTTTCAGTTTGCAATTACGGAAACAAAGAACATCGTTTCAACGTCATGTTTTAAATGATAGTTATTGAACAGTGCTTCATCGTTAATATTATGTAATAATAATATAATAATATTCTAAATATACTCTTGTTCATGTGTATGTCGCACGAAATTGTTAGTTATGCACTGCAATAGTTATAAGGATGACGTGATTATTATGTAACTGTTGATGTAACTCATAAGTAAGTATACTGATCTATAATTCTCGATCAAATTTCTGTCCTTCAAAGTATTTCGCTTACGTAAATTATTGGAATGTCCTGCTTAAGAAGTTGTATAGATAATGGCGATTACGAAATACATACATATTACATATGGGGGTTGTTTGATACGGATTGACCACTTTTTGTTTTAATTTATCAGGTATTCATTTTGAAAGGAATTCTTTTGCGAATGCGATATTATATAACGGATGACTGCTGTGCGAGAAATCAACCTGGAGCCCATGCGCCTACTTCGAAAGCATTCACAATAGTAATTGGTTATACATCATCTTAGTCGCTCACAAACGAGCCATAGTCACAAATGATTGCTATAGTGAAAGCTGTCGAGTTTGGGCGTGTTTGATTTCCGAATCGAGTAAAGTGCCTACTGTTACTCCTGTTTAGCTTGTCCTCTGGGGTGCCAGAGTGTCAAAATTCAAGTCCTGTGTCTGGTCACCGCTATTGATCCTGGGTACACAGGAGTTGCAGAGGTGGGCTTAGTGGTGCGGCGAAGCCTACAGTTAGTTAAAAGCGTCTAGCAGACACCCGTGGGCAAGGCGGCTACGATGTTCGGGAAGCTGAGTGCTGAGTAGGGTATGGGACAACCGACATTTACCCACCAAAACCAAGATGATTGTCTATCAGACTTGCATCTTAGACATTCTCTTGATGGAACTCTCTCGTTTACCCTGCCAAACTCTTCTAGGAGAGATTGCAAACTTGCGTGGGGTGCCCTAAATTTCGATACAAGGACATCATCAAGCGTGACGGAATAGCTGGGAGAGCCTAGCTGTCGACCGCCCCATTTGGGCGAAGACTCACAGATGGTGTGACCCTTCACGACAATGCCAGGTTTAAGGATCTCCCTCACAAACGCGCGAAACGACACGAATGCGCTGACAACCCCTCATCTAGGGCAAACGCTCATGTTTGCTCACTGTATGATCTGTCTGCTGTGTTGGCCTCTACAGCCATCAGAGAAAGTGCCGAAATTCAACCCATAACAATGACGGTGTTTAAAACATCTATATTAGAGTATGAAGGCCAATGATTACTTATATTCATTTCGTTCGGGAAAAAAATTAAAAAATCTCCCAGAACGTATCAAAATTCGATAAAAAAGTTGTCTCGGAATATGCTATCATCTTGGCGTTAATGTCCCGGTTGTGGACTCGCACGCGATTACGGTGACTTTTAATAAAATTAATTCATGGGGTGTGCATGTGCTATTTGTTTGTAGTTATTACCTACTGTTAAATAACAAACATTTACCTACTATGATCAAATCATCCACCCACCATCAAAAATCGAAAAAAATTTGCTGGCAGAATTCATTGTAGATTTTGTTTGAAACAGCTGATTTCTTTTTCGCCATTTCAGAGTTGGTCTCATAGTGAGTTGTTTGTTATCACGAGCACATGCGTATCCTTTATGATACAGTATGTCAAAAACTATCAAAATTTTGGGTGAATGGGTTCCTCTCTAACTTTTACATCAGATTTCACCCCTATGGTATTTCGCGGTACGGTCCTATAGCACGTCTTAACCTACAGAGTTATCTGTAAAGCAAAGCCAACTATATAAAGTAAACAGTTCGCAGCTGTCCACCTGTGTGTTCATGCTGTCAAGCTGCCATGTATTTTATCTCATCTTGGCCGAGCCAGGACATGTATGTAAACCAACTGAGGACGATGTTAAACAAAACCTACTCTGCCCGAGGTCCGGTTACGTATTCCGGTCAACTGGACTACGGAAAAAATATAAATTCTAGGCCATACTAATCCCACCCAAGGTGCTGTCTTCAGCCCTTGTTTATTCAGCGTTGTGCTCGATGTACTCTCAGCTGAAATTCCGAAGACACCTCCATACAGGCTCATGAGTCATGACATCACTTTGCACCACTAATGACGTTGCACTGGTGAGCAGGCAAGCAGCACTTTCGAGCCCAACGTCGAGCTCGCTGCAGCTTGAATCGTATAATAAACCTACCATCTATTAGTTTTGAGAACGAAGATGTCAATAGAACTGATGTATTCAAGTTTGTAGATTTTTCGGACGTGATCTGTAGAGTATTCACAATGGCTCGGAAATCGGATTCGGATACAGAATCGACAAAGGACCCCGCAAAAGTTTTTAGGAAAATGTGGTTTCAGTTAATATTTATGAAATTTTCATATGTTGTAGAAAGTAGAGTTTCCGTGGAATCTATCGGGATTCTGAATAACAGTTTTCGAATCAATCGACACAGATTCGCCGCTCACGAATGAGGAGTTTTCCAATAGGTATTAAAGGCATTCCTAACCACTCACTAGATGGCGCCCACACAATTTTGGTAATTGATAATCGCTTGAAATAGGTTCTTAGCAAACAGGATATAAACCCTGGGTACGTTGTATTGGATAATATTATATTTGTCAATAGTTTTCAACCATTTTAGAGGTTGTAATAATAATGAAACATAGTGCCAACTTCTATAAATATTTATTTTTACACTTCGTTCAACCTTTAACAGTTATGTTTATATTAATAAACACTTTATTTTCAAGTTTAGTATTACTTGGCTGCATGAAATCACTGCCACCATCATACAGATTTAAAGAAGTTTACCAAAATTGTAGGAGCGCCATCTATTGATGCTTTTTGAAACAAACTATCAATACCTACTGGAAAACTCCTCATTTCGTATCGAATCGTTCGGAAACGGTTTCGAATCATTGTGAATACGGCTACTGGAAATATTCATTCCGACGTCAAGCCTGCCATATCTTCTGTTTGGGCCGAATAGACGGTTGGTACCTCTACACTTTGCCTATCATGGTATCCTTTCTGGTAGGGATAATTGGAAACGAGTCAAACGAGTTCACCCCACTATATAAACCTACCATAAAAATTCTCACGACGGTCACTTGTGCTGTGATCCTAAAATCCTTTATATAGCTGATCGGGCAGACGTAGCTGCGGTATTTGAGCGGAGTCCTGTCAGATTATAATGACCACTTCCCGAATTGAGCATTCCTAGACTGTCCACTGTTCGGCATTACCACTTCATCGTAGCCTTTGCGCGGCCTGACCCGGTATCTACATAGCGAGTATCTACCTTAGGCGACCTTAGCTCCGTAAGTTTGAAGAGGCTCGCCTTTACTAGATTGGTTATTTGCTGCTTAATTCTTAGAAATACGTGGGAAATAATTATCGTATACATACTGCTGGTTTATGGAAAGAATTCCCGTATTCCGTCGCCGAGTGTCGACGGCTTACGACAACCGTTTCTGAGACTCGCTATGTTGGTAAACTAAAAAATGGTCAGCAATATTCGTGTATTGTTAAGATGTGGAGAATGGAGATGCTCTAGTATTGGGAAGAACGCATGCCCAGAGGGCCTAGTGTGAGTTCCGCTTCGATTTTACTTAACTATCGCGTTTGCGTTTACGTCAAAATTAGTATATGAAGAAAAAAACTTCATTTACGTACCACTAGGCGGCGCTATATATTATTTCATACTAATTTTCACGTAAACGCAAACGCGATAGTAAAGTAAAATCGAAGCGGAACTCACACTAGGCCCTCTGTGCTCAGCATTATATGGACATTAGTTTTTGAATCGAGGAATTCGAAGATGGCGCTATAATTTCTGCCGTGCTATATAAAAGATCACGCTAAGTCCGAATCATAGGCGAATACTACACACACGATATATATCGTGATACGTATCGTGATCCATATCGAGTAATATTTTGGATCGCAAGTCGACCCTACACACACGATAAGAATCGTCGATATTTTCATTAGTCTATGCATTCTTTCATTCATTTTGATGGCTGAATAGACTAAGTTGCCAATGCCTAACCTAAAAAAAAAGCATTTTTGAAGCGTCACTGGTGTATATTTACGATTTTTAAGTATTTTTACCAAAATGACTGATAAAGCTAGCGTTGCTATAGTATTAGCATTAGGATTAAAAAGACGCGTGAAGAGAAAAAAATGAGAAAAATTATGAGGATGAGGATCTTGTTGACTTTTTATACTTTTATAGTAACTGTCCAGGTCCATAGTGGCCACAGCAGCTTGAAAATAAACACAAACAATGAAAATAAATTTGATATTACGTTATTTATCTGTCAGTTTGACAGAAATGTCGTGATAAATATCGACTAGATACTAGACGCTCGATATATATCGCACGATAGTTGATACGGATCGTAGATTTCTGGATTTTCGAAAATCCTGTGATCCGTATCACGATTCGTGATACTCTAGGCTACACACTCGATAAATATCGTGATCCTGCGTGAATCACGATATATATCGTGTGTGTAGTATCCGCTATAGAGAAAAAATGGTGGTCCGAATCGCATATCAAAAAAATTGAAATTATAATCTCTGTATGGCAACTTATGCCAAGTTTTTTATTCGTTATAGAACGTCATTCATAAAA
This sequence comes from Blastobasis lacticolella, assembly GCA_905147135.1. NCBI lineage: Eukaryota > Metazoa > Arthropoda > Insecta > Lepidoptera > Blastobasidae > Blastobasis > Blastobasis lacticolella. The sequence goes on from LR990039.1 coordinate 28,105,478, forward strand.
GTCATAACATACGAATTGATTTCTGTAGGACTGTTTATTTTCGTTAGTTAAGAACATATTATTAAATAATGGGCAAAACTATTATTAAGGAAGTGTGGAAAAGAATTATCACCATGATTAATAATTTAGACAAAAGTTCCAGCTAATCGTGATCTATTTGAAGAATTTTTACAAGGACTTACAAGGACAGATTATCCCCAGATTATTGCCATATCCACACTTTATAATTTGTACTACTGTACTTAGAGTGGTCTTATTAGATAACTTTTTTGCTTTCTATGTAGATAATTCATTGCAATCAGTTATGGGTTGGGTGCGGCTCATGGTAAACTAATCACCTAAATGTGAAGACTTTCCACCCAGATTCAACGCAACACGTATTTAGTATTTCTTCGCACCTAATGGTTTACGACCTCTCATGGTATTAGTTAGCCCTGCACATAACAAAACAAAACCAGTAGCCCTGCGATATAACTAATAATTTCTTTGTAATGTAAATCACAGCCATGTTACAGCATTGTTCTTAAAAATATGGATGCTCCATATCTATATTCCTTTGATTACCCCTCGGATTTAATTTAAAAAAGTAATATGACAGTCTCTGTATGTCAATACGGTTGATAGCGCTTAGCGATTTTTTATTGGTCTTTGGGCCGCCGCGCCGCCGCCGCCCGCAAATGTTTTTATCCTCTTTGGTTCAAATCAAATCCAAAGTCATTCGTTTCGTTTCGTTTTCATTTTCATTGTATTTCCAGATTTCGATGGTGTCGGTCCTTGTTTGTGTTTCGCTCTGAATAATTTAACTTTATTTATCTACCAATACACTAAAAATATATTTTGTAACTCCCTCTAACATGGGGGAGTAATAACTTTTGTCTGATTGGATTGATAAATGTTAGTATTTTCTTTTCTGTGCTCAATTCTGCTGTTCCCATCGGTTGTTGAATACGAAACGGGAAAATGAAATCATTGAAAAGTTACTGAACTCGAAGTGCAACAACGATCATCACGGCGTTGACTACTATGAGCAACTGGGCAAGGAGGATGCACCGCCGGGCGGCAACGCTGAGTAGTGTCGTCACGTCCTGCGGGCATCCTAATACTTTGCCGTATCCGAGACGCCTCGAAAAAGTTAAGTTTGGCGTGCCGCTTCCAGAAGTTTGCAAGGATGATATACCGGGCCCTTTGCTGGTAAGTTACTCTGCAGTTATTCTGACGATCTGTCCATCGGCGTAGCGGTTCAGAGATATTAAGCGTGTGATCGGTGGCAGGTGCTGATCCTGAAGTTGAACAAGGAAGCGCCGCAGCGGCGCGACGTGTTCCGCGCGCCCGGCCACCAGGGCGCCATGAAGAAGCTCATTCACTTCCTGCAATCTGGCCGCCTGGTCAATGTTGACAACTATTCAGTATACACAATTGCTAGTGTTTTGAAAAAGTTTCTAAGGTAAATATTTGTTTAAGATAAACATACCTAGTTATTATTATACTTATAATGAGACTATTTCAAGCCTTAATATAATGTGGCAGTGGTCAGTGGCTGGGTGGCCTGAATGATATTACATTGCATAGATAGAAAGCATGTTGTAAAAGAGAATGACAATTTTGTGTTGTACACTATAATAAAATAAATAGCACAGTGTAAATAAAACATACAGGCATTATCTAAACAAAGTGTTTGTTTTTAGAAAAATTCCTGGTGGAGTATTTGGCCGTGACGGTGAGAAGCAGCTGTTCTCCTCTGTCGATTTACCAGAACAGGAGCAAATTATTGAAATACGCAGGTTAGTTGTGTATTGTGTTGTATTGAATGATGTTACTTTATTTTAAGTATATTTGATCAGCATCATAGGAAATATATGTGACTGTCAATTCTACTACCGAATTGAGCAAGCAACTTTATAAAAGTTGTTGACTAAGTATTATTTAGGAGCTTCTCAGTAAGCAAAACCATTAGTAAAATATTTTATGTACTTCCTTCATGTCCAGTGGGCAAAGGATGTTGATGTTCCTGTCAGCTCTATAAGCAGACTGAGTACAATGGGAGATGAAACTATTATTTCCAAGTCACAACAAGTTATACAATGGGCTAGCTAACAAAATGTGTTGCTACTGACCCGGCATAAATTTGCAAGTTAATGGTATAGCCGAGAGTTGTCAAGGTACTTTTACAAAATATTAGCATTATAAGTTCACAATAGATATTGAACATGGACTTGACTGATCTTGATTGATTTGATATCTGCTTAAATCTCATTGATATTATGTTAACAACTCATCATATGATAAAACTGATAAAATGAATCGGTACTCCTAGACATGTATACTTTGTCACTTGAAATCTTTCATTGATAAAGTTCAAATCTTGTATGTTATCATTCTATTATATTTATTTATTATGATTGATTGATCAATTGTTGTCTTTTTTATCTTAGGTTGAGTAATAAATATAACTATACTGATTATTATTATGTTTCTTTGTACAAGACAATTTTTTTTGCTTTTAGAACTGCCTTTCAGGACTTCACTTGAATGAAGTGCTTGAGTTGGGTTTCTGTGATTGAACTTCTTGGACCTAATCATCATGAATTTTGGCTCGGATGTAGCTTGAGCTAGTCATGACATGACTTTATTTTATTAGAAGAAATGCATATTTATATATAAAATCGCTACTGCACACTGTCACAAGCATGGTTCAAGAAGTTTGTTAGGACATAAACTTGATTTTGTGTGCCACTAGATAAGTCACTTGTGGTCAGGCTCTAGTATTGAAATCAGCTTTTGCGAAAATGATTATTGCTACAGCGAAGATTTTATAACAACAGTATTATAGATTTACATAACCACCTTTTGCCCGCCACCTCGTCCATGTGGACAATTATTTACGTTTACTCGTTCATTTCCCATGACAGAACAGGTAAAAAAATATTTTATTAAAACTACTGTTTTCCCCCCTGCCAAGCGTGGAGATTATGGCAATAACCAATCCTTATGTGGGAGAGACAGGGGACTGTTATGGGACAGCCCATCATCATCCGATGACGATACGTGACGTGACTAGGAAACTTTAAGATACAAAATAATATTAATATAATATGAACAACGATCAGACATATTTCGATGAAAAGGAAAATAACAATAAACATTATTTAAGTGTGTAGCTCATTTGCGATTTATATCTAACACCTACCCTACACCTCCCCTATATCTCCCCTACACCTGCCCTGCACCTATCCTACACCTCCGCTACATCTCCGCTACACCTACCCTACACCACCTCTACACCTCCCCTACACCTACACCTCCTCTACAGCTTCCCCTAACCCTACTTTACACCTCCCCAAATCTCCCCTACACCACTCCTACACCTATCCTACACCACCCCTACACCTCCTCTACAGCTTCCCCTAACCCTACTTTACACCTCCTCTACATCTCCCCTACACCACTTCTACACTTCCCCTACACCTATCCTACACCACCCCTACACCTCCTCTACAGCTTCCCCTAACCCTACTTTACACCTCCCCAAATCTCCCCTACACCACTCCTACACCTATCCTACACCTATCCTACACCACCCCTACACCTCCTCTACAGCTTCCCCTAACCCTACTTTACACCTCCTCTACATCTCCCCTACACCACTTCTACACTTCCCCTACACCTATCCTACACCACCCCTACACCTCCTCTACAGCTTCCTCTAACCCTACTTTACACCTCTACATCTCCCCTACACCTCCCCTACACCACTCTTACACCTCCCCTACACCTATCCTACACCACCCCTACACCTCCTCTACAGCTTCCCCTAACCCTACTTTACACCTCCTCTACATCTCCTCTACACCTCCCCTACACCACTCCTACACTTCCCCTACACCTATCCTACACCACTCCTACATCTCCCCTGTACCTATCCTACACCTATCCTCCACCACTCCTACATCTCCCCTGCACCTATCCTACACCTCCCCTACACCTACACCTCTACAGCTTCCTCTAACCCTACTTTACACCTCCCCTACACCACTCCTACACCTCCCCTACACCTATCCTACATCTCCCCTAAACCACTCCTACATCTCGCCTACACCTATCCTACACCACTCCTACACCTGCCCTACATCTCCCCTACACCTGCCCTGCACCTCCCCTACATCTCCCCTACACCTGCCCTGCACCTATCCTACACCACCTCTACACCTATCCTACACCACCCTTACACCTACACCTCTCCTACATCTTCCCCTAACCGTACTTTACACCTCCCCTACATCTTCCGTACACCACTCCTACATCTCGCCTACACCTATCCTACACCACCCCTACACCTCCCCTACACCACTCCTACGTCTCGCCTACACCTATCCTACAACACCCCTACACCTGCCCTGCACCTATCCTTCGCCACTCCTACATCTTCCCTACACCTATCCTACACCACCCCTTACACCTCCCCTACATCTCCCCTACAGCTTCTCCTAACCCTACCTTACACCTCCCATACATCGCCCCTACACCTGCCCTGCACCTATCCTACACCACTCCTACAACTTCCCTTCACCTATTCTATATCACCCCTACGTCTAACCCCTACCCTACACCACCCCTTACACCTCCCCTATACCACCCCTTACACCTCCCCTTCAGCCTCCCCAACCCTACCGTAGAGCACCTTTACACCTACCCTACACCTCCCGTACATCTCCCCTACACCTGCCATATACGTTCCTTACACCTTCCATATAACTGCCATACACGTTCCCTACAACTGCCATACACCTTCCCTACACCTGCCCTACACCTTCCATATACCTGCCCTACACATTCCATATACCTGCCATACACGTTCCCTACAACTGCCATACACCTGCCCTACATCTTCTATATACCTGCCATACACGTTCCCTACGACTGGCATATACCTTCCCTACATTACACCTTCCATACACCTGCAGTACCCACTGGGTACGACTGGGAACATTACTAGGAACGACTGGGAATTTTATTCCTAGGGTTGCCCAGTGGGTTCCTCCTCCCATTGTGTACGACCGGGAATACCCACTGGGAACGTTACGGAACAACTATGATTTTTATTCCCAGTCTTACCCAGTGGGTGCCTCCATCCATTGTGTACGACCGGGAATACCCACTAGAAACAACTACGAATTTTATTCCCAGTCTTAACCAGTGGGTGCGTCCTCCCAGTGGTTACGACCAGGAATAAGTCATCTTTCAAAGGAAAATGTTTACCGTTTCAATAGAGAAAACCATCTCAACAGAGCTGTCGGGGCGGTGCGAGGTTGCCAAGAGATAACAACCTGTTATGGCACTCACTTTACCTAAAACCATAAACGCAAAACACCAAATTCATATACCCTCATCGCGCATTGCAAGAAAATACTCATTTACCAATTCAGTAGTTGCGAGAAATAATCTATCGTGAAAATATCGTCAAAGAAAAAGGGGTAGGAAAGTAAGAAGGAAACACACAGTGACCTGTTGGTCACCACAAGACCGGAGCCAATTAGTGCCCGACAATGTCAAGCATAGCCGGACCACGCCCGACAAAATACGAGTATATTATACTTTAACGCCGGAAGGAAGTTAACGCCGCTTCCTAGGTAGTTCTCCGTGATAAAGAAACGGCATGAAACCCACAGAGTCTGCCTACGTTCATTTCATACCGAAAAAATGTATCTACAGAAGCACGAGAGTACATACCGAGTTTCAATTCGAGACAAAATGTCACACATCTCTATAACACAACACACACACTAAGCATAATGCAGATACGAAACAAGGCAGCCCATCTGTAGACAAGTTATTTTTTACTATGAATTTCTATTGCGTAACGAACACAAACAAATCTGACTTGTTTCGTTACGGAATAGGAACTTTTATTATAATGACAATATATATTTATTTTGTCATTATAATAAAAGTGCAATGAAGGTGCCGACCTAATTGTTATCACCGTCGTCGTCAGCTATACACTTCTAAACTACTTGGGAATAGATTTGTACTTTCATTGAGAGAACGGGCAATAGTTTACCACTCAAGCCCAATGCGGATTGGCAGTTTTATCACGATATTTTCCTTAAATGAAAAGCCAAATAAATTATTTGAATCCATATATGAATTAGGTACATAATACAAAAACCATTTTCAAAGGTAAGGGGATCAGTGGGTAGGGGGTAAATGTCTGGGGATCAAACCCACGCCTTGATACTTACCACCATATTTTCGATCTCTCGATCCTACATACCGTGAATACCGTGCCCTCTAGAGGACATCGTCATGAACAAAAAAATTTATGAAAAGGGTATGTAGGGTATATAAATATATGAAACAGGCAGCATATTCTTTATTTTTAGTAAAAATTCTGGTAGGTCCGGCACCAGGACAGCAGGGAGTTGCATATACTTATTATCTTAATAAAAAAACTGTGCATATATTTGCATGCCATTGTTGGCTGAACATATGGTAGAGCTCGTCTAGTTGATTTCGATGTGTGAGTGCAAATATTGATAACGACACTTCATCTGTGTGGGAGCCAATGAACGACGCGTTCTCCTACGTTTGAATCTCACCGGCAACTGAATGACCAATTACAACGGCATTTGTATATGTTTGCGTCCATATTTTAAACTTGCTTGTGTGCGTTAATGCGATAGTGGGGCGCGTCATTTTAGATTAGACGAGCTCTACGTTAATGTATAACTACGTTCTTGCAAATAAAAAATTCTGATTCTTGTTCTTCAAAATGTTTACAACACAGCACTTCCAATTTGCAACCCATACATCACCATGTCTGATCTTCAGGAAACCTAGAAGAATAAATAAATGAAAATAAACGTAAATTCGCGATTAATCCGTTAAAGTACTTTTTAAATGGCTGAACATTTAAAATATCATTTAGGTACATTTTTGGTACGGAACCCCAATAAATATAATATTGTGGACCGCTATGTACACAATATTTGAGTATTAAAATTTGAGTATTATACAACAAATACTAAATCCGACCCTGTTTACATCGAAATATTGCCATATCTATTTACACACCGAAATACAATATATATGTACCCTCACGTACCGCGCGAAAGCGAAAGCGGGTGTTTGCGCCAAGATGATGATGGGATGAATTTTCAAAAATCGCTTCTTAGTGCTCACCTACACCATACATCAAACTTCCATGCATGATTTCAAGCTTCTTTGTCCAGCGGTTTTGGCTGTGCGTGGTTCTTTAGCAGTAATTCAGAATTACGTATTTCCATTACCTACATTTCAAATCACCTATTTTACCTGTCTATGGGGACGGCTTTTGTAGAAATGTTGTAAAAATTTAGAATATTTGTACAGTTTCAAATAGGAGAACTTAGGAGAACAGTTTCCACAAATCCCTTTTTACTGCTCAATGGGCGTATATTTCAAAGCCAAATTTCAAATGTTTAGACTCAGTGGCTTCGGCTGTGCGTTGTCCATTAGCAGTTACATAGAATCATAAAGTAGCAGGACAACTAGCATAAGTGTGCTCTCGCTTATCACGCGTGACGTATATACTGCTATCTGTTTCATCGTAGTATTGACTAAAAGAAACAAATTTTCTCTAGCGGCACCGCGAGCGAGCCGAGTCGCACACTTGTGCTTGCCATGCTATTTTCTGTAAGCCCTAAATAAGGGATGAACTTCCAGAAATGTTGATTTTTTATACCTATCTGATGGTAAGCAGTTAGGTACCGCAGCCTAGGGCCCCAACCGCTAAACCCATGTTTTACGGTTTAAGTTATACCATACTAATACTTATAAGGCTACACAGAGGCTGTGTGCAAAACGGCGCGCTTTGTTATCTGCCCCTGTGCAGCATTATGTTTACGTTAAGTTTTAAACTAAAATATATTGTACAGCCTAGGGATAAGGAGAAATTACACACCCTAGCGTGCGTAGGTGGGAGAATGTACCTTAAGAACCTTTATTTGTAAGCGGTTCAAGCAAATTCATTGACGGAACAAAATTCTTTAGACTCGTAATGTAAGGCTTAGATGATGAATTTGCAAAAAATCCTAGCGTTCACACACCCCTTGCAACATGTCAAGCTTCTGGACCCAGAAGTTATGGCTGTGCGTTGACCAATAGCAGTTAGTATTGCAAATTTCACTCCATTCTTTATCGCCAATTTCTAGAAACTGTGAATAACATGTTTCCATGGGATTTCCATTCCACGTTACAACAACATTAACAGCATTAACACACACATTAATGCTGTAAATGTTTATGCTTATATCTAAAGACAAAGAAATAAGGATACTGTGCCAAAATAAACAACAGCGCCCGGCTAATTTAAAATTAATTATTCACACCTAATTGAACGCGAACAATAAATCCTATTTGCGTTACTTAACACGTAAACGAAGAGATGAGCCGGCGCGTGGCGTAATAATGAATACGCCTGCTCTTCCATTAGCATATTATATCAAGTGTAAGCCATCGTAATCTGGCCGCGCCCGTGGTATCGCCGCGCATGCTCGTCCAATCCTCGGCACACTCGCAAAGTAAACGTTAACTTTAAAGCTTATATTCACGGCCGTGACCGGGGAACATTGTCAAGATAACCGATTGTTCAAAGTTGAACCGGGGAAACGCCGCGAGCGCGGTGAATTTTCAATCTCGACCACCAAACTTTCGCTAGTTGGAGTGTTCAAACTCAGAAGTCCTGTCCCCGGGACGGCACGAGGCGTAATTCATGTAATGGATACTGGAAACAAGACGCGGTCAGGGTAGGGAAGTTTCTTTTTTATTAATTAAACAGATTAAAGAGAATACGGAGAGAGGGCTGCTCTCTCATTACGCTTCCGCCTTGTCCAAAGTCTCGTGCAAAGTTGTGTCCGTTGTCTAGGACTCGTCGGCTCTGTGCTTTGAGTTGCGCTCGAGTTTACAAACTACTAATTCTAACAAACAAACTGTAGTTTTGTAACATTAAATAACTGGCCAGGAATATATGAGCCTCATATTGCGCCATTTATAGAACTAATTTCTTAGGCATGGTTTATACAGAAGAGACGCGGCGGCGGCGGATTATCAAGTAAACCTTATAGTTATAACGTGTAGGTTGCTGCTGCGCCGTCAGACGACGTGTCCGCCGCCGTGTTCTGTATGAACCGCGATCAGCACTGGCAAAAACAAGTAGTGTCCGACCGAAGTTTCGGTTTCGGCCAAAAAAAACCACCTTCGGCGTAACCTTCGACTTCGGCCCGAAATCCAGCCGAAGCTGAAGGATTCGCCGAAGGTTCCTAGCAAACGTCATCTTTTAATAAATACTGTTATACCTGATTCACATTATTTCGAAATGTTATTATTTATGACAAATAAATTGCAAGGTAATTTTTTATCATCCCTAGATCAAATTCTAGAGAATGATTTAAATAATACTTTTCTATAATATACAGTCAATATAAATCTTTCATATTAGTTTTAAAATAATTTATATGTTTAATTGTGGCTTGTAGCCAATCCTGAACAAAAATTCTTAGATGTTTTAAATCTTAGGATCCGGTCTGAAATTGGCCTTCGGTCTGACACTAACAGGAACTGACAGCAACAGTAGCTCCTTGAAATTATTGATAGACCTCGTATATTCGTGGTAATGCTTTACACGTGTATTGAATAGAATTGTGCTCCACAAAGCGTTAAACTACAACCATATTATATTGGAAAAGCGCGCATTCGACCCTGAGATCCTCTACCCCGCCGTTTTCTATCGAAGGCCACGTGTAATCCTTGCGGGCGTATGCAATGTGTGCGTTCGTTCTCGATGATATTACATTGGCCCATAGGTGACACCCTTCGCGGGTTTTAACGCCGATAACAAAGTGTAAAACTATAATGGATGTGTGCAGTAAAACTCAGAACTCTTATAGGATTACCTTTGTTGTTGTCTGTATATCGGTCGAGATGCTTTTTCTCTTTGTTGTCTCTGTAAAATCTGTGGCGAAGTTTAAAAGATCTAAGCGTACATATACAGAGGGACAGACGGCGGGAAGCTACTTTGTTTTATACTATGTATAGATAACTACTTGTGCGATTAACGAGCAACTAACCCACCCGGTCCTGTTTAAAATTCATACAAAAATTCGAGAACTTTTTACGACATTTTGACTTTTCCTGAGCAATTTTTCTATTTTTTTGTTTCATTACTGACGTTAATCTCAATTGCTTTTGTGGCCGATCAAGTATTACATAAACAAAAAAGGGGATATGTGTTTTAACTGACTTCAAAAAACGAAGTTCTATGTTTGGCAGTATTATGGTGGGCCATTTTTTATGTATGTCCACCGGTTTCGACTTATATTTTTTTTAATATTTGGAAGGGTTTACTCTTGAGGTGGTCCCATTTTAATCAGGTCAGGATCTGAAGATGGAAGCCCTGTGAAATCGAAGACAATCCTCGAAAATTGTAGGCACGTGTGGTGTGCTTGTTAGGTTATCATGTCTAACTCAGGTGTTCGCTTCAGGGTGGCAACATTTAATTAGCAAATGATAAAGCCATAGAACCCTTCAACTTGGTAATTAATAGTAGTGCTTGGTCGGAGCGTCGGTGGCCGAGCGGTTAGAGTGTACGACTCGTAAGCCAGAGGTCCCGGGTTCGAATCCCGCTCCGGCCATGTACCAATGACTGTTTTCCGAGTTATGTACATTAGTTGAATACTAACCGATGCTCGTATGGTGAGGGAAACATCGTGATGAAACCTGCACATTCAGGCGACTGGATGTGTAATCATGATCCAATCTGGTCAGGTTCCCCTGGTAGCAGGGTCATGGAGCCTGAGGGACCTGCCAAATCCTGGATCATAGCTCTCGTGCGCGAGAGCACAACCGGCAAGATGAGAGACATCAACGCCAAGATGTTGAGTAGTGCTTGGTCTAGTGCTTGCCAACTAAAAAGAAAGACACGTGCCGCGTAGTTATAACCTTATTGAGCATTTTATAAATAGGCCGTATTTTTCTATATAGAAAATTGTGCCTTAAATAGTTACCATACCACGGCAACTACGCAGCATATTTCAGACTAATAAAATACAATATACAAATAGAATGGTTGAATTTACTGTAATAAAAAAACGTTCGTATTTGGATTTATTACTATATTGTTTTTCTCGCGAAAGGAAAAAACCCAGGGCTCAATTTAATAATAATGTAATATAGCGTTGGAAGCCTTTCAGACATAATAAATTCTTAATAGCATTTTAAATATAGCTCATACTTATCTATACAAAAAACTTTTTCGAACGAAAGGGGATTTCGGCCAAAGGTTGTGGCGATAGCAGAGTAATCGGCTTTGGCTAGAAATTAAATAAATAATATAAATAGAATAAATATAAATTTTCGTGGACAAATTCACACATCGCCATCTAGCCCCAAACTAAGCAAAGCTTGTACTATGGGAGTAACTGTAACTGATATACTACTTAAATACTTTTTTTTAATACATATTATACATAGAACACCTAGACCCGTAACAGAAATTAAAATTCATCATCTCCATTACTGCCCGGCCAGGAATCGAACCCGGGACCTCTTGCGTGGCATGTTGACCATTGAACCACTCAGGTCGTCAATTGGCTTTAGGTCGGACACTAACAGCAAGTGACAGCAACAGTACCTCTTTGACACTTTTGACAGACCTCCTAGAGACTTCGCATATTCCATTGGCGATTGTTTTAGTAACATTTTGTATATTTTTTTGCAAAATACAATAGGATTTGATTTAAAGATAATTATGCAGTACTGCTTTGCCAGCCGTGTGGTGTCCGGCAGAGTAGAATAGCACCAACCCTGCACACACATGGGTGTCGTATAAGGCGACTAATGTTTTTGAGGCAAAAGATCTAGTCTCCGTAGGCTGGAAAATTGGCAGCAGCTTTTTCCAATGTAACATTTATAAACTGCGATCTCTAACCCGCGTGCCAAGCGTGGAGATTATGGCAATAACCTCCCCTTTTGTGGGAGAAGCCGTAAGTCCTGCAGTGGACTGTTATGGGTTGAGATTATGATGCGGTACTGGCAAAGATTTTTTGTAATAGGTAATTAATTTGATTTTGTGCGTTTTTCGGTATCAAGCGGTGGGTAATTATATTAATAGTAATAAATAATCATCTTGGCGTTAATGTCCCGGTTGCGCTCTCGAGAACTAGGGCCCGGGGTCCGCCTTGACCATGATTCAGGATTTGGCGATCAGGTTATAACAGTGGAGCGACTACCATCTGACCTCCGTAACCCTGCTACCAGGGGAACCTGACCAGATTGGATCATGGTTACAAATTCAGTTGCCTGAATTTGCAGGTTTCATCACGGTGTTTTCCCTCATCGTAAGAGCATCGGTTAGAATTCAACTAATGTACATAACTCAGAAAAGAGTTTTAAGGGTATGTTCCGGGTTTCCTACCGCGTACCTTTATTGACGAGTAGACGAGTAGAACAAAGGTAAGCAGTAGGAAACCCGGAACATACCCTTAAAATGTGTAATAATAACTGCGATAGTTTAAAACATTAGAAAAGAGTCATTGGTACATGGCTGCAGCGGAATTCGAACCCGGTACCTCTTACCGGATAGGCACGATCAGGCGAGATCATTGGGACAGTAATAATAGACTTTAACCTCTTAATAAATAAGCTAGTTTTGATTTTTGGCACAAGTGTTCGTTAGCCTAAAAATGGCCTTCAGTTAATTAAGATAGGACTAATAGTTTTTGAGCTATTACTACGGATACTGCTTGAATTTATTTCCCCTGCAAACAAAATTGCCTTTTCACCGAAATTAGTCAAAAATTCGCAGTACCCTATCCCGCCTGTTTATTTTTTCTGGAATATATTTCATGTACACTCACAGGTGTATTACAGGACTCTACCATCCCTGGGGGCCTATCCATTCCCATGTAGAGACATGGTTTACAGGCTGTGACACGACAAGTACATTTTTCGAAAAAGGAAAAAAGCACGCGTTGAAAAACTTGTAACATTGTACACATATACGATATCAAGTTGAAATTATCTAATCGTCTACAAACAAGCAAGTCACTGCAGGAGAGAAGTTCGCTCTCGCTCTCTACGACAAGTGCGGTTGTGTAACTCTTGATGAACTAAAATAAAATATAGTAGAAAAATTGCGACTCAAATTCTTTATTGAATAGAACATTACGTAGCTATTTCAATCGTCAAACTTCGTCAATGCTTCTTTTCAACAAGAATCCTTGCCACCCTAGTCAGAGTTTATATGCACGTGCAAGAATCATCATCATCATCATCTTGGCGTTATGTTCCGGTTGCGCCCCCGCGCGGCATGCGAGGGCCCAGGGTCCACCTTGCACGTGCAAGAATAGCATCGACCAAATCTTGTAGACCAGAGTGGAAGACTTTGGGAAATTCACTATCGCCTCTGACCACAACTTTCTTCCCGCAACAGACCATCTCCTAAACCTGTGTCGGTGTAGTGCAATTGTTAGAAACTGAAAATGTGTGCCAAAAGATGTGAATTTGTGGGCAATGCCATGGGTCGTCATCTTATGCAAATGTCAGCTACGATGGAGACGATGATAATGCTTTAGAGTAATAAATTTATCATGATCTAACTTCTGAGCATTAGATTTTACTCGATCTTAACATTCATCTAATACATCTGTCCATGTGCATACAAGATCTTCCAGAAAAATAACAGTCGGAATAGGGAGACGTAAGCAGGCACAAATTTACATATTGGATTTTTAGGCTGTTTGTGTGCGGTGAACGGATTTTGATGAAGTTTTAACTGTTTTATAGTTTAGAATCCGTCTCAAAATCGAATCCATATTTCATCTAATTCGGGTGAGTAGAACCGGAAATACTGCTTTATCTCTGTGTAATACTAACATTCATACACTAAAGAGGTAATTTAAAATGCGTCTTGTCATAAAAATTTTCATTTAAAAGGCGGATGAAGTCGCGAGCAAAACCTAGTAAATAAGATGGATCTTGTTTTATTGATAAATGTATGTACATAAATTCTCCTCTTCACCTACCTCTTATGTAAACTTCAGTAGTTGTTGTATAATTTTGGTGGAAAGGAAATATCGAAATGAACTAAAACCCTTTTTGTAGATAAAGTAACTGTGTTTATTTTTGTCTTGACAGTTTTTATATCTCTGATAGTTCATGTTAAAATTGAAAAACAAAAGCACTGTTAGGGACTTATTTGGGATGGGGACCTTTGAGGACATACTAGGACTATAAGGAAAACTTTATTTATTTTGAGGTTTTACAAAGAATTTGCTTAAACAGCTTGTACTATATAATACGTAATCTGCCATCACGGGCGTGGTTGCCGACGGGGTCGCGCATAGGAGGTGCGCGCGCGAGTTGCATGATAACGCGTCGGAAGGCGGCGATTGTTTGCGGCTGGAGATGGTATCACTTTCACAATGCACTGCCATTATGGCCGCGAACAATACTTGTTTATAGTGGCGCCCCGCCTGCCTTCAAATTGGGGAAGTCGTATGCGGCTCGCTAGTCTCCGGCTGGGGTAGACTCACTTTTTGATCACTCTTGTAAGGTTCAGACCTTAACTGAGTGCGTCTGGACGCATTACCAAATCCTGCCCTGTTATCTTCCTACTCTTATCCCACTATGTGGGATTGGTACAACGTCCATTTATAATGTCCTTCTCCGTGTACATTGCGTACGGTTAAGGAATGGAATACGTTTTCTTCGAGTGGTCTACTTCAGACGATCAGAGTGGTTCGTGCCGCCGATATGCTACGCAAGAGGGCCCGGATTCGATTCCCAGTAGGGCCAAAACTATCGCTCGCTATCGCGTCACTGGGACCTCCAACCCGCCTGCCAACCGTGGAGATTATGGCAAATCCCTTCTGGAGGCACGAGTCCAGCAGTGGACTGTAGCAGGATGTTGAAGTGACTCGTCATCTCGGTAGGAACTTACGCCTATTTTCTTTGTCACCATTCACATAGTCCATATTTTATACTTGTGTCATCTTCAACTCGCAACATTGAATTTATAGATATGAAATTTCTTTGTGAAATAGCCAGACAGTCCGTCAATAATTCGTTTAATTTCCCGTGTCAATATCAGATTATGCTGCACACGCAAGCATTGAAGCTCGATCACTCCCGTGGATGATCCGTTATCCATGTATGTACCGGATGCGGTTGGCTTACAAGTTAGAAACATGAGAGATACGCTGAACTAACAGATGCGATGTAGTTACAGTAGGCTTGCTGCGAAACTTGTATCAATTTTTTAAAACTATTCAAACAATGCCACTGTTCAAAATAGGTCAGCTCGCTATTGTTTTATTCGTTAATACATTCAATTCAATAAATAGGAGATATGATATTTTTGTTACACGTTGCTTTGAGGTACTAATATGTAATTAACGCAGTAAGATAGTGCCTAAAACACACTCTACTTTTACTTTGTAGGATCGTTAACTTTGGTTCTTTTGCTATTTGGAGTAAACATTTCACTTCCAATTATTTTGGACTTATATAATATTATGTAGGCGTCAGTTCTCGTTCTGGTGATTGCTAACGAAGAGGATACGCGTAGGCATAATCTTCTTCAGCATTTAATATATAGACCGTACCTTTTTATACAGAAATCTGGGGCTTAAATAATTACCATAGATACCTCAGCAATTACGCAACGCATTTCGGATCAAAAAAAATTAAATTTACAAATGAAATGGTTGAATTTATTGGTCCTTATAATTCGCAGCATTAATAAATGTACGTTGTCATATTTATTACCATCATGTTTTTCCGCGAAAGGAATAGCCAAGGCTTCAATCTCATCAGAATATAATAATATAGCGCCTCCCTTTGAAAGACGGCTGCCTTGTTATACGTACACGCGTTGGTACTCGCTTATACATAAGTTATTTGTCCAAGGACCTGGGCGAAGCGTTTCAGTAAATTTACGCGTGCAAAATTGTCATTGGATACGTCCGCATCGTACATTTTTATTTCCTGAACGAGCGAGTGCTTGGGTTTCCTCTCCGTAAATACGTATTAAGAGATAGCTACGTTCACCGTTGTTCTTGTTCGTGGAAGGTGCATTGTACTGCGCTGGATGCGGCGGTAACTATGCGGGTACTTCCTGAAGCATCAATCAATCCGTTATGAAAGGCCAAATGACTCAGTCAACACCGCGATGGCGTCACAATCATGTTGACGGAATTCGGTCTGACCTGTGTGGAGGGACGTCTAATTCTTCAAATGCATATTCGGATAATAAATGATTCAATGTGTTTTAGCTAATCTGTTTCCTCCGATATTATTTGAATGGGACGGCTGTATATTGTTAAACATACCCGTCACGGGGGCCTAAACTATTCACAAGTCTCCGGGTCTCCAGCAGAACACCTTAGTCAGCCTATATTGTACTGACAATATTTATTTGGTTCGATAGTCAACGCTGCTCCTATTATTATTAGAGTGCGTTGAGTGGCTTTGACAAACTCGTTGCAGGCCGCAAACCGAGTTAAATTAAAGTTCCAAATTTTTAGGGTCCCATATCCTTAGAGCTCATATCCAGCAGTGGACCGTTGTGGAGTTTTGCCTGCTAATGTGATGTAATATCTGTGGAGTGAAAACGGAACGCTATTGCTAAGCCTCCGCAGTGTGCCTGTTTGTCACCGGGCTGTTATTTATTAGATAATGGCGCAAGTCGTTTGGCGGCGCGGCTTAATATGGCTGTAGGGTGGTGACCATCCACGGCCGCGGCCACCACCGGAAGAGGAATAATCGTTTTTCACCACCCAGGGATTACTATGGGGTAACGAGGGTTAAACCCACAGAAGCTAACAGTATTGACCTCTTAAATATTTTATTTTGTATACCTTGCTTAATTCTCCGTTTGATATTCTATACGTTCTCTAAACGAGCCGCGGTATCGTACCTATACTAATTTGACATCTACAATAAATCTGGGTTTAGCATTGTTTTGTTTTAGCTCTATTGTACAATACACAGATGTGTCAAACTTTGTGGGTCGAACTCGCGCACCATAGAGAAAAAAAAATATATACAGGAGCAGAGAGTACATACCGAGTTTTAATACGAGACAAAATGTCACACATCTCTATAACACACACACTAATGCAAATGCAGGGACGGCACACGGCAGTCCATCTGCAGATAAGTTATATTTTGCTACGAATTTCTACTAGTAACGCACACAAACAAATCTGACGTAGTCGTCCGGAGCGTAATACGCCCTTTTTTAACCTTGTCCTTATAATTTAATATTGTCATTATACTAAAAGGTAAGATGTCTAGTGAATCAAACCCACGCCCTGATACCTACCACCGTCTTTTTGATCTCTCGATCCTACACACCGTAAATTGGCAGTGCTTGGTTTTGCAAAAAGGAGCCTTTTAACCTTTTTTTTGTTGTTGTTTGTGTTGCGCATCAACAGTAACGAAATTAGTAATTGAGTTTTGTCCCCTTTGTTTGCTCCTTTTATTAAAGTTAAAATATAAATTTTCGTATTGTTTGTTGAGCGATCTTCCGGTTATTCTGAAAGCCTTAAGACACTCGCTCATGGGTGAAATTGGGTGAAAATGGGAAACCCATTCGAATATTGTGATTAAAATTTGTACGTGGTTGCATTGCACTGGATTGTACTTCATAAATGCAAGTGTTCTCTGAGATCCTAAAGCTTTTATTCCATTAGCTAGCCTTCGAATTCGTCCGCACATTTAATTATCTATTCAGAATCAACATTTATTTAACAGATTCTCTACTCGTGTACCAACTTCATTTGATTCAACGGCATGCGGCTTCATAGTGTTCGCAAACAACGAAATTGAATTTCTGCACTTCTCTGAATATCGAATAAATGGAAGTATGCAAATCAAAAGTTTTACCATAAGTGCTGGCATAGTTTAATTCTCATTAAACACAGAATCTATTTCTCATCATTTAAATTAACTTCGCTGGACTGATATGGTTCTTAGATTAGTTGAAAATTACAATATAGTTACAATAATTTGGGAGAACGTTTCGTACGAGACACAATTATGTCGTCTAATATGTATCATAACTCCCACACGGGGTATGCCCTAGAATAGATTAATCTTGCTAATCGTTGTCAGTAATCTAGCAGGTAGACACGCCTGTCGATATTATTTTTCTTTAATATTGTACTGAGAAAGAAAACGTTTGGTGAAAATCCACCAGATAGAAAATGAAATGAAACCTCTAAAATATACGGGTAGAGAAATGTTCAGTGCACAAAGCTGTGCGCGGAGATTCCCTGATTGGACAGGGACGTGCACATGTGTGCAGGCCAGAAGATTGAAATTCCATTTGAGAAATAGCATTGCATTTGCAAATGCTGATTGCAGTCGGGTCAAGGGCGCGCGGGGGGCGCGGGCGGGGCCTGCATCGATTCGTTCCACAGTCCCAGCTCGAGCCCCAGCACCTGGGGCCCGGAATAGCGCTAGTGACAAGTTAATAGCTCCCGACAAACTGTTATGCGATACCGGCCAAGTTCAAGTTTGATGATGTAACTAGACCGAATGCCCGCTTGGCATGATTCGTGTTTTGAGGGATGGTATATTAATTGTGGGCCGTGAAAATGTTTTGTTTTGGCGCGGCGTTCCGTCTATTTGAAAATGGAATCGCTTAGGTTAGCACTCTTTGGACAGCAGCTCTACGATAGTGGCCATGTTTTGTAGCTTTTTACCGGCACTTTGTTTACATAATATTCACGGTGACATACTAAATATTTGGTTATTTGCCGATCTCTCGTCACATCGTTATTATTTTAAAATACTTTTTTAAATTGAAATGATTCTTAGAGCTTTATTATATTTTTTAAAATCCTGACTTACAGTTTCCGATCCGATCGTAATTCGGGTACTCGTTAAAGTCCTTCCACACCGATTTGTAACTGTTTCCTTTTGTTTCGTTCCAAACTGTTTACAACTGACTGTTTCCAACGTTCCCAGACCGCGATGCTCGAAATCGAAAAATACTAGATACTTCTTGATATTGCATGACGACTTAGTATTTGCTCGTATATTTTACAAAATTCACTTTTGTTTTATTTTGTTTACTTGTGAAAATTTCAAATAAGTACACCGGATATTTTGAGAAGACAAGTGTGGGAGCACCTGTAGAATAATACCTATCGTCGATAGGTCCCGACTCGTTTCACTTAATTAATTAAAAGTACCAAAAAATAAATTCCGTGCAAAGGCTTCTCATTTCCACCATATCGTATAACTAATTAATCTTTAAAAGCGTTCATGCCACTAATTGGTTCGGGAATGTTATTCGCGTGCGATTTAATTTTGGGAATCGGCTCCGCTGACAATGCGTCGTTGTTATCATAATAATGGAAACTGCTGCGCGGAAAATGCAGTAACGTTCCGAGTGGCAACGACCTCTCGTATGTAGCTTTTCCTTTTTAAAAATCCTGCCTAATTAGGTCGCCTCGATAAGCGGCTGAACTGAAGTGCAGCTGGCAAACGTTGGGCGCCTAACTTTATTTACGTTAACGTAATTAGCGGGAACTCTGCGGAAATTACATTACACGGCGATGTTTTGCTGCGTGTCTTTGGGTGGCCGGCGGCGGCTGTACAATGTACTTTAGGTATAGCGCTCAGCCTCATAGACATTCACCAACGAATAAGCAATGAGCCGTGTAATTATTTGACGCTAAAACACCGCCGTACCCAATTACATGCTAAAATTACTGCCGTCCACTTAGTTTTTACGTCTCATTCTCGATTTTAAAATAACTACATCGCGCTGTACTGAATCTACGAATCTTATATGTGTGTCAGTTAAGTAATTGCGTATAAACACGGTGACGAACACGTTGCTCCGAATTCGAGATAACAGATGAAGTGATTACACAAAGGCTTTATGCGGCGGTACCGCGTACTCCCTATCTTGTTTGTTTGACGTTACGTTTGTTTATCATATTCCCACTACATTGTTTTCGACGGCTGTGTGAGCTGGTAAATTTTTTGCCCATGAATGACTTCCTTAATTGGCATATGCAGGATGAGTTTCGGAGCGTATTACATTGTCTGTATAGCAACGGTCGCTCGTGGCACAGCGAAACGCCGCTGGTGTTGTCTCGAAATGGAGCGATGCGATCCGTCGAACGGGTAAATGTATTTTAGTTGATGGGAAATGCTCGGGTTTCGCTAATTTGTCTTGTTGCTACGCTGCGCCGTGCCGGGGGCGTTCGGTGTACGGTGGAGGGGTGGCGCCGGATATTTTGAACCCCTGTTGACAAAATGAGAACTTAGACGATGGAAGGCGGTAACTGTCGCCCGTACATGTACGGTTCACGCACTTTGATTCTTTAAATTTGTAAAAAGAAAATGGCGCAGGTGTATTGTCGTTATGGCTGCTCATGATGCCTTCAAACACTTCTTTATTCCACAACCCGTAATACATCAATGCATATAGCAGTTGAAAGGTTGAAATAAGCAAGGCGGTGGAGCCCACCCATTCGGGCTTCTTTCCTTCGGTTTGCAACCGTCCATGGTTTTGTTCGCAGGTTGCTGCTTTCGCTGCCGATATGCACTCAGAGGCTGCTGGTGCTGCTCTTCGGAACCTTCAGGGTGATGGCTTCTAACGCCGACAAAGCAGGTAGGTCGAGCGTCTTGTGTATTATGTTTTAAGCTAGAGGTGTGGCGGGATCGTAGCTTGTGGCTTCTCTATGTGGCCTACAAGGCGTGTGTTTTTATCTATGTAACAGTTGCAATACGGTAAGCAGATAATTAATTCCCATGATAATAAAAAAATAAAACGTCCGAATATTTTGAGGGTAGTTTTAATGTAGGTATTTGCATAAAGACTAAACAGACTGTGAGGACGCCGCAGGGTATCTACGTCATCGGGTACAAGAAAACTTCCACTTTGTAGTGATAGTAGACGTTTCACAAAACGTTGGTCTGCCCGTGCAAAGCCTGGAACAAAAACACCTTTTTTTTAGTGACCCAAACTTTGACTTTTCGTAGCGATAATACTTACATGTCGTCCTGTGTGGTTTCCTCACATACTCGTACTATCAGTTTCGCTTTTCAGCCACAAGAGAAAAGTGACTTTTCTTGATGACGATGACGTAGGATAACGTTACGGCGCCCTACTATGATCAATTCAGGATACAAAGTGTGCGTAGCTCCCTTGGGCGTTGTGGGTGCACTCTATCAGGAAAACCGCCTGCCTCCCAAAAAAAAAAAAGTTCGCGCATGTAACAAGTTTTATTATGTTGTTATCAACTTCGTGAGGGTCCCCCACTCACTACGGAATCCTCTATGGAGCGCCATCGACCGCCCGCCGATGCGCCACCGAAAATAATTACTCTAATTTCGCCAATTACACGCGGGCGGTGTGGGCGTGCGCATGCTTCAATTCAATGATGTAACCGCGCTACTTCGAATTCATCGCACGATTATTTAATCTCTTTTTTGTGCGGCTCGTCTCAGCGCACAGTGTGTTAAGGACCCTCATTTTGTCTCACCTTAGTTTTATTGAGGAATACAATAGTTATTACCATTACACACAAGAGTAATACTCCGAGAACGATATGGCTTGTAGTTTTTGTGGGAAAAAAATTCAGGGTTGTCACATTTTTTATCCGGATACCAATATTTTTAAATTTTTGATAAATAAAACATTAACAATAACAAAGATGAGTTATTTTAGTCTTCATTAGATAAAATTAATTGCTTATTCTCATCAATATCTGGAACTGAAAAATCAACAGGTTTTAATAGCCACACTGCTTCTCTTGGTAGTGGATTCTTCTTTAGTTTAAGTTTTCTTTCTTTAATCCCAAAATCTGATATTACAGGGTCTGAGGAGACCAGTACCCTGTGGATCAAATCAAACATTGCTGCTTCACGAGTGGTTTTTCTAGAATGGTGTCATTCCCTATCAGACCGCCAGTATTTATAGCGTGTGTCTGCTCCTTGCTCCGAAAGCATCCCAATTGGTAAAGATGACAATTCTATTATTCTAGCACCATGTACTAGAATTTTATGTCAAGTAACTGTCATTGGGTGCCAGTTATATTTGTCCACATACTTGTATGCCGAATCTTTACAATATTGGCCGAATTTTCTTGGATCAATGGGCAAGTTACTTGACAATACTGTTATAACGTAAATATCGTCGAGAAGCCATTTATTCAAAATTTCAGAGAAAGTTGCACGATATCGATCCGAAAAGGCGGTCCGAGCCGTATTGCCGTCATTTGTGGTGCCTGAAGTAGGACGCACCACATCCACCAATAAGCCCGTCTTTTCTCGGATTTCGACTTGGACTTTTATTTTTCGCTCCATCACTAAGTGGTTATCTTCCGAATTTTTAGCATTTCGCCATCGCTTCACCTCAACCTTATAACCAAGCCTAAGAATAAATTCCAAAGCTCTTATCCAGGAGTGTAGGAGGCGTATTCCATATTTTAAGTGCTCTTCTTCAACAGGCTTTGAAAAAGTTATTTTGAGGTAATTGAATTGAGTTGACGTCAAATCACAATAAGGGCAGCGTAATTGAGAAGATGTATTCATAATTGCGTTTAGAACTCTTCCGTCGATTGCTGCGCAATGTAGTTGATGGTCAACTTTTATTTCATGGTCTAGAGTTGTCAGTGTCATCAAAGAGGGTCCTATCAATTTAATTTTGTACATTTTGTTTTTCAGTAAGAGTTAATTTTGATTCTTTTTTGTATTAAATGTGTAAGGGACTGCAATATCGATAAGACTGGAATAGGATTCGTCCATATTATTACATTTGTATTGGTCACGATTTGTAGTGGAGTGTATGTATGTGGTTGCAAAAATGCTATTTTCGTCACCCTCTGCATCTGAGAATGATTGTTTGTAAGAGATTGACCAGTCGATCCGTCGAATCCCCAAATGCCTCTAAAAGTGCAGTTTATAGACTGGATACAGTTTTCTGTGCAGTACTTGACGAAAACTTCGTCAGTTAAATTAAGTAAACAATCAAAAGTATGCTGCACTAAATTTTTAATAGGCGCAGAAGCTTCCCTTTCAGAAACATGAATTTTATTAGGGTAACAGGCTTTCTTTGCCTCTTATACCATATAATATGGCGGATATATGTCATAACCACAACTTTTCATGTCTAAATGAAATTTATTATATGTTTCGACTGACAAATTTCTATTAATCATTATGGATACGCTTCTTCAGTAGTGTATGGTATAGGAGGACTCTACAATTTTTAAAAATATCTGTTGCTGCCTTTTCAGATGCCAGACACAAATTAATTTAATTATGGTTTCTAAGCTTTTGACAGACGTGTTTGGGAGAGGCTTCTCGTTAATTTTTAATGAAGCAAAAAAGCTTTTATTTTGTTAGAGGTGGCGTTTTCGTTGAGCATGTTTCGAAGAATTTTCTGGGATCTGTATTGAGAAGCTCTGCTCACAGTTTTAAATTTTTTACTCCTTGGAGATAACATTTCGCTTTCGATTTGTCCACTTATAAGTGTCCCACTAAGCCAGCCTGCATGTTTGTTTAAAAACAAAGTTCGTTTCTTTTACAGTCTCTCAATAATTTAAAGGTTTTACTAAAGAATGCTCTAAGTATGCCTTTAAACTCACCAAATTTTCGTGATAATTGGTATTGAGGACCATAGTAATCAACAACAACACGCAAACGTTCTGCTGGCGATAAATCCTTTGCTTTTCCCTTAAATAACTTAAAAGCTTCCAAGCGAGTTAACACTTTCGTATTGGAACAACATCCACAATCTTCTCCTCGTGTATTTGCCAACACCCCTGGAGGTCCGGTTCACAAAATGCCGCTCGTTGACTAGCATGAGGGTTGGCGCCCTGATGCCCTCCTGGCATTAAGTCTCCTGGTCAGAGCCCAGATGGACATCCCTCAGCAGGTCAGGTCCTGCTGAGGCAAAGGGGCATCATGAGTCTGGAACGGCGCCATGATGCCTCACCCCCGGTCCCTCCAGGCTACAGACTTGGGGTCTTGGCATTTGCTTTACGAGGGTGGACTTCTTCCCATGTCACATACGAGTATAGCATTTCATCGAAACGTACGTAAAAAGTTGAATGATCAAGTAATCTAATAAAATAAATCATCCCGGATATATATATTAGACAACCTCCGTGGTCGGTGGTGGTTAGCGCGCTGGGTCTGGCGTCGCGCCATCTCTGAGGTCCCGGTCGGGTCAATTTAGAGATAACTGTTTTTCTAAATTGATTTCGAGTGTGGGTGTTTTTTCTATGTTTATGTATATTTATCCTTTATCTAGTTTTACCATACTACAAGTTTCAATAGAAGCTTATTTTAGGCTAGATAATTGGAGAGAGCGTAAACAAAAAAAAATTAAAAATTGACCTGAAGTGACAGACAACCCTAGCTACAAAAAATCCGGATTCAATTTATATTACTTGTAATTTCTGAATAACGCGGTGTTAGATATAATACTAGAATTTAATACTGCTCATAAGAGCTTGTTTAAGCTTTCGTTTAATATATGAATCTCTTTCTAATACAGCGTTACAGTGGAACAAAAAAAAATAAAACCGAAAATGTAAAATAAATTTATATTTCTTGATAGGATCACAGTAACTCTGCAAAAACTTGTCTAAATGTGTAGTTTTATATGTATATTTGATTGAGATAATCAAAATTGAAATAACATATTACGTAATTTTTTAATTTTTTTTGTGTATTGCCGGACCCGGTTATAAGCAAACTTTGATTTTTTTTTCACAAAAACTACAAGCCATATCGTTCTCGGAGTTTTACACTGATGTGTGTAATGGTAATAACGATTGTATTCCTCAATAAAACTAAGGTGAGACAAAATGAGAATCTACATACTGTGCAGCGGCTGGAGGATTAGCTCTTGGCCCAGTTCTGGCCACTCCACCGCGCTCAGCGAGCTGTACAGGATCTGAGTGGGTTTTGTCTTCGGCCCGGCGAATGTAGGTCGCGACGCGTGCCGTGCTCCCCGCGATCCGCGGACCAGTCTCGCGTTTCCCTCCCTCACAACTTTTATCGAAGCCAATCATTTTCCAGCGGGCAACAATCACGCCGCCGTGTGTACACAGCTAACAAGCCAATATTTCTCCAGCGCTGGTCGTCGTTTCAATTTGTAGACGGCCTTAGTTTGTTTCCCTACACCGTATTGGATTAATTCAATAAAATGTCAACGCAATATTGTTGTTTATCGGAAGACCAGTCCCAGGGTGTATTGGTAAATTGAATTACGGCTTGTGGTGAGCGCCCCCTGCAGTATGGGGGCGGGCGCGCGGGGGGCGCACTTTGTGTGAATGACGTGTCCTCCGGGCCTAAATTAGGAGAGCCTTTTGTTTAATTTATATTGCCCGGTCTCTGCTTATGCTAACGTCAAAGGGGCTATGAAATGGTAATGATATCTACTGTATAGTTGCATAGATTACCCCACACCGGAGCGCGTCAACGCCCCTTTGTTTCGTTTATTGACCGATTACATCGGCGGTTTTTATTGTAATGGCATGTAATAATTGGGAAAACTGGCATTGTTATACTGTATATAGCGCACTCGGCGGTCGTGCGTTTGCTTAGTCAATTGCAGTTGCTATCGACGGCCCCTCCGAATCTGTCGACTGTGGCGGGCGGTAGGTCGCGGCCGCCGATGCAGTTCACTAACATGGTCATCATTGTGTGCACGGCCGCGTCCGATTGTTGTCGCCATAAGGCAACGCAGTATGCGCGCGTGCGTCACTCATTGATGTATGGAGAATGCTGTCATATGACGGTGCGTTTACAACAGACGAACAAGAGCAATGTGATCGCTGTTTCGCTCGCTTAGTGCAAACCCACCGTGAGATAGTATAATATTGTGGAGCGTCAAAATCACTTCCTAGTTAACTTTCCTATTTTATGAATTAAATAATCTGCAGTTTTAACGAACTCCAATGTGTAAATTTTAAGGGTAAATTCCGACTTGCCCACCTCGACTCCCATGGTCGTCCCGGGACCATGATGTATGCAAACGTCGAAATATCGGGCTAATCGTCAACGCGGTAGGAAACCCGGAACACCCTTAAAATGTGCGATAATAACCGCGATAGCTTAAAACATTAAACTTCGATGTGGTTTTGAATGGGGTAATATCGCTCTTTCGATTATCGCTTTTACTCGCCGTGTGCGGTCAATGATCGAGTGACTAGTGCGGATGGCTCATACGTTCGAAGAAGCTATCGCAGTAGCTGGAAGTTGTTAAGTAATTAATGAATTGCTGCTTCCAGTTGAACACTTCAATTTCGAGACAGTAAAATGATTATGCTATTTTGAATAACAACGCTTCCCATGTTGAGTATGAGTGAGTGTACTCCAAAATAAATGGGATGTGTGGAGTTTCCGCAAAGAAAAACAGCGTCCGTAACAACCACATCCGCGGTAGCCTTCACGTCCGTGACATCAATTCATCGCAGATAAGCTACAAGAGTGCCGCTTTCGATGATATGGCCACGTCTTCTGACCGGCAAATTAAGTGAGGTACAAATGTCTGGGTATGCCGCCTAAAACGAAGACGATTTTTTAGCATACATCATTTGTACTTGTGTTGTCACAATTCCTAAATCGATTACTAATATTATACATATAGAGAAAATATTTGTTTATTCATTTGTAATAGATAAATTCAAAAATTGCTTAAACGTATTAAAATATTATTTCTTTGAAAGCGAGTAAAGTAGGTTATAGTTTTTTCCGAAATTCAATGTGGTTCCCACGTGAACGGGTCCGGAACGTAATAAATATAGTAATCGAATTTTACGCGGACTAACTCGCGGACCAAAACATCCGTTCAAAATGATCTGTAACCGTGTCTGAAACTCCATATTCATGAAATCCCTGTGTCATCTCTTCATTCAGGGGCCCATATTTTTGAACCGCTCGCCTCTAGTCGCACGATTTTAAATTCTAGACTTCAAATTTTTCTAATAACGTTAGCGAAATACCGTAAGCCAATTGTTAAAAAATCAGCTTCATGAATAAAAATATCAACATTTTAATTTTTTTGTATGCCCAAAATAAAAATTGGAAAACGTTCAACTCGAGACGAGCGGTTCAAGAATAGAGCCCTTGGGTTGGGTGTCAGCTGGTTGCTAAAGACTGTTGCTGTCCGCAGGTACCGGCATGACGTCGGAGGCTTTGGGCGTGTCCGTGGCTCCTTCGTTCTTCCACTCTTGCGTGTCGGACGGCAAAACGGCCACAATGCAGGATGTTCAGAGATTCAAGGTCAGTACCCCCCCGCCGCCAAGTTGCGCAACAATAACAACTAACAACCGAAGCATGCTTTGCCGGCGTTTAATGAGCCGTACGCGGTCGGGTGTACCTACGCCCACATTGTGCAACCGCGCGCACGCTTCGGTGACGAGATGCCAAATGCTAAATGTTGTGGTGAATCTCCTCGTTTTATGGGGATGCTTTACTGTGGCGGGAGTGGCGGGTCATGTGTTTGGATTCGTATAAAGGAGGTTGGCAAAGCGACGTTGACCAAGGTCATCTGCTGGGGACCCGAAGACTGACAATCCATTGGACTGTCTCTATTTTTAAGATG